>CM019071.1:55436656-55799095 GCA_009667805.1 Leptobrachium leishanense | reverse complement strand
TACTCGGTGCAGTGCCTAAAGAAATCTTTATTCCTTCGCATCCTACTGACAGCCAGGTCACTTCTACCCATTTACTGGAGATCCGCCTCTGCTCCCTCAGCTAAGACCTTGGTTGATCGGATGGAGACTCTATGATCAGTGGAGGAATTGGCATTCCCGCCAGGTCAGGCTGCTCGGCATTCATTGGAGGTTTGGTATCACTGGAACGCGTATTGCACCTCAGCGGCCTTCCGGACGGCTGTACAGGAGGAGGGAGGCGACGGGCAGGGACCTGAGGTCACCCGATGCTTCCTCAGGTCGCACGCCCCCGCATCATTCTTTCCCTTTTTTAGTCAAATCAAGATAAGCTTTATTGGCAGGATCAAATACATTTTAACATTGCCAAAGCATAGTCTCCCTGATCTCCTTTTGCCCCCCTCCTCCCAGCTGTCTCTTGTCCTGTCTTCCCATAGTGTTACAGTTACTTGTTCTTGTTGTCTGTCTTTGTCTTCCTGCAACTAAAGCTCATTTTATGGCCGACTGTTAACGCTCATTTCTAAACTAGAGACCAGGAGCAACGATGCTTCTACTTAACCTGGAACTTTCTTGCTGTTATTTGATATCTTGGTTTAGGGAATGTTTAATGGGTCCCTTTACAGGAATTGTTATCTCTACACCTCAAACGTTTAACCCTTTATTTATATCTGCGATACTTGTTTTATTATTATTTATTGTATATGTCTATCCTGAATAATAATAAAAAAATTTTTAAAAAAAAAAGATGTGCAGCAGGAGCCTGGGGAGGCGGAGTCACGATCTTTGCCCAACACTGAGGGGAACTGATAGATGGGAACCAGTTTCCTGCACCGCACTGTATCACCGTGTAACATGTGTCTGTGTGTGTGTCACGTGTCTGTGTGTAACATGTGTCTGTGTGTGTCATGTGTCTGTGTGTGTCACGTGTCTGTGTCTGTAACATGTGTCTCTGTGTGTGTAACGTGTCTCTGTGTGTGTAACGTGTCTGTGTGTGTGTAACATGTGTCTGTGTGTAACGTGTGTCTGTGTGTAAAGTGTGTCTGTGTGTCTGTGTGTAACGTGTCTCTGTGTAACGTGTCTGTGTGTGTAACATGTGTGTGTAATGTGTGTCTGTGTGTGTAACGTGTCTCTGTGTGTGTAACATGTGTCTGTGTGTGTAACGTGTCTCTGTGTGTGTAACATGTGTCTGTGTGTGTAACGTGTGTCTGTGTGTGTAACATGTGTCTGTGTGTGTAACGTGTGTGTAACGTGTGTCTGTGTGTGTAACGTGTGTGTAACGTGTGTCTGTGTGTGTAACGTGTGTCTGTGTGTGTAACGTGTGTCTCTGTGTATTCACAGGTTTCCATTCCTATCAGTATATGTACGGCTGTGAGCTGAGAGATGATGGCAGCACCAGGGGGTATTGGCAGTACGGATATGATGGGAAGGATTTCGTGGCCCTGGACACTGAGCGCTGGGTTTATTATCCTCTCACAGACCAGGCTCAGGTCACCGCACAGAGATGGAACAGCCCGGAGCTGCGAGTGGGGGAGAGAAACAAGAATTACCTGGAGAATATCTGCATCCCGTGGATAAGGAAATACCTGGAGTATGGAAAGGAGGAGCTGGAGAGGAGAGGTGTGTGTGGGGGAGGAGCTGGAGAGGTGGGGGAGGGGCTGGAGAGGTGGGTGTGGGGGAGAGGTTGGGGAGGGGCTGGAGAGGAGAGGTGGGTGTGTGGGAGGGGCTGGGGAGGAGAGGTGTGTGTGTGGGGGAGGGGCTGGAGAGGAGAGGTGGGTGCAGGGGGAGGGGCTGGAGAGGTGGGTGTGGGGGAGAGGTTGGGGAGGGGCTGGAGAGGAGAGGTGGGTGTGTGGGAGGGGCTGGGGAGGAGAGGTGTGTGTGGGGGAGGGGCTGGAGAGGAGAGGTGGGTGCAGGGGGAGGGGCTGGAGAGGAGAGGTGGGTGCGGGGAGGGGGGGAGGAGAGGTGTGGGGGGGTGAAGGGCTTGAGGAGAGGTGTGTGTGGGGGGGGTGAAGGCTTGAGGAGATGGAGGTGTGTGTGGGGGGGTGAAGGCTTGAGGAGAGGTGTGTGTGGGGGGCTGGAGAGGTGGGGGAAGGGCTTGAGGTAGTGGGGGAGAGGTGGATGCAGGGTGTGGATGAGGGTTTGGGTACAAGCTATGGGGGGCTGGAGAGGAGAGGGGGTGCAGAGTAAGGATGTGGGGAGGGGGCTATATAGTGGGGGAGGGGCTATATAGGTGGGGGAGGGGCTATATAGGTGGGGGAGGGGTCAGAGAGGATATTGCATAGAATATTCTGACACACTATTAGTTGAGGTCCTGCTGGTTATATTGGGAATAGGTGATGGATTAAACTAACACCGGCGGATTTAGGGATATTATTATTTGGAGGTTTCCGGTTCATGTTTTTACCTTTGACCCAATATTATGATTTATTTGCTTTACTGACCTGATATTATTATTCTCCGGCTCAGTATTAGATAGAGATTAGATGATGGACGACTGTCAGACGCACATTATTTGGCCGGGCATGTGGTTCACAATGTGTGTTCGGCTCTGCACATATAAAGTTTTCTCTGTTCTATCGCCGCAGACCCATGAAGTCCTGTATTCTTCTTCTGGGAACATGTTCAGCAAAGCCAGCGCTGTTACAGATTAGTATGACGGGAAAGTTATATGGGTAGAGCCGCACACACTGAACCACATGCACGGCCGACTAATGTGTGTCTTACAGTCGTCTATCATACACAGCTACCATCACTTCTTTGTATTGTTTGCCTCTTTCAAATCAGGACTTGTACCTGAATATCAGTGCGCTTGGCACCTATTGGCGTATTTTACTCTTGTATTACTTGGCATTTACTTACTAGCCGGTGCATTGTATCCGGCACCTTTTATCTTATAACTAATAAAGGTTACGTATTATTTACTTGCTGTCCTCATACTCAGCCTATTTCTGTATATATCGCTTTGGGGGTTACCCCCCCCCGTTATTACATAATTAAATCAACCACTTTGGGCACGTCTAATTGAGTCGCCTGGTCCTCTATTGGATGGGAGCCGCCTCTCCATATTCTGGATTAGATTTAGCATCTTCTGTCGTCCTCTTATATCTTATCCTTCATTAAGACTGAATCCTGTCTGTATCATTATGGAAGGTGAAACCGTCTTCATTCTGTGCGTATCAATAGCAGCCCCCCTCCCCTCCCCCGTCACCTTCCCCCCATTGGCTTATTAACACATTTTGAGGGAGGTTTGTGTATCTGTTTTTCTAAGCAACATCCATAACATTCTTATAGGTTTTCCTCTGGGTCTGTCACCTCCATGTTTGTAAGAAACCAGTGTTTGTCTGCTTTTATCCTGAGTGTCGGCTTCAGTAAAGCCGTGTATCAGGGCCTGGTTTTATGTTTGTGGATTCCAGCACTGTTATTGGTCAGTAATGATTCTGAAAGTCTTTATTGATGGGTTTTGCCCATTTAAATATATAAATATTACATATACTGTATGTGATTGTAGAGAAAGAAGGGATTTTATTGAACAGAGTTGATTTTGTTATTTTGTTTTTAATATTAAATTCACATGAAGATTTACTGATTCTCTGGGCTCGACTCCGCCCATGTCTGTAACCGGGAGCCGCTAGGGGTAATATCGCGAGCCAATAACCTCTGGCGGCTCATTAAACGTTTACATATAACGACTCCAGTCATTAACGTAACTGTAGGGTTCCTCGTTTATTTCACCCTTTTGTCTTTTCTTCTCTAATCTCAGTTCGTCCAGAGGTGAAGGTTTCGGATCACTCTGTAAACGGGGTCACAAAGCTTCACTGTCAGGTCCATGGATTTTACCCCCGGGACATGGATGTGAAGTGGCAGAAGAACGGGATGGACGTGCCGTCACATGAAGCCAAACACGTCTTCCCCAACAGTGACGGCACTTACCAGATCAGAGTCACCGTGGAAGTAGCGGCAGAGGATCGAGAAGGTCACTCCTGCCACGTGGATCACGCCAGCTTGGATCAAACACTCACTGTGAAGTGGGGTAAGAGTCACCAGAGCTGGGGGAGACACAGAAATCATGGGGGGGGGGGGGGGGTCTGAATGTGGTAAGAATTCTCTAGTTTCACCGGCAGCGACACGGATTTACATGTTATACTGAGGGTTTGGATTCCACTAACAGGAGACAAATGGTCAGACATGCCGCCTCCTCAATTAACTTCTCCTATAGCTTGTATACCTTGTATCCGAGGGGTCTGTGCCTGGGATTAGAAGAACAAATTATTTCAAGGTAGGTCGTTTTGTTCTGGAGCCGGTATTATTCAAAGTACCGACTCCCGGGATGTTAAATGTTTCTGCTTTTACTCAGTCGCTTCACACAGTAAAATAAATATACTAAAAATTCCCATGCTCTCCTCTCATCCCACGGTGGAGAGTGCATCGCGATCCGACAAATCATCTAACCGCGAGCAAAAAAAGACTGGGAAAACCTAGCTCCCAATGTCCCTCCATGCTTCATCCGCAGCTCCTGCACCATCCAATGAGTGCGAGCCTGTGGCAGGGACGAGCCTGGGCTACATGTAGTCCTATGGATTGCAGAAGGCGATGGCCTAAACCCCATCATTTGCTCTTCCGTCCCTGATCCTTTTAAAATGATCTTTATGCCCTATGATCTTATCTAATCAATATTCCTATTCATGTTTACCAAGATCTACAAATTAGATCTCTGGTTTTCCATCGTGTAAGGCATTACGCAGCGCTTCGCCAGCTAACGGAGATAAATGAAGACAATCACACACAGATTTCGTTCTTCAAATATCTGATATTCCTTTGTTACTTCAGCTCTTTTATAGAAGATATTGAAGCAGCCTCCTGGGTGTAATTCGGGTTAGGCGATTGTGACTCAGTGGTAGACAAAGGAGACGGAGGCCTTCTTAAGCAGAAAAAGCATTTATTCGGTACCGAACCTTGAGTCAGGTCTAGCCCAAAAAGACTCAAGTCCCGAGCCAACAGAGAGACAAAGAATTTATACATAGTTAGTAAAAATGCACACCTTATTCCCCTCCCCAGGTTACGTTACCCTCCCACTTCCCATATCAACCTTCATTATACTTATTGGACTTTATTCATCATTTTGCAAGTCAGCAAGGTTCACCTCAAAGACACGACCCTTAAGCCCACCCGAGACAATCTGAATTCTCTGTCTAGTCAATAAGGTTGTAAAAGGGAATCATTCTTCCAAAACAAATATGGCCAGCTACGGGATTTATGGGGGTTATCCATTCCTTCTGCTGTCTCGATATATTAAGCAACTTTTATGGCTTAGCTAGAAATAGTTAGAGACCTGGGGGGGAGAAGAGGAGATTCTTCAGTCAGCAGAAATCAGGTTTAAAACAAGATATTAGAGGCTACACTTAGCTGTTAGAAAATAGAACTGTATAAACTATCTAAAATGGTGGACAGGGAACAGAGAGGGTGACGCTGGGGGTTATTCCCAGGTAACGCTCTTTCAATATGACATGCAATACATCTTAGATTTACAGGCTTTAGAATTTTCTCAACGTCAGTGATCATAACCATAGTTGAACCCACAAACCCATTCATCATATATTGACAGGACGAAGAGAAATTATTTTTTTCTCTTCTGCCCAGCAACTAGAATGGGGAAAGGGAGGGCCTGTCTGGACAGTAGCTTGTCTGTAGTTCCAAGAGGATATTGCGAACAAGCATTTTAACCTGAGCTAAAGGGGGCATGTTAACTAAGGGAAGATTTCATATGTCCTTAAGATCCAAGGAATTAAAAGATAATTATTTTACATATGATGCTTCTCACAGGACACTGTATGATCTATAACAAGATAAGTTATTGGAGATTCATTATGAGTTACAAATAGATTTGTAAATGTTATTGTTACCGTTTAGGTCTGAAGAAGCAACTTGGTTTTAGGTTTTATATGGTTTATATTATCTGTGAGCTATAATGTCCGTAGGGCTTTTCTATGTTTAGATTTATTATTTGTATAGTTATTCATGTTTGATACACTTCTGTTTATCTCATGTTGTCATGACGCATTGTCATAATTCATGTTTTAGACCTGATTCTCAGAGCTTCCTCTGTCTCATATCCCCTTTGTTTCTCTCAGTGCTTTCTCTGTCTCGGAGCTTCCTCTTTCTCATATCCCCTTTGTTTCTCTCAGAGCTTCCTCTGTCTCATATCCCCTTTGTTTCTCTCAAAGCTTCCTGTTTCAAATCCCCTTTGTTTATCTCAGAGCTTCCTCTGTCTCATATCCCCTTTGTTTCTCTCAGAGCTTCCTCTGTATCATATCCCCTTTGTTTCTCTTTCAGAGCCGCAGTCGAGCAGTAACACACTGTGGATAGTGATTGCTTTTCTTGTTGGAGTGACAGCCATCGCTGCTGTTGTTGGATTTATTATATGGAAAAAGAGATCAGGTAAGAGAAGACTCTTTAGGTTTTTGTAATGGAGAAAATTTTGCATATGGTAATGTTGAAGCAGGGAAAAGTTCGATTTTTATCCCTGCATGCTCACAGGTGGAGAAATCATTGCAGGTAAATCAGTGCTGAAGTTACTAATCCCAAAAAACTCGGAGTTTCTTCATTTGAGGCTGAGCATTGTGCAAGCGGAATGATTCTTCTAACAGTGTTCCATTATATTTCAGGAAAGAAAACAAATTATGCTCAGACTAACAGTAAGTAACACATTTGTGCTGATATGAACACAATCATTATACGTGTGTGAATGTGTGACGCTGGCATTGTGTTATTGTGACGTGTCTGTATAATGTGTGCTGTGTGTATTAATAAACCATGGCAGTGTTATAGTCTCACACCCAGGCTGAGTGCGTGACCTGACATTATGTGACGGATCATTCACGCATTGTGTATAGATACAGTATACTCAGGCTGTGTGAATATAACGGCGCCAACATTTGTAAGTTTCTCTTGATTTTCCCCATGTACATACATGATATGAGCCGTGTGTAATACAGAGGTGGTGTTAGTTACACACTGTGTGTAAGAGATTGCTGTCAGCTTCTGTTATCTCCTATGTAGTGTATATGTGTGCTGACCTGTCTGATAGAGAGGTTTACATTTTTACAGACTTTTTTTATAACCCTGGACGGACACAATGTAAAAGTCTTTTTTTTTTGTTTAGCTTTGGATAAAGATGGATCCTCAACCTCATCAAACGCCTGAAGGTGAGTCACTATCAGGGTTATTCAGAGCGCACTGAAATGTCACTGATATTTCGTTGCTCTCTGATTTGCCGCACTTCGGTGAGTCTGATTCGCTGACCCTGCGGTGAATTCAGCATTCACTGCAGGGTCTCCGAAGTGCAGCAAATCAGCCACCGAGCACCGCCGGACAGCTGCCGCCGAGCACAGCGCTGACCATGCACAGAAAAAAACCAACAAGCAGCAGGACGGGTTAAAAAAAAAAACTGTTTGAAAGTGTCAAATTTGAAAAGATTTTTGAAAAAACTACTGGACGAAAATGTCTGGTATAAACATATAAGATCCTATGAATAATAATAATAAATACATTTTTGCTGAAAAATTCCTAAAACATCCTAAAAAGTAAATAAAGACTTTTTGCTGCAGATTAAAAGAAAAAAAGGTTTATTAGATATTTAATAAAAACGGGAATATTTTTAACATTGAAACCTAAGGGATTCGCCTGAATAAACCTGACGAATGAAACCACTGAACAGCAGCGCATTTCTGACATTTCTCTGTTGTTCAGTGTCTTGCTACTCTATGGGGGATTTCACTGCCGTCAAACTGGCACCGTCCCTGCTAGCAATTCGCCAAAATTTGGGGAACTGTCTGATCTCTGAAAAGCCGAATGGCCCCGAAATGTCACCATACGGGGAAACTCACTGTTCGGTGCAATTTCGGGGCCAGATCAGCGCTCCCTGAATAACCCCTATAATCTTTAGTGAAATGGTCATGTGTGAAATACAGTTTAGTTTGTAAAAAAATACACAGACCTCTGAATTGGCCTCCGATTGCAGCGAATGTCACGGTTCATTGCAATTTCTGGTCAATACTTCTATTCACAAAACGCCAAATTGTGACGAAATGCCCTGATTTTCAGTGTGTCAGTTGGACCGGTTTAAAATGGAAAATTCCATAGGATTCAATGTAATAACTGGAATATCTTTTTTAATTTAAAAAACGTTTATTCTATTTTATGCAAAAACCCATAAAAAAAAATTTAAAGACCCTTTTGTATTTTTAATGATATTTTAGTTTTATTATTTCTTTTAGAAGACTTTTCTTTATTTTGTAACGGCCATTTTTTTTTTACCTTTTTCATTATTTGGACACTTTTTTATTTTCAGCTCCTATTGGGAGAAGTGTAGAATTTTTTTATCTTTTTTCTTTCTTCAGTTCGGTGGAATTCGCCAATGCCAATTCAGCGGGTTTTGTTTTAGGCTGATTACAGCGTCACGACTCCAATTTGACAGAATACGGGGACCGTTTGCTCAATAGTGAATTGACTGTATTTTCGTCAAAAAAGGAATAGCTGAAGTGCGGCGAAAATGAATATGCTCTGTGAATAGACCCTTCTGTGTGTATATGTAGCCGGACACACACACACACACACACACACCACACACACACACACACACACACACACACACTCCTTTTTGTGTTTAAAATCCCAGCCAGAATTTACTCAGTGACATAAAGTATCCGTATACACAGCACTGTGTGAGAAACATAAACACATAACAAGGTAACATCAGTGGGCGAAGCTTTCTGTTTCTCAGTAACCCCTTCCATCCCAGTGTTATATTTTTAAATCACAGGCCGCTAACAATCAGTCTGTGCCTGTAGTCCCTTTAATCAGCAACTCCCTGTCTCTCTCCTGTCACCTGCCATACTCAATCCATACCCTCACCTCATTGCATTAACCCCCTCTCATCTTTAACCTCTCGTCCCTAATCATTCTTTACGAGATGCCCATTTGTTCCCCCCTCTGCCAGTGACCCTTTCCCCTCATCCGGTGACCTGATACTTTTCCCCTCAATTCCTTGAAGTCCTGTGGCTGAGAGTGATCAGCATGGAGTGTGATCCGCATGATTATACGGGCTGTTTCTGCTTCCAGGCGGCTCATGCCGTGTTAATGCAGACCAGTGGCAACTCTAGAAACAATATATAAGGGGGGGGGCACATAAGATCCCACAGTCAAAACGGGGGAGCATAAATTTTCCCTACAAAATCATACGACTGGAAAAACCAGAATAAATATAAAATAAGATTCCATAATCCCAGAGTAATGTGATGCGATGATACCTTCATGTTGTACTAAACTGATACTTAAATTCAATATTTAATTTGTCACAATTCAGCGGTTTTCGCCGATATCTGATAACTGCTTCAGCGACTCCGATTTCAACAAATAACAATTTTATCAAATACCCAGGACATACTTGAAAATGAGAGAAATCTCGCTGTATCCTTCCTGGGAAAATACTTAGGGAATTCAGCGTGCATTACCCGAAATGTGGCGAATAGCAAAGGCTCTAAAGGTAAATAGACCCTTTAGTTTCTAACTTCCATAATAACCCCTAAAATGCCATAAACCCAGGGAAAGTCTATAAAAATAATAGTGTGGCATGTAGCCTACCCATTAACCCCTAAAATGCCATTAATCAAGAAAAAACATGAAAAGAATACACTGTGAGGCATGAAGCCTAGCCATTAATCAAGGAAAAAATAAAATGTACACTGTGAGGGATGAAGCCTGTCCATTAACCCTTAATATACAACTAAACCAAGGAAAAAACAAAATTAATACACAATGTGATTATATAGTCTGACCATTAACCCCTTCACTGCTGAGCCATTGTACCTTGTGGGACAAAAAGAAAAAGTTACGCTTTTATTTTATTTATGATTTTTTTTGCTTTCGACTGATTATGGTCATGTTGGGTGTCATTGGAAAGGACAGACTATGCCCTTTCCAATGACACCTCAAAGGACCATGTACGACGCAGGGACGGAGGTACAGTGGTGTGAAAAAAATGCAGGAACCTGGATGCCGATCCCTGGCAAATGGGCACACAGGGGGGCAAGAGTAACCTAGGGGTGCCATTGCCCCCTGTAGCGATGCCTATGATGCAGACTCCAGAATGTGACCTCAAATGGAAACCTGCATGGTGCTGTGTAATCAGTAACCATGTACCACTTGTGTCTGTTCACACCTGACTTGTCCAGCAATGTCCTGGCACAGATCGGTGGGTACAGAGACCCCAAGACCGGCAACACCTCCCGGTAGTAATGGCTGTGTGATTGCTGTGGCTCCATGCTATGGGCCGGCGCTGGTGATGCTCAGGAAGCCTCAGCCTAAAGATGCCGACACACAGGATACAGGGATGGAGCCTCCGGCATGCTGAGGGGTTTATCATTTATGGGCTGATTGTTGTTGTTTTTGTTCCGCTTTGTGCTGTGATCATTGTGATCCTTTCCTGTATCTCCTGCACCGTAACATTAATGTTTCTACAGGAAAACAAGTGACTGACAACATGAAGCCAGAAATGAATGCGTTAAAGCATTAATACCCGAGCAGTAACTCATTATCTCATTTCAGATCCACAGACAGCCGGGATTAGGAGGAAAAGTCTCAGATCAAATCCCGCCATGCAGGACGGCAAACACATCCCTCTTTATCATAGAATGTGCTTTTATATGTGTTTTCAATGGTTCACATAACGTGCATTATATTAATTTGGGGCTTGATTTAATTCTATCGACAGATCTTTCGGAAAGGGGGAATATTAGCTGCATTTTGGCCGATTTATCTTTTTTTTTCTTTTCAACATGTCGTCTGATTAATCATAAATTCCTATAATTGGCTCCCTGTCGGTAAAAAAGCTGGAAAAAAAATTTCTTTTGTTTTGTATGCTTTCATTTAAAAAAATAAATCACGGTTAGGAGCACTAACCCAAACTAAAAACCCAACCTTAAACAAAACCCGAGTTCTAGACACTAGAATTAGGATAAAGTTTCGGTTTAGTCTATAAATTGACGCTTGCGCTGAATACCCTCAAACTGAATGTTTTCAGAGTTTTTCCCCGTTTCTCTGCCAGAAAATCCATTTATCTGCACTTTACATAATAACGATTTCCAAAAAAAATTACAAATGAAGTTAAATTCTAATTGAATCTCTGAAGTCGACATTTCCATCGAAAAGTTTAGCCGCGAGAAACGATACTTGTGACGGATTTTTGTCGGGAATCGACAGGCCGGGAAACACAAATTCAAATCTTCCAGAACTGAAAAGCAGCTGAAATGCGTGAAGATCGATACTGTCCGTCTATAATTAAACCCCAACCAAGGACTCGATTTAATTCAAACTATTCTCTTTATTTGTGATTTTCTAAAGATATTATTCTGGTGAATTTGTCAGATCGGGATCATTCGTTTAGTTTGTTTAAATAATGTTAATCACATAATATACTTTAACATTAGGTTTTATTAGGCGTCGTGATATCCTGATACTATACAATAAGCTCATTTGCGCGAGTCTCCTCCGTAACGACCAATCGGTGTGTTCGGATTTGCAAACGTTTCTCTTATTGTTTCTGTGGATGAGATGTCAGTGTGCTCAGCGCTGATTTACTTTATATAAGGAGCCGTTAGAGCATAGTATGGAGCCTCCATCACTCCATCACAGAGCACGGGGTGACACTCGCCCATATAAATGTATGAATCTGATCCAGGACATCATTAATCTGTGTTAAGAAATGTAAGTGATTTTAAGCTGAATTTATATATTTTACTCTTTTAACTGCTTTTTGTTTTAGTAACTTTGTCATTTAGGTTTCTTTTGGTGGTTTGTGGGTTTCAAATTCTCAATAAAAAAGTTTTAGATTGGAAACCGCTGTCACTAATTCAACTGTATTTATGATTTTTTTATTTAGAACATTTTCATATAAAAAAAATAATTAATTTCAATATTTATTTGTAAATCAGGTTATATTTTTATCACAAAATGCTATAAATGTGTCTTAAATGTAAAATATATATTTGTTTTATCGTCCCTTGAAGCGTAATATGTAAACCGGTCAAAGTCCCTCATCTTGTAATATTTTAAGGATTTTCACGTACAAGACGATGCCATGAGTGGATTTTGGTATAAAATGAAAAGTCCCATAAAGTCGGGGCCTACAATAAAGGAATACGCAGAAACAGTGTGAACCCAATCACACCATGGGTACTAAAATAGGTGAGCGTATATCACCACTCCGGGTCCTCCGTCTCCTATACACCATTCCTCTGCCTGTTACATTCTTCCAACGCGTTTCGCTTGATGGACAAATTTCTTAAAGAGAATTTAATGTGGCGAACAGGAGAAAGAATGCATAAAATGATCATCTCCTTCACTCTTTAATTGTGACCTCAGTGTGTCCTCGTTGGTCCCTTCTTGATCACCTAATGATTCTAAAGTGTTTGTAGTTACTAGTTAGAGGTTCTCCTCGTAACCCCCGTTTGCCTCATCCAATATGGCGCATTGGCGTCCTAGATCTATGTCATCCTTAATGCACTTATGCCAAAGACCTTTGCAAGTGTCCTTTGTTGATGACGAGTGTTCGGTTCCAACTGAAAAAGGAGTGCGGATACGTGAGCTCATCGGTGAAGGTGCACATTCTTGTTGACCACCTGACAATCCTGAGCTGTCATCTGGAAAAAAAGAGGCGACCTAGAGAGCCGAAAAGTGCTAAGAATAGGACAAAACCCAGTGTCACTGCCACAAGGGGATGTAAGAACATAAACCGTAAAGTTTATTTTAGTTCTGAAAGTATCTTGTCTGATTAATAATTTTTTTTCTCAACCAAAAAAAACCCACATACAGGGTTATTAAAAGAGATTCTAAAAGTCACTGCACGTTCAGTGACTTTTCCTCACCGGCACTTCGGGGGCGATACTATTTCGCCAACTCTGCGGTGTATACAGCAAGCCCTGAGGGCCCCCGTAGTGAAGGGAAAACCCGCAGAATACTCACTGAAACCGCCGCAAAAACTCCGCCGAACAAACCCAGCTAGCCGCCGATCACAGAGCAGAGCAGCCGCCGGAAAATGCCGATCCGCAGACAAACATGGTGAAAGAAAAAAAAAAAAAACAGTACGCTTGTGAGTTTGAAAATTGAAACGCTGTTTGCAATAAAGCTACTGAACGAAAATGTCTGAAATTTACATATAAAATCCAATGAATGATAATAAAAAGGGCTGTTACAGAAAAATGAAAATAAAAAGTTTTTTTAAAAAAATAACTAAAAAAGTTTGCAAAAAAGTGCCTAAAAGATCCAACAAAAATCTATAAAGAGACTTTTTGCTGCAGATAAAAATAGTAAATGGTTTATTAGATATTGGATTAAAACGGGACTATTTTTAACATTGAAGCCTATGGGATTCGCCTGAATAAACCTGTAGAATAAAACCACCGAACAGCAGGGCAATTCGGCAACTTTTCCCTGCTGGTTTGTATTCTCTGAATAGACGAAGCATTGCTTCTCTATGGGGATTTCACTGCCCTCGAACAGGCACCGTATGTGCAGGCAATTCGCCAGGATTTGACGAACTGCCTGCTCTCTGGATAGCCGAATGGCCAGGAAAGGTAAACACACTCTGAATTTCAATGTCCGGTTACATTTCGGGGCCAGATCGACGCTCTCTGAATAACCCTGATAGTAAATAACATTAGATCACATGATTAATATGTTTCCCTCTAAAAACCCGTATGGATCTTCTCATGTAGAAGAACAAAGAAAAATCCAAACAAATATCAGTATTCTTATAGTACCCATATAAATGCAGAAAGTGCGCTGGACCATGTTTATATATAGCACTAAAGGGGAATGTCGGTGCTCTTTCATTCTCTGCACTTCGGGGAATCAAATTCCCTGGCTCTGCGGTGAATTCCGCATTCTCCACCAGGTACCCGAAGTGCGGGGAAAAACCACTGAACAACCGCCAAATTGAACGGACGTGTTGTGTGAGAGGCTGAACCCGATGGACACATGTCTTTTTTCAACCTATGTAATCACAAAACCATCGAAGAAAAAAGTCGGAACAATCCAAAAAAAAGCCAAAGCACCCGACGATCTGCCGCAAAACCAGCGAGTGCATCTGAAAAACTCCAACGATCTGCCGAACAGAGCACCAACCAGCCGCCGGAAAAAGCCGACCAACGAGGTAAAAATAACCACTGCATCTTTTAAAAGCTGTTTGGAAAAAAAACTACTGCAGGAAAATGCCTAAAAATTACATATACGGTCCTATGAATAATAATAATAATAAAGTATGCTACGGATAAAAAAATGCTATTTAAAAAAAAAATCGTTAAAAAAATCTTGAAAAATAGACTTTTTGCTGCAGATTAAAATAATAAACGGTTTAATAAATAATAAAAAACGGGAATATTTTTTACCTTGAAACCTATGGGATTCGCCTGAATAAAACTGCTGAATGAAACCGCCGAAAATCAGGACATTTCATTGACATTTCTCTGCTGTTCGGTCTCTGTGAATAGATTAACCATTGCTTCTCTATGGGGGATTTCACTGCCGTCGAAGATCACCATTTTTTGCTGGCAATTCACTGCTCTCTGAATAGCCGAATGGCCCAGAAATTGCACCAAAAGGGGAAATTCACTGTTTGGTGCAATTTCGGCTCTCTGAATAACCCTGTATGTATTCTGTATACACAAAATGGGCCACACCAAACGAATCACAGCAAGGAACCTTTATTCACCGCACGAGGGGCCTAAAACAAGAAAAATAGCGACGTTTCAGCTCTAGACCTTAGTCATAAATATTCTCCCACCTCACTCCCCCTCTTATACATATTAAACAATACAGAATCCTAATTAGTGGGTGAAGCTGCACAAATTAACTCTTTCCACACATAAACCATTACATAGTTACATAGTTACATAGTTACATAGTTACATAGTTACATAGTTACATAGGCTGAAAAAAGACATGCGTCCATCGGGTTCAGCCTCTCCCACATAACCTACTGCTGTTGATCCAAAAGAAGGCAAAAAACCCCAGTCTGAAATGCTTGCCAATATGCAACATACTGGGGAAAAATTCCTTCTTGACCCCAGAATGGCATCAGATTTCTCCTTGGATCAAGAAGCTTTTACCCACATATTAAATATTATAACCCTTAATATTCTGTGTCTGCAGGAAGTCATCCAGTCGTTGTTTAAAAGTCTATACAGACTCTGACCCAACCACCTCAACAGGCAGAGAATTCCACAGCTTTATTGTTCTCACCGTAAAATAACCCTTCCTATGCTTTAGGTTGGATTTCCTTTCTTCCAGTCTAAATGGATGACCCCTTGTCCTATGTATAGTCCTGTTAATGAATAGGTTATCAGACAATGGTTGATAATGGCCCTGTAAATATTTATATAAGGTTATCAGATCCCCTCTAAGGCACTAATTTCTTTAAACTAAACAGGTTTAAGCTTGTTAGTCTTTCCTCATAACTTAACCCTTCCATCCCCCTTATTAATTTAGTTGCCCGTCTCTGCACTTTTTCTAGCGATATAATATCTTTTTTTAAGACAGGTGCCCAAAATTGCACGGCATATTCAAGGTGCGGCCTGACCATTGATTTATACAGAGGCAAAATTATGTTTTCATCCCGTGAGTAAACTCCCCTTTTAATGCATGCCAATACTTTGCTTGCCTTGGCGGCTGCTGTTTGACATTGCACATTGTTACTTAGTTTGAAGTCTATGATTATTCCCAAATCCTTCTCCTGCTTGGATTTCCCTAACTCCGTACCATTTAGGGTATAAATTGCTTGTGTGTTTTTCACTCCAAAGTGCATAACTTTGCATTTATCTACATTAAATTTCATCTGCCATTTAAGTGCCCAGTCCCCCAATCTATCTAAATCCCTCTGCAGCGAAGTAACATCCTGCTCACATTGTATTACTTTTCCTAGTTTTGTGTCATCTGCAAACACTGATACATGACTTTCAATGCCTATCTCAAGGTCATTTATAAATAAATTGAATAGTATTGGTCCTATAACAGACCCCTGAGGGACACCGCTTACCACTGGTGTCCATCTTGAAAATGTACCATTTATGACCACTCTCTGTACCCTATCTTTTAGCCAGTTTTCTATCCAAGAACAAGTATTTTCATCTAGACCAATTTTTCTTAATTTAAATAGTAACCTTTTATGTGGAACTGTGTCGAAAGCTTTGGCAAAATCTATTGCATTATGAATCTTACATGATGAATCTTTAAAGATGAATCTTTAAAGATTAGGATTTAGCTTGCTCTTAGGTTTCGGATTTAGGGTTACTTTTAAGGCTATGGTTAGTATTAGGGTTATGGTTGGGTTGGGTTATGGTCACTATTAGGGTTGGGTTAGGGTCAGGGAATGCGCGTTGCAATTAATCCGAATTGGTCTGATTATTTTCGGATCTTTTCAGTAATGATTCAGGATGCCGACTCAGCGAAACGGAGTTAAGATACGTCTGAATTGCCGTTTTCAGGTGAACAGGTTTTCAATTCAAAACGAATCGCACAAATATACTGTAGATACAGCCCTGGGCTACCGGGACACGAGCCTTATGCAGCATAAGAATCCACACACTGCGGGGAAGCGCCTCTCTGCAGTATAATTAATGCAGCATATGAATCCACACACTGCGGGGAAGCACCTCTCTGCAGTATAATTAATGCAGCATATGAATCCACACACTGCTGGGAAGCACCTCTCTGCAGTATAATTAATGCAGCATATAAATCCACACACTGCTGGGAAGCGCCTCTCTGCAGTATAATTAATGCAGCATATGAATCCACACACTGCTGGGAAGCACCTCTCTGCAGTATAATTAATGCATGAATCCACACACTGAGGGGAAGCACCTCTCTGCGGTATAATTAATGCAGCATATGATTACACACAAGATGGTACAGCGCCACACAACATGTATCCACCACCACGGCACCCCAGATAGCCAAAATTCAGGATATAGTGGTTTCCCCTAAACCAATGTACATAAAATGCAAAGTATATAACCTGAATTGGCACAAATATTGCTCTCTGGGATCCTGTAGTACCTCGTATATATGGAAAAAAATAATAGTGTAGTACAGCAGATATTGTTTCAGAATTATTAAGTAGTGCTAGGATTATCCCACTCACAAGTGTAGAGCCTAATCACTGGCTCTGAGTGGGTCCAGGCCTGCGGGTATATTGTCTTCAAATACTTCTCAGGTGACCCCCACCTTATAAAGAGTGCATTATCTGGGATCATGTAAGAGAGAAGGAAGACAGAGAACTCCTTGTGCAGGTCTAAAAAAATTCTCAATATGGTGTTCCAGAGATTTTGTACTCACATTTTGTTCAAAGGGTACATGCTCATGGGTTAATTCTGGTGTAGAGAAACCCGTCATAAATCCAAAAGAATGAAGGCAGCAGGAACAGGGATTGTAAAATAAAATAAAATTTATTTAAAACATAAAAACATGCTCCAGAACGCGTTTCGCCGCATGGAGTAGTGGCTTCATCAGCTGGTAGCAAATGCATGGACCTATAGGTCTTTATATAGTGTCCATTAATCATTAAACGAGTGTCCTCATGTGTCCTGTTGATGTTTAATTATTGCTTCCGGTTTTCTTTCAGTTTCTCTGCGTTGTGCGCCACCATCTTGCGCATGCGCGGTTCATTTCCACATTCCAATCGCCGTTACATTACTTCCGGTTTGCGTTTCTTCAACTCATGGATGTCAGTTCATGTTTTAAAACTCAATTTTAGTGTTATCTTCCTCTTATCTTCCTTCGTATCTCAGATTGAAAGGACACACATATTAAAAATACATATAGTTGTGTGTCTAATGCTCATCGCAATACATCTCACAATGTCATCAATAAATACATGATGGTTTATGTATATGTATATTCAAATCATTTTATTTAAATGGGTAAAACTTTTCCTTTTCCCTCCCTTTAATTTATATGTTCCCTTGATTGTATCAGTTAGAGTGCATAATCCATAAAGTGCTATTATTTATTTTTTACTTTTCACACAGCCATGTTTTATCCATAGTACATCCAAAATTTATGTGCAAAAATATATTTATAAAGTGATTTCACTGTGTACTCCGCAAGATCTCTGAGAATAAAAAATGTACAAAAGTATGTGCTATTATTACCTAAAATTCGAAATCTTAATTATTATTATTAATCAGGCCTTAGCCAATATAAGTGCATACTTGTGTTTAATCAATTTAAAAAATAGCTAAATCTATCCTGACCTTAGCAAACATCTATATTGTGATAGATCTTTAATTTATTTATTATTATTCTTTATTTATAAAGCGCCAGCATATTCCGCAGCGCTGTACAATAGGCACAGTATAAACAGGGTTACAATACATTGAACAACATTTGACAAACAGTACAGGAGGAGATGAGGGCCCTATTCCCGTAGGAACTCACAATCTGGGAGGGTTGGGGTTGGAAACAGGAGGAGAGGACTGTAAGGTGAGAGTGATTGATGGTTGCGTCAGTGAGTTGGGTGGTAGGCTTCCCTAAATAGGAACGTTTTAAGGGAGCGTTTGAAGGAAGAGAAGTTAGGGGAAAGTCTGACAGTACGAGGGAGAGCGTTCCAGAGAGTGGGGGCTGCGTGTGAGAAATCCTGCAGTCTATCATGGGAAGAGGTGATGCGGGGAGAAGCTAGGCGCAGGTCACTGTTTGACCTTAGGGAGCGGGCTGGGGTGTATTTGGTGATTAGTGAGGACAGGTAGTGGGGAGCTGAGTTAGTGAGGCTTTTGTAGGTAAGGATAAGGATTTTGAACTTAATTCTGCAGTGGATGGGGAGCCAGTGAAGGGACTCGCAGAGGGGAGCGGCAGAGACAGAGCGGCGGGTGAGGTGAATTAGCCTGGCGGAGGCGTTCAGGATGGATTGTAGGGGGGAGAGGCGGGACAGAGGGAGGCCAGATAAGAGATTATTGCAATAGTCGAGTCGGGAGATTACCAGGGCGCGTATGAGTTGTTTTGTGGTGACAAATAGGTTTGGACATGGCGAATTTAAATAGAAATAAGCCGATGTCTATAATAGTATGTTCCCCCTGATAGTGTAGAGTGTTTTATACCATATTTATGAACTAGATACCATAATTATGGAATATCCATCCAATATATAGATATATTATGTGCTAATTGAATAGTCTTATAGGTGTATATATAATTCATTAATACAATTGTATTAGACCTTTTAATAATGCCACCATTCATAAAATGGTTTAGTGACTATATCCATAGTGTATGACCATAAAGTGCGTGTTTATATATAAATATAGATAAATGTTGAAAATACGGTGCTGGTTTTTATAATAATGAATTTTATCTTTTTATTTTTTATTTTTTTGTCCTATTTTTTATTAATGTATTTTTCCTTTTTTTTTAGCTTTCTATCTATCCTCTGTTTTTATTAAAGTGCTGGTTACGTGCAGTTTATATATTAGTTTTGTGTGATTTAAATAGAAGTGCATAATTTGCTTGAATTGGTTGCTTACTATGTAGGTGTATTCTATTTTGCCTATATATGACGAACACATTATATTATATTGAATGTATTATCTTTAACATAAACGGTATAAGTAGGAAGGAAAGAAGGGAGGGGAAGGGAGGGGAAGGGAAAATTAAAAAAAAAAAATTTTTAGGTTTCTACATTCTCTTTTAGATCTTGAGAGGTACATAATGATACATGTCGATTTAGAGAAAATGGGTGACTTCAAAATCATTATTCAACCCATTGGGTGCCATAGTGCCCATTTCATAAATGTTACGCATTTCTTCTTGTCCTAATTTGTTAACCATATCTTCATCTACATCTATTTTATATACTTTCTTAATGGTTGTTTTATGACTGTGTCTAGATCTAATGCATTATATCCTTTTTCCATAAAGTTTTGTTTTAGTTGGCTGGCCTGCTGGTCGTAAGTACTGAGATCTGAACAGTTTCTTCTTAGGCGTATAAACTGCCCTCTAGGGACCCCTTTAAGCCATGATGGATTGTGGCAACTTGTGGTGTCTATGTAGGTATTAGCATCTACCTCTTTAAAAAAAAGTTTTGCATTTAATTGTCCCTTCATCTATATATACACTTCTAGATCGAGAAAAGTCACCATTTCTTTACTCCATTTGCTTTCTAATGTTATACCCCAATCTTGATTATTGAGACTGTCAAGGAAAGTAACTAAATCTTCCTCTCTCCCTCTCCAAATAAAGAATACATCGTCGATGAAACGTTTAGATATGGGGATGTTCGCCATGTCCAAACCTATTAAAGACCTATCACAATATAGAGGTGTTTGCTAAGGTCAGGATAGATTTAGCTATTTTTTTCATTGATTAAAGGGACACTCTAGGCAACATGACCACCTAAGCTATTTTAGGTGGTCAAGATGCCCGGAGTATCCTGCCCTCTGTCCCTCCTCCCTCCGCTCAGCGGTTCAGCTGTAAATGCTGAAAACAGCTGAGAGAGGCGGAGGACTTTACTCTGCCCTCCCAGCTGTCAGTCAGCAGAGCGGGATTCATATTTCCCGCTTCTGCCGACTTTTGCCGAGTAGGAGACGTCATTGCGCTTTCAGCGCGATGACGTCTCTAACTCACCGCAGAAGCTGGCGGCTCCCTCTGAGGGTTAGTGTTGCGCGCATCCTCTTGCGCGCAACATTAATCCTCAGAGGGAGCCGGGAGGAAGCCTGCCAATTGGCTGGCTTAGGTGAGAGGCGCGCATGCGCGCTTCTCACGTAAACCAGAAGGCAAGAAGAAGAAAGAAGGATGGGAGAGCGGAAGAGGAGGGAGGTCAGTATAAAAAAAAAAAAAAAAACAGCGCTGGAAACAAGAGGATTTTAGGGTATTACAGTTAGAAAAAAAAAAAAAAAATAACTATTTATTAAGGGAATAGGGATAGGTTAGGATTAAAAAACAGGGGGGGTGATTTTTTGTTAGAGTGTCCCTTTAAACACAAGTATGCACTTATATTGGCTAAGGCCTGATTAATAATAATAATTAAGATTTAGAATTTTAGGTAATAATAGCACATACTTTTGTACATTTTTTATTCTCAGTAAGAGATCTTGCGGAGTACACAGTGAAATCACTTTATAAATATATTTTTGCATTTTGGATGTACTATGGATAAAACATGGCTGTGTAAACAGTAAAAAATAAATAATAGCACTTTATGGATTATGCACTCTAACTGATACAATCAAGGGAACATATAAATTAAAGGGAGGGAAAAGGAAAAGTTTTACCCATTTAAATAAAATGATTTGAATATACATATACATAAACCATCATGTATTTATTGATGACCTTGTGAGATGTATTGCGATAAGCATTAGACACACACCTATATGTATTTTTAATATGTGTGTCCCTTCAATCTGAGATACAAAGGAAGATAAGAGAAAGATAACACTAAAATTGAGTTTTAAAACCTGAACTGACATCCATGAGTTGAAGAAACGCAAACCGGAAGTAATGTAACGTCGATTGGAACGCAAATGGAACGCGGAAATGAACTGCGCATGCGCAAGATGGTAGCGCACAACGCAGAGAAACTGAAAGAAAACCCGGAAGCAATAATTAAACATCAACAGGACACATGGGGACACTCGTTTAATGATTAATGGACACTATATAAAGACCTATAGGTCCATGCATTTGCTACCAGCTGATGAAGCCACTACTGCATGCGGCGAAACGCGTTCTGGAGCAGGTTTTTATGTTTTAAATAAATTTTATTTTATTTTACAATCCCTGTTCCTGTTGCTGCTGCCTTCATTCTTTGGATTTATGACGGTTTTCCTTTGGGTTTCTCTACACCAGAATTAACCCATGAGCATGTACCCTTTGAACAAAATGTGAGTACAAAATCTCTGGAACACCATATTGAGAATTTTTTTAGACGTGCACAAGGAGTTCTCTGTCTTCCTTCTCTCTTACATGATCCCAGATAATGCACTCTTTATAATTCTGAAACAATATCTGCTGTACTACACTATTATTGTCTATTATATTTTTCCATATATACGAGGTACTCCAGGATCCCAGATAATGCACTCTTTATAAGGTGGGGGTCACCTGAGAAGTATTTGAAGACAATATACCCGCAGGCCTGGACCCACTCAGAGCCAGTGATTAGGCTCTACACTTGTGAGTGGGATAATCCTAGCACTACTTAATAATTCTGAAACAATATCTGCTGTACTACACTATTATTGTCTTATTTTTTTCCATATATACGAGGTACTCCAGGATCCCAGAGAGCAATATTTGCGCCAATTCAGGTTATATACTTTGCATTTAATGCAGCATATGAATCCGCAAACTGCGGGGAAGCGCCTCTCTGTGGTATAATTAATGCAGCATATGAATCCACACACTGCTGGGAAGCACCTCTGCGGTATAATTAATGCAGCATATGTGTCAAGCTCTTTTGTTTTTTGCACAATCTTCCCGCTTGAGAGGAAATTCAAACATCGACACTGGAAATAATAACTGGATTCCACTCTTCATTCGCATGTAATTAAGTTTAATTTCAATAAGTTGTGGTGTAAATTAAGTTGCCGTAGCTTGATTAGGTGAATATGTGAATAGTTGAGCAGATGAGTAGTTGAATAGTGATGAATAGATAGCTGAATTAAAGTGATGAGTAGCTTAGCGATTAGAATTAGCGATGAATTTAAAAAGGTAAAAAACCTTAAACAGAAAGAAATACAGAAATTGTATAAATACATTGCACATAAAGCTTGATAATCATTACTTCCGTGCCAGTTTCATATACATTCATTAGCACACACTTCTAGAATATCATTACTGCCAAAATATGATTTAACTTAAAGAAAACAGACATGAAATGAGCTATTATAAAGACTGCATGTGGAATCTCCTCACACTTAGGCTAGGGACAGATGAGCGCATTTTCTGCGGCCACCGTCAAAATGTACGTCGATGCGTGCGCACGCATTTTTTCACGGAATACGCTTAAGTGGTCAGACGATGCGCAATTCTGGACGTATTTCATGACGGTGGGGTAAAAAGAAGTCTAGGGAAATCCGGCTGTTTGAACGTTATGTTGGCCGCACACTAGCAGCGTCTGACGTCTCCTAATCACACACACACGCCGCTATGCCGCCGCAGCGCACTCTGTACGTCAGTAGCAGCGGTTTAACGTTCTCGAAAAAATGCGTTCATTTTCCACTTGCGTTGCGCGGCCGGACTTTTGTGCGACCGTACGTCGTATATTGGCCGTCATTGCCTGTCATCTGCTGCAAGTGCGGCCGTGATTAAGTGCGCCAGAACGCGCGTTCGCACTGCCTCAGTCTGACCCTAGCCTGAGCATGAACATCTAAAAAAGTTATTAACTGACTGCATTTATTACTGAACTGGCTCAATTCCTTTTCTGTACATGACTGTGACACAATCCTTTTCTACATATGACTGTGAAAATAGTCTTTTAGCTCACCGGCTCCACTCCAGGATTTGAAGATGCTTGTAAATCTGTGCAGTTTGTTATGTCCAGGTTGCCTGCCTCATGGGATGCCTGGAGCAATCAGATGGCCCCTCCCTTCCTCTACAGCTCTGTCTCTGAGGCTGCTGGGAAGCCTGACCTCTGCTCTGACTGGCTGACCCTAACTGGAGCTGAATTGCATGCAGGGACAAGTAGTTCTCACAGACTCTTGCAGATTACAATTACCTAAACTGAATTACAGTCTTTTTATTATCCCACTTGCTTGTTCATTAGCTGACTATTCTGTACCACTGCAGTTTGACTTGACAATATGAATCCACACACTGCTGGGAACAAGCGCCTCTCTGCGGTATAATTAATGCAGCATATGAATCCACACACTGCTGGGAACAAGCGCCTCTCTGCAGTATAATTAATGCAGCATATGAATCCACACACTGCTGGGAACAAGCGCCTCTCTGCGGTATAATTAATGCAGCATATGAATCCACACACTGCTGGGAAGAGCCTCTCTGTGGTATAATTAATGCAGCATATGAATCCACACACTGCTGGGAAGCGCGTCTCTGTGGTATAATTAATGCAGCATTTGAATCCACACACTGCTGGGAAGCGCTTCTCTGTGGTATAATTAATGCAGCATAAGAATCCACACACTGCGGGGAAGCACCTCTCTGCAGTATAATTAATGCAGCATATGAATCCACACACTGCTGGGAAGCTCCTCTCTGCAGTATAATTAATGCAGCATATGAATCTGCACACTGCTGGGAAGCACCTCTCTGCGGTATAATTAATGCAGCATATGAATCCACACACTGCTGGGAAGCGCTTCTCTGCAGTATAATTAATGCAGCATATGAATCCACACACTGCTGGGAAGCGCCTCTCTGCAGTATAATTAATGCAGCATATGAATCCACACACTGCGGGGCAGCACCTCTCTGCAGTATAATTAATACAGCATATGAATCCACACACTGCTGGGAAGCACCTCTGCAGTATAATTAATGCAGCATATGAATCTGCACACTGCTGGGAAGCGCCTCTCTGCGGTATAATTAATGCAGCATATGAATCCACACACTGCTGCGAACAAGCGCCTCTCTGCGGTATAATTAATGCAGCATAAGAATTCACACACTGCAGGGAAGCGCCTCTCTGCGGTATAATTAATGTATACGTCTGTGATATATGTATATGTATCCTGTCTGTATATTATAACTTAAAATGCAATAAAATTCAAATTTTCAATAATTTACAAGGTGTAAAGTGTTTTTTTTAACATGCGAGCGTTTACGGTTATATTTTCTATGAGTTGCACTTGTTGAAAAAGTTATAGATGGGGGCTTGTTACATACATTTGTTTGGGGGAAAATTACACAATTTTTAACAAACGCAACCCATACAAAAATCATTAGTGCAGCATCATTGTTCACATTATAATTGAAATGGGAACAATATTACTGCATTAGCAAAACAAAACAACAAAAAAAACCTTTTTTTAAATTAATTTTTTTTTTTATTTTAATTTTTTATATTTTTTCTTAACTTTTAACACAGTCATATTTGGTATGGTTGGAAAGGCCATGCTCTGGCCGATCCAACGATACCAAACATTAATCCCTGAAAAGTTGTGCCTGAATGCAAACCCAAGGTGGATAAATGGAGTGGGGGTCTCTTGCTCCACAGCCCCAATAATCGCAAGTGAATAAAGAAACTCCAAAGTCCACGATAAATTTCAATGGATTTAATCCAACAACAGGAAAAAAGGCAACGTTTCGACCATGACTGGTCTTTGTCAAGCCTAAAACACAATGACAGAACAGGGAATAAATAGCACCACAGACTGGTTAAGCAATCAAACAATCATTGCAACCAGTCCGTGTGTGCCAGCCCTACAATTAAAAACAATAGTCTACAATTGGATACATCAATTAACATATTAACTTATGTAATTATATATACAATGCTTATTAACATACAATAATTGGCGATGAATTGTAGAACAATGCCTATGAGAGAAAGAAGTAACTTAGTAATTATAAATGTGAAGGGAGAAGATTACCCCTCTACTACAAAGGGTCTGGGTTGACCCCATAGTGAAGATTTACTGCCCTAGGAGCCAAAAAACCTGATGTATTCAATATAGGAGTCTGACTCATAATAGAAGACTAATCCATCCGCAAACCCATAAGTTACCTATCCCATCAACCACGGGTTTATAGAACACTATTATCTGACACAGATAGGTTGCAGATACGGACTGTCATCTAGGAAGGGAAAAGGAACAAATCTATATGTCATAGAGAGGTGCTACCGTAACGTATTTTTATAAAAAAGGTGAGAGATCTGATTCTCTATTAAGGCCATGTGGAAAGAGAGTGTTGAGATGATGGATCCAATATAATTCTCTCCTTTTAAGTAATTTTTCTCTGTCCCCGCCTCTTGTTAACTTAGGCACCTCATCGATCACCTGATAACGTAACTGTGAAATATCATGTCCACAACGTATAAAATGTTCAGGGACCGGGAATTCGATCTTTTTAGTTCTAATGTCTGACCTATGTTTAATAAATCGATTTTTAACTTTCTGAGTAGTCTCGCCCACATATATTAACCCACACGGGCATTTCAATAGATACACCACGTATGTAGAATTACAGGTAAAATAACCTTTAATTTTAGACTTCCTCCCAGAGTGTGGATGGACAAAGGAATCACCACGTATAACTGCATTGCAGCAAGAGCAACTTAAACATGGGAAGGTTCCATTCCTGGGTTTACCAAAAAAGGGTGTTCTGCCTGTATCTTGTCCAAACTCTGCTTTAACCAGCGTCTGTCGAAAAGATCTCCCCTTCTTGTATGACATTAGTGGGATGGTCTGAAACTCTGAAATATCAGGGTATGCATCCCTTAGGATGTACCAGTATTTGCATAAAATATTTTTCACTTGTGAAGTATGGGTTCCATATTTGGATACGAATGGAATCCTGCCGCAACTTTGGCGTCTCTGAGGGATTATAGGTTGATTGATTCTGGTACTTTCTCTACTCAGGAGTTGTCTCGGATAGCCCCTGGCTCTGAACCTCTCGATCATCTCCTCAAGCCTCTTGTCCCTACTTTCAGGCAAATCAACTACTCTATTGACGCGCACGAGTTGACTCCGTGGGAGAGAATTGAGTAGTGTAGGTGGATGCGCACTATCATATCTTAGCAGGGAGTTCTTATCGGTAGGTTTTCTGTAAAGATCTGTCATTAGTTTGCCATTCCTTTTGACAACCAAAGTGTCTAAAAAATTGATTTGTGTAAGACTACATGACATAGTAAACTTGATGGAGGTGGATCCGTTATTAAGTATACTGAGAAATTCATCTAATGTGTCTCTAGTACCCTCCCACACAAAAATAATATCGTCTATATAGCGGAACCAATGATGGACATATTGAAAAAGGTCGCATTTATAGACTACATTTTCCTCAAATTCGGACATGAAGATATTGGCATAGGTGGGTGCTACATTAGTACCCATGGATGTCCCCCGTATTTGAGTATAAAATACTCGATCAAAGAGAAAAAAGCTGCCACCCAACACCACATCCAACAAGTCCAAAAGAAATTGCAATTGATTATCAGAATAACCCAGATCAACAAGAGCATATTTCATAGCATTTATACCCTCAGAGTTCTGTATAGACGTATACAAGCTGGTGACGTCAAGACTGACCAAAATACTGTGATCACCCACAGCAAGCCCACGGAATTTGGTCAGAAAATCACCGGTATCCAAAATAAATGACGGGATCCGCTGTAGGTAGGGTCGGGCCACCCTGTCCAAAAAAATGGACAGGGGACTGAAGACCGAATCCACAGCGGATACAATAGGCCTCCCAGGAGGCGCAGTGAGAGACTTGTGGATCTTGGGCAGGACGTACAAAACAGGTGTTAAAGGATGTTTTTTTCACAAGGAATTTCGACAGACCCTTATCAATAATCTGATTCTCAAGGGCATCATGTATCAAAGTGGAAATTCTACTGACAATCGCTGCCGTGGGGTCACCATCCAACTTTTTGTACGTCTCAACATCACCAAGCTGACGCTGGATCTCAGCCACATAGTCTCCACTATTCATAATCACCAGAGCACCCCTTTGTCCGCCGGCTTTATCACAATAGAGGGGTCATCACGTAATTTCTTTAAGATCCCAGAATCAATGGCGGACATATTGGGGGATGCTCTGGTGAAATGACGCCTGGAATATACTGGGACATTTCCCTCTCTACAATTTTGACATACGTCTCAACAGCATGTTCAACATTCTGAGGCATAAATTTACTTTTCTCTCTCAAACCAAGGTTTTTAGAGTTAAAGGGTGCAAGCGGCAAATCAATTGATTTGCCGCTTGCACCCTTTAACTCTAAAAACCTTGGTTTGAGAGAGAAAAGTAAATTTATGCCTCAGAATGTTGAACATGCTGTTGAGACGTATGTCAAAATTGTAGAGAGGGAAATGTCCCAAGTATATTCCAGGCGTCATTTCACCAGAGCATCCCCCAATATGTCCGCCATTGATTCTGGGATCTTAAAGAAATTACGTGATGACCCCTCTATTGTGATAAAGCCGGCGGACAAAGGGGGTGCTCTGGTGATTATGAATAGTGGAGACTATGTGGCTGAGATCCAGCGTCAGCTTGGTGATGTTGAGACGTACAAAAAGTTGGATGGTGACCCCACGGCAGCGATTGTCAGTAGAATTTCCACTTTGATACATGATGCCCTTGAGAATCAGATTATTGATAAGGGTCTGTCGAAATTCCTTGTGAAAAAACATCCTTTAACACCTGTTTTGTATGTCCTGCCCAAGATCCACAAGTCTCTCACTGCGCCTCCTGGGAGGCCTATTGTATCCGCTGTGGATTCGGTCTTCAGTCCCCTGTCCATTTTTTTGGACAGGGTGGCCCGACCCTACCTACAGCGGATCCCGTCATTTATTTTGGATACCGGTGATTTTCTGACTAAATTCCGTGGGCTTGCTGTGGGTGATCACAGTATTTTGGTCAGTCTTGACGTCACCAGCTTGTATACGTCTATACAGAACTCTGAGGGTATAAATGCTATGAAATATGCTCTTGTTGATCTGGGTTATTCTGATAATCAATTGCAATTTCTTTTGGACTTGTTGGATGTGGTGTTGGGTGGCAGCTTTTTTCTCTTTGATCGAGTATTTTATACTCAAATACGGGGGACATCCATGGGTACTAATGTAGCACCCACCTATGCCAATATCTTCATGTCCGAATTTGAGGAAAATGTAGTCTATAAATGCGACCTTTTTCAATATGTCCATCATTGGTTCCGCTATATAGACGATATTATTTTTGTGGGGAGGGTACTAGAGACACATTAGATGAATTTCTCAGTATACTTAATAACGGATCCACCTCCATCAAGTTTACTATGTCATGTAGTCTTACACAAATCAATTTTTTAGACACTTTGGTTGTCAAAAGGAATGGCAAACTAATGACAGATCTTTACAGAAAACCTACCGATAAGAACTCCCTGCTAAGATATGATAGTGCGCATCCACCTACACTACTCAATTCTCTCCCACGGAGTCAACTCGTGCGCGTCAATAGAGTAGTTGATTTGCCTGAAAGTAGGGACAAGAGGCTTGAGGAGATGATCGAGAGGTTCAGAGCCAGGGGCTATCCGAGACAACTCCTGAGTAGAGAAAGTACCAGAATCAATCAACCTATAATCCCTCAGAGACGCCAAAGTTGCGGCAGGATTCCATTCGTATCCAAATATGGAACCCATACTTCACAAGTGAAAAATATTTTATGCAAATACTGGTACATCCTAAGGGATGCATACCCTGATATTTCAGAGTTTCAGACCATCCCACTAATGTCATACAAGAAGGGGAGATCTTTTCGACAGACGCTGGTTAACCCTTTCGCTGCTGAGGCTTTTCCCGCCCCTGTGCTGAGGTCATTTTTTACCTGTTTTGCGCATCATGTTTAAACCTGTTTTGAAGGCTTATTTTAGTATATGACATCGACATATTATATATCGTTCTTTCCGTCAGACTCGGTAGATTCATAATATGTCATTATTATATGTATACGTTATGTCATGTTTGTATATTATAACAAAAAATGCAATAAAATATGTATTTTCAATAATTTACAGCGTGTAAAGTGTTTTTTTCCACATTTTAACATGCGAGCAATTGCGGTTATATTTTGTATGGGGTGCGCTTGTTAAAAAAATTAGAGATGGGGTCTCGTTACATTTTTTTTTGGGGAAAATGACACCATTTTTAACAAACGCACCGCATACAAAAATCGTTAATGCAGCATTATTGTTCACATTATAATTGAAATGGGAACAATATTGCTGCATTAACAAAACAAAAAACAAAAAAAAAAGTGTTTATTTTTTTTTTTTTAATTTTTTTTTTAATTTTTTTTATTTTTATTTTTATTTTTATTTTTTTTTTACATTTTTTTTTACTTTCATGTTTGGTATCGTTGGAACGGCCATGCTCTGGCCGATCCAACGATATCAAAATTTAACCCCTAACTGCCACGGATCGGGAGATAGGGAGTTCATTGGAACTCCCTATCTCCACACTTCGTGGCAGTTAGGGGTTAATGCTAGGACTGGCGTCATCGTGCTGCGCACGATGACGCCAGTCCTCTGGGGGAGTTCCCGGAAGCTTGGCCGACATCCAAGATGTCGGCCAGCTCCCGGGAAGGATCGCAAATCGGCGCTTTTCAGCGCCGATTTGCGATCCAGCTCCCCAGGGGTTAATGCCAGGCATCATTTGGAAGGGCAGGCTGTGCCCTTCCAAATGATGCCTGGGTTAAGCCCCTGTGAGCCGCCGATCGGGAGGGAGAGAGGTCCGAAGGACCTCCCCCCCCTCCCTTTCAGGCGCCTCCTCCGCACATGCGGGGGGGGCGCCTGAATTATGTGTCATCGCGGGGGCGCGATGACACATAACAATGGCGGCCACTGCTCCGGATGCCGGGCTGACATCCAGGATGTCAGCCCGCACCGGAGGGGCCAGCGATCGGCCGGTACCCGGCCGAACGCTGACCCCAATGCGAGGACGCGCTCAGCGCGTCCTCCGCATACCAGGGGCAATGCTGAGGACGCGCTGAGCGCGTCCTTAGCATTGAAGTGGTTAAAGCAGAGTTTGGACAAGATACAGGCAGAACACCCTTTTTTGGTAAACCCAGGAATGGAACCTTCCCATGTTTAAGTTGCTCTTGCTGCAATGCAGTTATACGTGGTGATTCCTTTGTCCATCCACACTCTGGGAGGAAGTCTAAAATTAAAGGTTATTTTACCTGTAATTCTACATACGTGGTGTATCTATTGAAATGCCCGTGTGGGTTAATATATGTGGGCGAGACTACTCAGAAAGTTAAAAATCGATTTATTAAACATAGGTCAGACATTAGAACTAAAAAGATCGAATTCCCGGTCCCTGAACATTTTATACGTTGTGGACATGATATTTCACAGTTACGTTATCAGGTGATCGATGAGGTGCCTAAGTTAACAAGAGGCGGGGACAGAGAAAAATTACTTAAAAGGAGAGAATTATATTGGATCCATCATCTCAACACTCTCTTTCCACATGGCCTTAATAGAGAATCAGATCTCTCACCTTTTTTATAAATACGTTACGGTAGCACCTCTCTATGACATATAGATTTGTTCCTTTTCCCTTCCCTAGATGACAGTCCGTATCTGCAACCTATCTGTGTCAGATAATAGTGTTCTATAAACCCGTGGTTGATGGGATAGGTAACTTATGGGTCTGCGGATGGATTAGTCTTCTATTATGAGTCAGACTCCTATATTGAATACATCAGGTTTTTTGGCTCTTAGGGCAGTAAATCTTCACTATGGGGTCAACCCAGACCCTTTGTAGTAGAGGGGTAATCTTCTCCCTTCACATTTATAATTACTAAGTTACTTCTTTCTCTCATAGGCATTGTTCTACAATTCATCGCCAATTATTGTATGTTAATAAGCATTGTATATATAATTACATAAGTTAATATGTTAATTGATGTATCCAATTGTAGACTATTGTTTTTAATTGTAGGGTTGGCACACACGGACTGGTTGCAATGATTGTTTGATTGCTTAACCAGTCTGTGGTGCTATTTATTCCCTGTTCTGTCATTGTGTTTTAGGCTTGACAATGACCAGTCATGGTCGAAACGTTGCCTTTTTTCCTGTTGTTGGATTAAATCCATTGAAATTTATCGTGGACTTTGGAGTTTCTTTATTCACTTGCAAACATTAATCCCTAGCTGCCACGGATCGGGAGATAGGGGGTTCATTGGATCCCCTATCTCCATCATTGGTGGCAAATAGGGGGTTAACTCCAGAACTTACTCTATGCGAGAAAATCAGAATGCTTAAGTTTTTAATGGACGGAAGACTTACTCTATTCAAAGACCCGATGTTTCACATCAGGACTTTGGATAGATTTTGACTTTTTTTTTTTTTCACTTCGGGATAGTCGAAATCTATCCAAAGTCCCGATGTTTCACATCGGGTCTTTGAACAGAGTAAGTCTTCCGTCCATTAAAAACTTAAGCATTCTGATTTTCTATAAATAAGGCCGCTGGACAGCACCATCCTGTTGCTGTCCACGGTCCTGATCTTTACAAAATCAGAATTCTTATGTGTTTAACAGCAGACTGATTTACGATAGTACGGGTGTCTTTTTAGGGACCCTTCATATATTCAGGGTGTGCGGGTGTGTTTTTAGGTGTTCCTCCATATATTTAGGGTTTACGGGTGTCCTTTTAGGGGCTCCTCCATATATTCAGGGTGTGTGGGTGTGTTTTATAGTTGAAAAGACTTACAAGTGGTTAATTATCCTTCATGTAGTTCCCCGATATGGCCACTAGATGTCAGTGTTACATATGAAATCATCCCTTCAGATCACTGTTTATATAGCGGCACCGTGTGGTCATTGATCATAACTGCATTTATTCATGTATTTGTTTTACTGTACAGGGGAGATGGTAATTACGTTATTATTATTGTCATCATTTATAAAGCGCCAACAGTTTCCGCAGCGCTTTACAGTAATCAAAGGGAACGAGATAAGCGAACATATGATGCGAACAGCAGGTGTAGAGGGTCCTGCTCATAGGAGTTTACAGTCTAGACGGATTGGGGTTGAGGAAGACAAGAGGAATTTTACAAGATAGCAGGATCATTAATGCCATTGGAATGGGAATGGAGGGGCCATAGAAGCAACTTCAATCATGTGCGAGTCGATCTTATGCAGGAGTATGAGTTGCGTCAGTGATGTGGTATTCTAAATAATTAGTCGCAGTAAAAATAATTGTTTATATGTTCTTCTTTCCAGTCTCCTATATATATATATATATATATATATATATATATATAGCATGGACGATTGGAGGGATGCACTGGAGGCAGGGCCGGATTAACATAGGGGCAGATGGAGCAGCAGCTCCAGGCCCATGCCCCAGAATAGGCCCAGAAAAAAAATAACAATGTCTGCATTTATGAACATGTGGACCCCATTATCTCCAACATCATAGCAGCTACAGGGTCATATGAGGTATCACTGGAAAGGCCAGAGTGTGCCCTTTCCAATGATACCAAACATGACCAGGTTTTATGTAACATTAAAAATAAAATAATAAATATTACTTTATTTTTTCTTTCTAACACAGCAATACTTTCCAATTATAAAGTGAACAATGATGCTGCACTAACTCACCATCTCAAGTGTGGAGGTGATGGCACGATCCGTTATTACGTATTGTTACACCAAAAACCTAAACCACCGCTCTGCAGCAAAGTGCACTGGGAGGGTGACTTTGGAACCCTGCGTTACTAATCTTTACACCTCACAAGGTCAAGGGAGGTGTCATTGGACAGGTCAGCATTAATACCAAACATGACCATGTAAAATCTAAAAGGAAAACCCAAAAACGTTTTATCTTTTTATTTTTAGTTCCAATGCAATGGCATTGTCCATTTGTCACTTATAAAATGAGCAATACCACTGCCATTACTCACCTTCTCATTTCCCACGCTGGGAGAAAGATCAGTGTTTTATACATAGTCATATTATTCAAAAAACACAAGGGAAATATTTCATTTTCTTGGTTAAAATTGTATATTTTCTCAGAAAAATGCAGTAACAGGTTCCCATTTAAAAAAAATTAACAAGAATTCCCTATAGAATATATAACCACAAAGGTTTGGATGATAAAATGTGAATAAATTATTTTACATGCTTTAAATGATTGAAATCTGAATGTAAATTTACTCACACAGTATCTGCCTGGTTAGATATATCCGTATCTGCACTATAACCTAAAATATGCTTTCATTTCACTAAATTCCAAAAAAAGTCACCAAAATCTTCAGCTCCAGGCCCATAGAGATCTTAATCCGGCCCTGACTGGAGGTCTTAAGTAATAAATCAAAAATCCTTTATTCAAAATCCATAAAACAAATCCCGGATAGACACCCGACATTTCGGCCCCATGAGAGCCTTTTTCAAGGGTAAAGGCATCAACACAATTAAACATATTTATAGTAGAACACATAAATGACTCACCCAATGGCGGCATGCACTCACGGAACATGTCGGTCCAGCTGGACCTGGTGTGTAATTGCCGGAATGCGGTCCTGCCTCAAACGTCATTCCCATGAGACTAACGTAAGCCACAGTATGAGTTGCCATGGATACGCTAGAATTAAAAACATTGGGAGCGATCAAAGGGTGGATCGTCGAAAAGCAGGATAGCTTGACCATTGATGTATGCAGAACGGATCAATACAGTAACAGTACTACATGGGTACATATAAGCTGAGCAACATCATATGTATACAAACAATATGTATATAAAGTAAATCGACACTGTTAATAAAAATTAAACCAAGTATGATGTGAGCTCAAATCGAACTGGGAAACTCAATGGATCAGAGCAGTGTACATGACAGCATGTGAGCGGTGCCATAGTAAATGTGTGGAGGAACCGAAGCTACTGGAAAATGTAAAGCCAGGTATGAAAAACGTATGTAAAAAAGATGAAAATCTAAAAAACAGAGTGAATATCGAGTGCGGGGTATATATAAGGAAATCGCAACTAGTGATATAAAATAGGGCAAGTGTAAAAAAAATCAAAAAAAAATCTGTATAACCAAAAAAATGTTTTTTGAATATACCTGAATAAAGAAAATTATAAAACTAAGTGTATGTAATGTTTAAAGAGGAATTAAGGTCTAGACGTGAGAAATGATGTGTATGAAATGTATTCATTAAGTCCCTTAGGGGAAAGTGTGGCAAGGGTTTTGAACCAGTGAGTGAAGCTGCGTCCAGCGAAACGCGTTTGCGGTGTATTATCTGTTTTTATATTTGCCTTTAATAAACCCACTGTGGATTCCAACCATTTTGAGTACTTGTTGTTGTAAACCCTGGGGAAACATCACTTTAGATCTCCAGGTTTTGGAACCTAAAGAGGGGGAATCGGTGTCTCCTGAAACTCATTGAATGTGTGCTGTTTGGTGCCGTTTGCAGAACAGGCACCGAGAAAGGTGAGCAAGCCTTTTTTTTCAACTTATCCTTTCTGTTTTTATTATAAACAGTCTACACAGAGTATTTCTCTTTCTTCTTCTGAGGAAACCTCTTTAAACTATACCAGCTCCGTTGTTGAATGATGCCGATAGAAATCTCGTGCCAGCGCCAAGTACCAACCTCCCAACTCTTAATCTTCACTCTGAGGATTTGGGGATTTGCCGCTACCGGTTGCTACAGGCAGCTGCACTTGTGAGACTGGCGAACATTACTGTTTTTATCAAATTTTATCTTATACCGTACGTTAGGATATATAGGATTGGATTGTTTCTGGACTGAGTCTGAACTGATTGATCTTACTAATACTCGTGGTTTTAACCTACCATTTTGCCATTTGCACTGTAGAAAATATTGTATACAAGTGTTTACAAGGTACGGAAGCCCAGAAAGGCCATGCGTTTTAAAAAAAAATTGCAGCTACTTTGATCCTGATTCACAATACTGATCCAGGTAGAATTTGAGGAATAGATTACTGTCTTTACCTAAAACAGCCCCCCTCAAATAGCTGCTCAAAAAGCACCCTGAAAAAAAGTCAGGATGCAAAAATCCACAGGGGATCAGAAAGAGACCTGGAAAGATATAGAGGAAGAAGACTTCATATAGGCATTTTAGTGAAGTGAGAGAATTATGAGTAATCAAGGCAAGGAAATCTATTCCTCAAGATCTACCTGGATCAGTATTGTGAATCAGGATCAAAGTAGCTGCTTTCAGTGTGTGCTTCCTCTCTATGACACTTCCCAACTGAAAATGGCCTCTCTGGGCTTTCTTACTAACAGTGCATGAAAAACAAAAGTTAGGAAAACAAATGAAAACACTTTTGTTTTCCTGACCTTTTTTTTTTCAGTGTAATGGAAAAAAAAGTTAATGAAATAAAAAAAATGCATGGTCTTTCTGGGATCAGTAACATGGGGAATGTTACAATGTTTCAATAATGCACTATTCATAATACATCGTTTTCACCACTAGAGGGCAATAATACCTACATAGAACGCACTTAGGACACACTCATCTTTCATTCAGAGTTACCATATCACCTCATTACACACACATACAGTTATCACTAAAAGCTACAGCAATTTTATTGGTATACCTATAATATACTTATGCACTTTTCTTAACATTGATACACTTAAATACTGCACTTTAAAGTAAAACGCCAATGCACTTTAAATTTTGTGCACTTTATACAAAGTAACGTGCGCTAACTTCACACACAGTAATTTGCACTATTTTTATAAAGTGGGTCATTGTAATGTAGCAATTTTTACACTATAAAATTAAATTTTATCCTGCAATAAATTTACTCAGTACCTCCAATTATTATATATCAAATCTGTAGCTGTTATATTTTGCTATACATTTGAAGTCCTGCCCAGCACTTTCTACAATTAATACTCTTCATTACTATTATTGTTCTAGATCCACTAATCTGAAGTTCAGCTCATTTGAATAAATTCCCCCCATTAAGAAGAGACCCACCAGTGGCGCCGTTGACACATACATAGCTATATATCTGTAGTGTAACCGGAATCAGTCAGGTTCACTTTCAGGAAGTCGCCGGACCGGACACAAGAAAGGATTGTCTGAAAACGAGTCTCTTCAGGAAAGGCAAACTTTATTGTGTCGTCACACAAGTGCTCACACAGGATTGAATCGCAAAGAGTGAGCCCCGTCTCCCCCCCCCCGACCAGGGGTCTTATACCCAAAAATACGTAATTAGGTACATCCCAATTAGCCCACCTCCCGATGACACTTTATTCCACCCCACGTGGGTTAATACCTCCCCTCGTTAGTACAAAGAAATTCCATACATTGATAATAAATTGGCAAATGTCGTGTTAGTCTGACAGTCTGATTTGCTGCTTCACTCGACCGGCCGTGCCCTCCTCCCTAAAGACTGTGTTTGTTTGTCATAGATTAGAACACGGCCTGGTTTCTACGCTCTCTTTGTTTTACTGCGGGTCTATGTGACCTTGTAGTAACCATTCGTCTTTCCTGTCTTTCCGTGCCAAGCGCTGGCCGGATTCTTCCTCATTTTATTGCTAGTTCTCCTAATCAACCACATTCCTAAGATTCTATGTAAGCTTCGTCTCTAATGTCTACAAAAATCTACTCTAGTTATTTGCAAGTGAACCAATATTCTGAACAAGATGGCCGCTTGGCTCATAATAGCGACCATCTTCCAGCCTGATTGCACTTCATTCCCCCCTTGGCTCAAGCCTCAGGTTCTTTTCCTGATGCTTGTAGCCATCACACCCCGCTATTCTGAAACTCCTCATACCTTTGGGGACCCACTCCCGTTGGGAACATGTCATGTGGAATTATCAGTGGTATCTTTTGTGTTTGTGTGGGCGTCAGTGCTGCCTTGCATAGTGGCCATAGGCATAGCCCTTTGCGGTATATCAGTATCCCTATGATCAAGACCACCACTATCATCAGTATCGTGGATCCAATCTGTGAAATAAATTTCAGGATGGATCCGAACCATTCTCCGACTGCTCCGAACCCACGGAGTGGATTCCAGCCCTCGGCAGCGATTCTTCTTGCTGCGCCCTGCAACTGTGCTACCTTTTCTTGGTGATCTTGAATTACCTGGTAATAGTCTGGGACTTCGTGTGAGGCGTTCCTAATGAAAAAGTGCAACATTCATAATGCATTGTCATTTCACACAGTCCATTCAGAGCCGCACTGATTTGCTCGAGCGCCATATCATATCATCTGCAATTTTCGTATCTCACGCATCTCCAGATTCAGCAGCTGGATATCCATACTAGTCTTATTCAGAATTTCATCCATCAAATTGACATAACTATTCAGTCTCGCCATCATCTCTCGTCCCCATCCAGTCCATGCTGGCAACCATGACCATATTCGATCCATCTTCCCAAACAACTCTCTTTTTGGTCTTTCTTTCAAACATCAATGGGTACCTAGGGTGGAGTTCTGTGTCTGTATTAGTGTCTTCTCCCCTTACTCTCTGGATTGGGATCAACTTGGCCAAATAACACATCCCCGTTATTGTTGGTGGCACCCATGTGTAACACACTTTCCCACAACACACCTGGTACCCCCTTCTAACATAAATGGAGACAAATGTAGTGTTCCCTTCGCTACTTCTATCATCAGTCGTCTCATTCGTCTTGTTGTATCCAGAATACCTTGCTTTCCATCAGTCACTCCTGCAATCACTGCCTCTTGTTCACTCGTGAGCTTTCTACATTGTATATATAGAAAATTTGCTTGCTCTTTTGTATCGATTGTGTAAATGTAGGATGTCCAGTTAAACTTGCTTGAGTAACACCCGCCATCCTCCTTATGTGTGTCTTTATCTGGCCCTATTTGGAAACCCCACTCTGGAGGGTATACATGCCCTATTATAGGGTATCCGGGACTGTATACTTCTGGTGCTTGCCTGGGTGCATCAAAAGAGTGTATTGTGACAATCCCTGATGCAAACATACTCAGATTCATTGGAACAGAAGCGAATGGAACATGAATTGTCTCTGGGTGCATCCTGCTACACACCCAGCATGCAGTTTGCCCAGACTTTTTGGCATAGTCATATTTGAATTGCACAAGTAAATGTCCTCTTGGCAAAATCTCAGATGTCGCATCTCGTTTCTGTCTCCACATGGTACGGTTTTCCATCACCGGGTGCGTACCATTCCAGATATGGGAAATATCCACTTTCCCAGCGGTACTTGGACAATTGGGGCATGCTCCACGTGAGAGTCCGTAAATCAGATTAGCAAGGTACAAAATCAGTATCACAAATGCCCCGAGTGTCAAAATCCCTTGGGCAATTCTTTTTGCGGTCACATAAACCCAATCCCTCCCCACCGGAATTGCAAAAGTAAGAACCACTTCCGGATGATCAAGGGTGGGGGCCGTGCCCCTAAAAAACACCCTTTGGGTATCCCCCATTGGTGGGTGGTCAGGACCTGTGCCCATCAAAACACCCACTTGTGGAACCTCTTGGTTGTCTGGGTTTGGATCATTTAGGTGCTCAGAGCTGTGGTCTTTGTCAGCTTCAGCCTCAGCGGATTGGTCTCGTTGGTGATGACCTTCCATGCTGGTTCAGGACTGGCTGCAGCTGCTTTTACTCTGGAGTGATGTATCCACGGGACCACCTCGGCAACCTTTACTGCTGTAGGGGTTGATAACAGGACAAGGTAAGGACCTCTCCACTTTGGACCCAGTGGATCATTTTTCCACTCTTTTACCCATACTGAATCACCTGGACAGTGTTTATGCAGTGGGGGATATAGAAAATGAGGTATGTTATCTCCCACCCAAGTATTCAATTTCTGCATTGATTTCCCCAACAACACAACCTGATCATTTAGTTTAGTTTCTCCCAATGCCCGAAGGTCCCCCCTTAGTCCATTAATCAGAGGGGTAGGCCGCCCGAACATGAGTTCGTACGGACTTAGCTTCAATTGGGGGGTTGGTCTGCACCTAATGTGCAAAAGGACTATCGGCAGCACATCCACCAGCCTAGCGACGTTTCTTGGCACAATTTGGACATCAGAGTCTTTAGGGTACGGTTCATTCTCTCGACTTTTCCCGAGCTTTGGGGCCTGTAGGCAGTATGTAGCTTCCAGGTGATGCCCAACAAGCGGGCAAGCTGTTGCAAACAGTTCTGTATAAATGCAGGGCCATTGTCTGACCCTATTTCGAGAGGAAGTCCATAGCGTGGTATTATTTCCTTCATCAGACTCTTCACAACTTCCGCAGTCTTTTCAGTTCTTGTTGGGAAAACTTCCACCCATCCTGTCAGGGTGCACACCATTACCAGTAAATATTTATATCCTTTGCAGGGTGGTAGCACTGTAAAGTCTATTTGTAGCGACGCCATTGGGGATAGCCCGATCGGCTGTTTCTCTGGAGGTTGAGATGGGCCTGTTCTTGGGTTGTTCTTGGCACATGTCACACACTGTTGGGCTATTGCCTTACATATTGCTGATAATCCTGGTATATAGAAATGTGGCTCCAACTGTTGTTCCATCATTTCTCTTCCTCCATGGGTGCTCGCATGGAATGCTCTTACAATTTCAGGAGCCAATGTTGCGGGGAGGACTATCTGTCCGTTCTTCAACTGGAACCATCCATCTTCTCCATGTTCACCTGGTTCTTCTGACAGCCATCTCTTTTCTTTTTCTGAGTACACAGGTGTCCATTCGCTCAGTGGCGCCGGTAGAAGTGCGGCCACCACTGATTTCACTTTGTATCGTGCCAGTTCTCCATGGTTTCCCCAGACGAATTCCTCTTTTGGAAAATAATAACGCCATGCAAAGAACTGCAGATCTTGTCTGTCTTGTGTATCTCTTACTGCTGGTATGAAAAAGTCCATTGCACTTTTCTTCATTCTTGGCAGTCTATTCTTGATAAGGATCTCCTTGAGGAAGAACCTCACCAACGGGGCTTGGTATTCTTCTGCTCCCAATTCTCCCAAACTTTGCAGTTTTCGTGTAATCCGCAGATTATTATGAGTGTTGATTGTCAGATTTTCAAAACGTGAGGCGAAATTTTCTGCTCGTTCAACTTCAGTTATTTCTGTGTCTTCTTCACACTCCCCCATTATTTTTACGCCGAAGAACTTCAGCATCATTTTGTATGCTTTGCGTAGTCTTAGCTGAATTTCTGAGGTGTTAATCATTAGACGTGTCTCTTGAGGATTCAGAGGAGTGGAATAGAAATTTCGGCCTTGACATCGGGTTGGAAATAGCCATTGGATGTAATCATGATTGAGTTCTAGTAAGTCGAAATCATCTTGCCATTTGTGCAGTATTGTTTCAATGAATTCGCCTTTGGGTTCAAATTTCCTCCAATTCATATAGAATTCGTAGTTTGGCATGGGAGGCTGGGGCTCTTGTTTGCAGAGCAGAACTTTGGCTTGTTCAGTTAGTATTGGTTTTGCAGCCGCTTTTGCGGCTTGGTCAGCGCGTCTGTTGCCTTTTGGGATTTCATCATGGCCTTTTTGGTGGCCTCGGCAGTGCATGATGCTGACGGCGCTTGGTTTCCATACAGCTTCTAGGAGGGCCGCGATTTCAGCTGCATACTTGATTTGTTGTCCTGAAGAAGGAAGTAGGCCTCTCTCTTTGTAGAGTGCACCATGTGCATGGACTGTCATAAAGGCATATTTGGAATCAGTGTAGATATTTACTCTTTTGCCTTCTGAGATTTCTAGAGCCCTGGTTAGGGCCGTTATTTCAGCCAATTGTGCAGATGTGTGGCCTGGCAGTGGCTTTGCTTCGATAATTTCTTCTGCTGAGACTACTGCATAGCCGGAGACTTTCTTCCCATCATCCATGTAGCTGCTACCATCAGTTACATAGTTACATAGTTATATAGGCTGAAAAAAGACATGCGTCCATCGGGTTCAGCCTCTCCCACATAACCTACTGCTGTTGATGCAAAAGAAGGCAAAAAACCCAGTCTGAAATGCTTGCCAATATGCAACATACTGGGAAAAAATTCCTTCTTGACCCCAGAATGGCAGTCAGATTTCTCCTTGGATCAAGAAGCTTTTACCCACATATTAAATATTATAACCCTTAATATTCTGTGTCAGCAGGAAGTCATCTAGTCGTTTTTTAAAAGTCTGTACAAACTCTGACCCAACCACCTCAACAGGCAGAGAATTCCACAGCTTTATTGTTCTCACCGTAAAATAACCCTTCCTATGCTTTAAGCTAAATTTTCTTTCTTCCTGTCTAAATGGATGACCCCTTGTCCTGTGTATAGTCCTGTTAATGAATAGGTTATCAGACAATGGTTTATAATGGCCCCGTATATATTTATATAAGGTTATCAGATCCCCTCTAAGGCGCCGTTTCTCTAAACTAAACAGGTTTAAGCTTGTTAATCTTGCCTCATAACTTAACCCTTCCATTCCCCTTATTAATTTAGTTGCCCATCTCTGCACTTTTTCTAACGCTATAATATCTTTTTTTAAGACCGGTGCCCAAAATTGCAAGGCATATTCAAGGTGCGGCCTGACCATTGATTTATACAGAGGCAAAATTATGTTTTCATCCCGTGAGTGAACTCCCCTTTTAATGCATGCCAATACTTTGCTTGCCTTGGCGGCTGCTGTTTGACATTGCACATTGTTACTTAGTTTGAAGTCTATGATTATTCCCAAATCCTTCTCCTGCTTGGATTTCCCTAACTCCGTACCATTTAGGGTATAAATTACTTGTGTGTTCTTCACTCCAAAGTGCATAACTTTGCATTTATCTACATAAAAATTTTGTCAGTAAATAGCTGTAGATCGTATTTGTCTAGGGGTACGTCTTTCAGATCTGGCCTGCTACTAAACACTTCTTCCATGACTTGGAGGCATTCGTGATCTGGATCCTCTTCACAGTCAGGCAGTAAAGTAGCAGGGTTCAAGGTAGCGATGAGGTCCAAATGAACCCGTGGGTTTTCACACATCATGGCTTGGTACTTCGTCATCCGGCTGTTGCTGAACCAGTAGCTTCCTTTCACATCTAGCAGGGCCTTGACAGCATGGGGCACCTTGACATGAAGAACTTGTCCAAGGGTCAGCTTGTCTGCTTCTGCTATCAACATTGCGGTGGCTGCCACTGCTTTCAGACATGGGGGTAGGCCACAAGCCACAGGGTCGAGTTGCTTGGAGAGATAGGCCACAGGCCTCAGCCAAGAGCCGAAACTCTGGATCAATACTCCTGTTGCTGTTTGGTTGTGTTCATGCACGTACAGCTGGAAGGGCTTGCTGTGATCTGGCAGTTCCAGTGCAGGAGCCTCCATTAGCAGAGTTTTTAATTTCAGGAATGCTGCTGTTTGCTCTTCTCCCCAATGGAAGGGGTCTTGTTCTCCCCCCTTTGTGGCTTGATGAAGAGGCTTGGCAATATCTGCGAAGTTGGGGATCCACAGGCGGCAGAAGCCTGCAGCTCCCAGAAACTCACGGACTTGTCTTCTGGTCTTTGGCTGGGGTATTTGGCATACTGCTTCTTTTCTTTCAGCCCCCAATGCACATTTGGTACCTGTTAACTGGAAACCCAGGTACTTTACACTTTGTTTACATATTTGTGCCTTCTTTCTAGAAACTCTGTAACCTGCTTGGCACAGTAGATGTAGCAAGGCTTTTGTGGCAGATAAACAGTCTTTTTCTGTGGGGGAAGCCAGTAATAAATCATCGACATATTGGAGTAGCACAACTTTGTCTGGCTGAGCGTTGAAGGCGAGGAGATCTTGGCTGAGCGCGCACCCAAAAATTGTGGGCGAGTTTTTGAAACCTTGAGGGAGGCGTGTCCACGTCATTTGATGGCGCGCCCCCGTGGTGGACTCTTCCCACTGAAATGCAAAAAGGGGCTGGCTTGCAGGAGCCAGACGGATGCAAAAGAAAGCGTCTTTTAAATCAAGCACTGTGTAATATTTTGTATCTCCGGGAATTAATGCCAGCAAATTATATGGGTTGGGAACCACAGGATGTAGAGTTACTGTGGCCTCGTTGACAGCCCGTAAATCTTGAACAGGGCGGTACTCTTGTGTGCCCTCTTTCAGTACTGGCAAAAGGGGTGTGTTCCACGGTGACACGCAGAATTTTAATATGCCATGATCTTTAAGTCTCTGTAAATGTGTCTGGATATTCTGCTTGGCTTTTTGTGGGATATGATATTGACTTAGAGCCACAGGCGTTGCACCGGGTCTTAATTCAACGTATACCGGGGGTATATTTACAGCGAGTCCGGGCGGGTTTTCTTCCGCCCATACCCCAGGGATTTGAAGGAGTAGTGCATGCGGGTCCGGCGCGGCCGGTAGAGTAGGTGCTGTGCGCCATTCCTCCTCTCTTGGCATAATCACCGCGATTTTCACAGACTGGGGGTGCTGGCCGGCTGGGTTATGCTGCCGAGCAGAGCTGCCACTCTCAGGCAGGTCTAGTTGAGCGTGGCCCCCGGGAAGGAACGTAATTTGGGCTTGCAATTTGCAAAGGATATCCCGCCCCAGGAGCTGGATGGGACATTCGGGCATATACAAAAATTCATGTTCAACATTATGCCCACCCACACTACACTTTCGAGAAGCAAGAAAGGGATATTTAGCAGACACTCCCATTGCTCCCATAATATCAACTTCATTTCCCATTGGGGGTGCAATTTGCTTTGTTACAACAGAGAATTCGGCACCGGTATCAACCATAAAAATTTCATCTTTATTTCCCACTCTCATAGTGACCGTGGGCTCGTGGTTACCGAGCGGGATGGGCCCAGGTCCTTGTCAATATGCATCCTGCCCCTCAAATGACGTTCCCGCCAATCCCACAAACCCTGCTCCGGCCCCCTCATTTCTCTCATACCTGCCGTCTGTTACCTGGCCGTTAGAGGCTTGACCTCCCGCTTCCCCTTGTCCCCCTTGTCCCCCAAATTTAGCCAAAAATGCAGGACAGTCATTTTTCCAGTGACCTTCACCCCGGCACCAGGCGCACTGGTTGGGTCCCAGGGGTTCCCTAGGGGCTCCCCTACCTCTTCCTCTAGCCCCCCTACCCCTTGCCCTCCCTCTATCTGGGCCACCTCGTCCTCCACCATTCCCCATGTATCCGACCACACCAGTATATCCTTTCTGTTTCTTTATTTCCTCTAGATCCCGGTTATGATACACCTTATTGGCGATCTCAACTAATTCGCTAATACCTTTCCCCAAAAACCCATCTAATCTCTGTATTTTGTTCCGTATATCCCTCTGTGATTGACCAACAAATGAAGAGTTAATTAACCTCTGGTTTTCCGCTGCCTCAGGGTCAATAGGACTATACATTCTGTACGCGTCTAGCAACCTTTCCAAAAACGCACTTGGGGATTCTTTAATTTCTTGTACCACATCCGCTATTTTCCCCATGTTTGTAGGTTTCTTCCCTCCCGCTTTAACACCCATTATTACCGCTGTTCTGTACGTCTGCAGATGGGCAATACCTTCCGGGGTGTTGTACGGCCACTTGGGATCTGATTTGGGGTAGTGTTCCTCTGCCCACGCTTCTGGCTGGGGCTTTGCGTCTGCTAAAATCTTTTGCGCGCTACTATTTATTCGGGCTCTTTCCTCAGTGGAAAACATTGTCAACATTAATTGCTGACAATCTGCCCATGTGGGGTTATGTGTGAGCATAAATGATTCTATCATACTGGCCACTGCTGCGGGATTTGTGGAATACAGTGGTGTGTGTGTTTTCCAGTTAAAAAGATCTGTTGTCGTGAATGGGACATAAGTGTACTGCATCGGCCCCGGTGCTCCATCGGCTAGTGGAGAGCCTGGCACCTCCCGCAAAGGCATTTGCATCTTACTTCTATAGGGATCGTGTTGGTATGGATCCCGGGGTTTGTGTATATTGTTCGCTGCGCGAGTGGTGGCTCCCTGTCTCTCATCCTCCCTCTCACTATCATCTCCTCTGTGGGATATTAATTTATATACGCTCCCATCGGGCATCTCAATCTTTTCTGGTGAAGCCTCTCCATCCCCTCCACCCGCTGCGCCTTGCTCTTCCTCCGCAACCCCGCCTGACGGAGCCGAGGGAGCCGACTGAGAAATTGCAGCTGCCGGCCCCCTCCTCTCCGCCCGCGCAACCGCGGCACTCAAAGCTTCTCTAGCTGCCCCATAACTCGATGGATAGGTTGGGGGCAAAGAATCACTCTTCCGGTTGTTCTACCAACACCGGTCTCCCTCTCTCTTCATTATTTGGGGGTACCTGCCTCTTATTTTTCCCCGCTATCATTATGAAATGACTCTTATCTTTTATACAATACCTCCATATATCTATATACGGGTACTGTTCAGGATGTCCACATTGCCCGGTGACTTGGGAATGCACCTTCTGTACTAGCTCTGGGTCCATCGACCCCTGCTCTGGCCATTCTGGGACTATCAGTGGCCATACAATTGTACACATTAATTTTAGCTTCTCCTTTGTCAATTCTACACCATAGTCATGCGTTGCATATAACGCCTCGAAATTCCGCACCATATACTCTATGGGCGTCTCACCCTTCTTCACCTGCTTGGGCTTGGATGACCCATTACCCATTGTTACTCTTGAAAACAGTAACCTTCTTACAACACAGATATTACTTTTAACAATGACCAATGACAATTAGAATCTACAGTCTGATACTTCAGCCAACAATTCTCGCGTGTCTGGGGCGCTTCCTCCGTCAGTAGCCGACTGCAGTCGCCTGAGCCGGAACCGTACTTTGGGAGTCAACTCTCGTGTTTGCTTCCTCGCGGGGCGAGTAGGCGCGCGTTCACTCACAGCACTCGAATCAATTCATTCACAACACATACTGTACCAGATACTTTCAGCACATAACAAAACATAAACACTTCAACTCTTTCTACTAGCCGAGGGCACGCCGTCCCTCCTCTTGGCTCCTTATACCCCGTTTATTGAACTCTAACTCTTGCCTGCTTGTGACTACGTGCACTCCGTTCTATAACTATACTCCCGTCTGCAATTCCAATTTGCCTATGGATAATCTACCCACCCGGCACCACTACCTCTGCAGCTACCACTGGCTTCAATAAGCCCTCTTCACTACACGACGTACACACTAGCACTGACTCAGGGCTCTAAGCCCAGTCACAGAAATCCCTCCTCCTTTCCTTCAATCCACGTGGCGAAGCTTTGTTTACAAATACTGACTATGACTATGCAACTCCACGTGGCTACCTTCTCCCTCTCTTACAGAACTACCCTTTGGTTGGCATCCAATTCCCCCGAATCCAGACACGCGCTAGCCACTCTGGCTCTTTTGCATTGTCCGTGCTATCAGCGGCGGGCTAGGTATACCAACGAGACCGTGGCCATCGGGTCTCCTTATCTGACTAGCAGTCAGACGTTTCCCTTTATACCGGTATCTCCTTCAGACATACAAACATAGAAGACACTTTACCTATCGCCGGCGCTGCTCGCTGTTTCCTCGGACTCGGTGGTGTCCCAGGTTCCCGGGCCAGGAGTCCATTTGGGACGAGACGAGGTCCACTGAACAGGAAATCCTGCTTGGTGCCTGCGGATGTCAGCTCACCTTCAACGGACGCCCAACCGACGGGATCACTTGCACCTGCAGTCAATCGCTACAGTGTTCATCAGCCGTTGCTTATGCCGGAAAAAGGGTGATTATCCCGGCTATCGAGCCCCCAAGAAATGTAACCGGAATCAGTCAGGTTCACTTTCAGGAAGTCGCCGGACCGGACACAAGCAAGGATTGTCTGAACACGAGTCTCTTCAGGAAAGGCAAACTTTATTGTGTCGTCACACAAGTGCTCACACAGGATTGCATCGCAAAGAGTGAGCCCCGTCTCTCCCCACCGACCAGGGGTCTTATACCCAAAAATACGTAATTAGGTACATCCCAATTAGCCCACCTCCCGATGACACTTTATTCCACCCCACGTGGGTTAATACCTCCCCTCGTTAGTACAAAGAAATTCCATACATTGATAATAAATTGCCAAATGTCGTGTTAGTCTGACAGTCTGTGATTTGCTGCTTCACTCGACCTGGGCCGTGCCCTCCTCCCTAAAGACTGTGTTTGTTTGTCATAGATTAGAACACGACCTGGTTTCTACGCTCTCTTTGTTTTACTGCGGGTCTATGTGACCTTGTAGTAACCATTCGTCTTTCCTGTCTTTCCGTGCCAAGCGCTGGCCGGATTCTTCCTCATTTTATTGCTAGTTCTCCTAATCAACCACATTCCTAAGATTCTATGTAAGCTTCGTCTCTAATGTCTACAAAAATCTACTCTAGTTATTTGCAAGTGAACCAATATTCTGAACAAGATGGCCGCTTGGCTCATAATAGCGACCATCTTCCAGCCTGATTCCACTTCAGTAGCACATAGACAAACTGCACAGTGTTTGGGAGGGGCCAGGACCCCTTGGAGTCACTGGATGGATGGGAGCTGCACGCGCATGCACAGATCTGATCCATCACTGCCTCTCTGGGAATGCCCTCTGCGAGTCCCTTCACTGGCTCCCCATCCACTGCAGAATTAAGTTCAAATCTTATCCTTACCTACTAAAGCCTCACTAACTCAGCTCCCCACTACCTGTCCTCACTAATCACAATACACCCCAGCCCGCTCCTAAGGTCAAACAGTGACCTGCGCCTAGCTTCTCCCCGCATCACTCTTCCCATGATAGACTGCAGGATTTTCACGCGCAGCCCCCACTCTCTGGAACGCTCTCCCTCGTACTGTCAGACTTTCCCCTAACTTCTCTTCCTTCAGCTCCTTAAACATTCCTATTTGGGAAGCCTACACCCAACTCACTGACGCAACCATCAATCACTCTCAGCTTACAGTCCTCTCCCCTGTTTCCAACCCCAACCTCCCAGATTGTGAGTTCCTACGGGAATAGGGCCCTCATCTCCTCCTGTACTGTTTGTCAAATGTGTTCAATGTATTGTAACCCTGTCTATACTGTGCTTATTGTACAGCGCTGCGGAATATGCTGGCGCTTTATAAATAAAGAATAATAATAATAATAATAATAATGCTTGCTGCAGTGATTGGTCTCAGAGGGTGACGTCAGCCGATTTCTGTGTATGACATCCCTGGTGACCGATCTGGTGACCAGCAGTCGGGAAATTCAAAATCCTGGATGCTGGTGACGCTGGGAGGATGGAGGAAAATCCTCCACTTCACTAAGAGATTTCTCCAGATCGAGGCAGATGGGAGGGAGGAGGACTGAGTGACACTGCTTTTTTACGTTTTATGATGTTTATTCAGTATCGGTTACATTTTATTCGTTGAACAAGCTGACGCATTTCGTTGGAGAGAGGGTGCAGTCATCTGGCAGGACTGCCGGGAGAGGGTCCGGAGCTTGTTCTGTAAGGGATGAGGTGGTTTCGGGGAGCCGGGGTTCTAGGGGCTTGGTTCTGAGGGAAGCAGGGAGTTAAGTGTTGGTTGGGGGGTCTGTGGCACAGGAGGATGCCCGAGAGTATAGTTGGTCAGGGGGTGCGTGGTGAAGTAGGCTGGAGTGGTTGGTTAACGGAGGCACGGGGTGGTGATGAGTTAGACATGGAAACTGATGTTCATTGTGGCAGATTGTTTTCGTCCGCAGTTCCTCTTGTTCGGGATCGGAGTTCGGGATCGGTGGCTGGCAGAGTTGGAGGAGGGGTTGCTTCGGCTGTGGAGGCTGGATCGGTTAACAAGGTGCAGGGAGTGCGGGATGTTCCGGCTGGGACAAGTGAGATGACAGGTAATGCGGCTGGGGGTGATATGGGTTCCTTTTTGTCTTTTTTGCAGCTTGCTTTTGAGTCTTGGTCGGGTTCAAAGGATATGGGGAACCGGGGAGGGGATGTGGCGCAGGCTTGGTGAGGTTTGGGGGGGGTCCAGTGGAAGCATTGGAAAGGATAATGGTGGTGATGCAGGTGGGGCACTGGGTCCTCTTGTCTGGGGTGAGTTGTCTGGGGTGTCGGACGTGGCTAGGAGGAATGCCTATGTTTCATTTGCAGGCCCTCTTGGGCTGCATTTGAAGCAGGAGGTAAAGGAGAGAATTTGGGGGGACTATGTAGAGATTTTTTCTTTGCTTCCTTTGAATGAGGCGACGGGAGTTAGGGACGAGTCTGCTAAAGAGGGGCTTATCGCAAAATTCCCAAGTCGTTTGGGAACTGGCTTTGGGCCTTTTGTATTTTGGTCAGTGTGTTGGGCGAGAAGAATCCTCAGCATTGTTCGGCTCTTTTTTGTTATGTGGATGGGATTTGAGAGTCCTATCGTATTTATGGAGGTTGGGTGTGGTGGAAGTACGATGAGCAGTTTAGGCAGCGTTTGGCATCTCATCAGGGTATAGCTTGGGAACAGATGGATATCACGTTATGGTTACGATTAATGGTGGCTCAGAGGGCTTTGCCCTTTCCAGGAGTCCCCGGTGGAGGAGGGTCTGGTTCTTCACTGGCAGGTCCCAGGAAGGGGTCGTGTTGGCAGTTCCATGAGGGGCAGTGTAAGTTTGGGAATGGGTGCAAGTTTCAGCACGAATGTTCAAATTGCGGAGGGCCCCATTCCTTGTCCAGATGTTTCAGGAAGGCGAGACGGGGCGGTTTGTCTCTTGGGGGGTCTGGGGATGGGGGCCTCCCCAGTGAGGCTAGACGCGATGTTGCCGTGGCTAGAGATTTACGGAAGAAGTAGGGATGCTGAGTTTTTACGAGAAGGTTTTGAGATCGGTTTCAGGATTTCTTTTGTAGTTAGGCTGGGGGGGGTGGTAGGCTGCGGAATTTGAAGTCGGCTAGGGAGTATCCGGAGGTGGTGCGGGGGAAACTTGGCAAGGAGATTGAGGCTGGTTGGATGGCGGGTCCATTTTTGTCTCCGCCTTTGGAGGATTTGCGTATATCTCCTTTGGAAGTGGTTCCGAAGAAGACAGCGGGGTCGTTTCATCTTATTCATCATTTGTCTCACCCTCGGGGAGGGTCGGTTAATGAGGACCTCTCAGCGGATTTGGCCTCGGTATCGTACATTTCATTCGTGCGGCAGTTGATATGGTTCGGACTGCTGGTAGGGGGGCTTTGATGGCTAAGGCGGACATCGAGTCGGCATTCAGGCTTTTACCCATTCATCCTTCGTGCCATCACCTTTTGGGGTGTTGGTTTGAGGGTGGTTTTTACGTTGATCTATGTCTGCCTATGGGTTGTTCCATTTCTTGCACCTTTTTTGAGCGTTTTAGTATATTTCTCGAGTGGGTAGGTCGTATGGTGGCGGGGTTCAATAATTTGACGCATTATTTGGATGATTTCCTCTGCGTGGTCAGGGAAGGGACGGGGGAGTGTCTTCACATTCTTCGTTCTTTTCAATGGATTGCGCAGAGGTTTGGGGTTCCATTGGCGGCCGATAAGACTGAGGGCCCAGCGGCTGCCTGTCATGACTTTTTTGGGGATTGAAATCGATTTGGTAAAAGGTGAGTGTAGATTGCCTTTGTCTAAAGTCGAGGAAGCTTTGAGGCAGGTGGAGGGGGTTTTGTTGGTCAGGAAGTTGCGGAATTTGCAATCGCTGATTGGTTGAACTTTGCCTGTCGGTGATTATGGTGGGGAGAGTGTTTTTGCTAGGTTTGGCTTTGGGGACATGTGGTGTTCTCGAGTGTCATCATTCTGTTAGGATATCAGGTGCCATGAGGGAGGATTTGGAGATTTGGCGGTCCTTTTTGGCTCTGTTCAATGGGATGGCCATGTTTCCTTCAAAGGAAGTGCTGGCCAAGGAGTTGGAATTTTTTACAGTATGCCTCAGGGGGCGTTGGTTTCGGGGTGTATTTTGGGGGGCGTTGGTGTGCGTCTCGTTGGGCGGATCGTTGGTGGTCGTCAGCTTTAGTTAGGAACTTGGCATTTCTGGAATTGTTTCCGCTGGTTGTGGCTTTGAAGCTTTGGGGTGGCAATCTGGAAGGGAGGAGAATTTTGTTTCGATCCGACAATATGGCTGTGGTGTCGGCAGTTAATTCATTCTCGGCTTCATCGGTGCCAGTTATTCGGTTACTGAAGAGGTTTGCGCTTCTGTGTTTAAAATGTTATGTTTTATGCAGGGCACGGCACGTTCTGGGGTGCCTTAACTCAGTGGCGGATGCTTTGTCTCGTTTGCAGTTGGACAGGTTCCGTTCTTTGGCTCCGAATGTAGAGGAGGTGGGGACCCCTTGTCCGGAAGGCCTTTGGCGGCTAGGCTCAAAATTTTTGGAAGATGGATGAGGGGATCTTTGTCAGGTTCTTCTTCAAAGTCATATTCTCGAGTTTGGTGGGCATGGGATGCCTTGGGCGAGCATTTCAGGTATGTTGGGGTTGGTGGATGGGACGATGAGCGTTTGCTCAAGGTGTATCTCATGGGGTTGTTCGACTCAGGGGCATCTCCAGAGGTGGTCAGGCAGTCTCTGGCCGCTTTGGCATTTCTTTTTCAGGTGCATGGGAACAGTGGTGTAGCGTGGGCTGTCAGCGCCCGGGGCCAGCCAAGAATTGTGCGCCCCCCCAACCTGTGGACACGTTAGCAGGCCCCGATTCCCTTCCACCATTAGTGCATTGAACCCCTTAACTCTGATACAATGTAATGTGCGGTGTGTATGAGCGTATCACAGTGCTCCACAGCAATAAAACCCACAGTAATGTGCAGTTCACACATGGATATATATATATTGCCCCAGCAGCTCAAACATGAATATATTTGCCCCAATGCCCCCAGAACCTCAAACATGAATATATTTGCCCCAGTAGCTCAAACATGAATATATTTGCCCCCAGTAGCTCAAACATGAATATATTTGCCCCCAGTAGCTTAAACATGAATATATTTGCCCCAATGCCCCCAGTAGCTCAAACACGAATATATTTGCCCCAGTACCTCAAACACGAATATATTTGCCCCCAGTAGCTCACACATGAATATATTTGCCCCCAGTAGCTCACACATGAATATATTTGCCCCAGTAGCTCAAACATGAATATATTTGCCCCCAGTACCTCAAACATGAATATATTTGCCCCAATGCCCCCAGTAGCTCAAACATGAATATATTTGCCCCAGTACCTCAAACACGAATATATTTGCCCAGTACCTCAAACACGAATATATTTGCCCCAGTAGCTCACACATGAATATATTTGCCCCAGTAGCTCACACTTGAATATATTTGCCCCCAGTAGCTCACACATGAATATATTTGCCCCCAGTAGCTCAAACATGAATATATTTGCCCCAGTAGCTCACACATGAATATATTTGCCCCCAGTAGCTCAAACATGAATATATTTGCCTCCAGTAGCTCAAACATGAATATATTGCCCCAGTAGCTCAAACATGAATATATTTGCCCCCAGTAGCTCACACATGAATATGTTTGCCCCAGTAGCTCACACGTGAATATATTTGCCCCAGTAGCTCACACATGAATATATTTACCCCCAGTAGCTCAAACATGGATATATTTACCCCCTCTCACCGGCTCTGAGGGCCCGCGGGTCGGTAGGGGGGGCGGTTTGGGGCATCATAGCGGCCCCCGCTGCTTTCCCTGTGATGGCAACGTGCTCTTGGGCAGCCAGCGGCACACTCTGTAAATGCCGCGGTGGCGCCTGCAGCCCAGTCTGAGCACGTTGCACTGGCGCCGCCCCTCACGTGACACATCACGTGAGGGGGCGGTGCAGGCGCCACCGCGGCGTTTCCAGAGTGCGCCGCTGGCTGCCTGTGTGCACTGACCGTCACAGGGCAGGAAAAACTGGCGGCAGGGGCCCACTATGGCACCCCTGGCGCCCCCAAAAAAACTGCACCTGGAGCCACCGCCCCCCCACGCTACGCTAGTTGGCTTGGTTTGGAGGGGGGGTATGGTGGTTGTGTATAGTTCCCTGTCGGCACTGTTCATTTATTATTGTTATTTTATTATATGGTATTTTATATTTGGTGGGGTTTTAGCTGTGGCCTATATCTATACTATAAAAGAGTAAGCCTTCAAGTGTCCGTCGCCAAAAGCGGTCTGCGCATGCGCGATGGACATTTGAAAGTGGCCGTTTAAACAAGCAGGTAGCTGCGCGTGCCGGCCGCCTGCAAAAAAAAAAAAAAAATCGGCACGAGCCGCGCGCAGCTACCTGTGTGTTTAGACGCCGCAAGCCCCGATCCTCCAGCGGTGACTGTCCTCCAGCTGTCGCGGCCTGGTCGGCGGGCATCCAGGCTCAGGCGAGCCCCCGGCTTGGTTTGGGCCTACAGGCCCAGCCGAGCCGGGGACTCGCCTAAGCCTAGAGGCCGGCCGAGCAGCCAGCGACAGCCGGAGGACGGTCACTGCTGGAGCTCCGGGCCGAAGTTCCCAAAACATACTCCCCTAAATCGGCCCTGAGCTCCAGCGGTGACCTCCTCCGGCCGAGCAGGCTGCTAGGCCGGCCTCCAGGCTCAGGCGAGCCCCCGGCTTGGCTTGGGCCTACAGGCCTAGCCGAGCCGGGGACTCGCCTAAGCTAGAGGCCGGCCGAGCAGCCAGCGACAGCCAGAGGACGGTCACCGCTGGAGCTCAGGGCCGAAGTCCCAAAACATACTCACCTAAATCGGCCCTGAGCTCCAGCGGTGACCTCTCCGGCCGAGCAGGCTGCTAGGCCGGCCTCAAGGCTCAGGCGAGCCCCCGGCTTGGCTTGGGCCTACAGGCCCAGCCGAGCCGGGGACTCGCCTAAGCCTAGAGGCCGGCCGAGCAGCCGGAGGACAGCCACCGCTAGAGCTCCGGGCCAATGTAGGGGGATGTTGCCTACACATACTCACCGACATCGGCCCTTAGCTCCTCCAGCGATGGCGGTCCCGCTTCCAGCGTCCTCTCTCTCTTCGTTGGTCGCCGGTATGACGTCACGAAAGCCTTTGACCCCGGGTCAAAATGCCGGGGTCAAAGGCTTTCGTTACATCATGCCGGCGACCAACGAAGAGAGAGGACGCTGGAAGCGGGACCGCCATCGCTGGAGGAGCTAAGGGCCGATGTCGGTGAGTATGTGTAGGCAACATCCCCCTACATTGGCCGGAGCTCTAGCGGTGGCTGTCGCAGGCTGCTCGGCCGGCCTCCAGGCTTAGGCGAGCCCCCGGCTCGGCTGGGCCTGTAGGCCCAAGCCAAGCCGGGGGCTCGCCTGAGCCTGGAGGGCGGCCGAGCAGCCTGCTACAGCCGGAGGACAGTCACCGCTGGAGCTCAGGGCTAATGTAGGTGAGTATGTGCTCTCCACACCCACCCTGCTTGCTCGGCCGGTATCCAAGCTTAGGCGAGCCCCCGGCTTGGCGTTGGCCTAGAGGCCCAGCCGAGCCGGGGACTCGCTTGAGCCTGGAGGACGCCCGAGCATGCAACTCGACCGGCCTCCATGCTCAGGCAAGTCCCCGGCTCGACAGGTCCTCTAGGCCCAAGCCAGCCGGGGGCTCACCTAAGCTTGGTAACAGGCCGAGCAAGCAGGGTGGGTGTGGAGAGCATAATACTCACCTACCTCGGCCTCGAGTCCTCTACCGGTCAACACATACTCACCGACATCGGCCCTTAGCTCCTCCAGCGATGGCGGTCCGCTTCCAAGCGTCATCTCTGTCTCCGTTGGTCGCCGGTATGACGTCACGAAAGCCTTTGACCCCGGGTCAAAATGCGGGGTCAAAGGCTTTTGTTACATCATGCGGCGACCAACGAAGAGAGAGGACGCTGGAAGCGGACCGCCATCGCTGGAGGAGCTAAGGGCCGATGTAGGTGAGTATGTGTAGGCAACATCCCCCTACATTGGCCCGGAGCTCTAGCGGTGGCTGTCGCAGGCTGCTCGGCCGGCCTCCAGGCTTAGGCGAGCCCCCGGCTCGGCTGGACCTGTAGGCCCAAGCCAAGCCGGGGGCTCGCCTGAGCCTGGAGGCCGGCCGAGCAGCCTGCGACAGCCGGAGGACAGTCACCGCTGGAGCTCAGGGCTAATGTAGGTGAGTATGTGCTCTCCACACCCACCCTGCTTCCTCGGCCGGTATCCAAGCTTAGGCGAGCCCCCGGCTTGGCGTTGGCCTAGAGGCCCAGCCGAGCCGGGGACTCGCTTGAGCCTGGAGGACGCCCGAGCATGCAACTCGACCGGCCTCCATGCTCAGGCAAGTCCCCGGCTTGACAGGTCCTCTAGGCCCAAGCCAAGCCGGGGGCTCACCTAAGCTTGGTAACCGGCCGAGCAAGCAGGGTGGGTGTGGAGAGCATATACTCACCTACCTCGGCCTCGAGTCCTCCACCGGTCCACACATACTCACCGACATCGGCCCTTAGCTCCTCCAGCGATGGCGGTCCCGCTTCCAGCGTCCTCTCTCTCCCTTCGTCGCCGGCATGACGTCACGAAAGCCTTTCACCCAGCCGCGCGCCTCCCGCCAAAACAGTATACGGAGGTTGCACGCGCCTCCCGCCGCTGGACCACTAATGTAAGCGCGCGAAAACGCCACACAGCTACCAGCACCGAGCGCAGAGCCCTGCACAGCACCAAACGCAGAGCCCAGCACAGCACCGAGCCCAGCACCGAGCGCAGAGCCCAGCACAGCACCGAGCACAGAGCCCAGCACAGCACCGAGCACAGAGCCCAGCACAGCACCGAGCACAGAGCCCAGCACAGCACCGAGCACAGAGCCCAGCACAGCACCGAGCGCAGAGCCCTGCACAGCACCAAACACAGAGCCCAGCACAGCACCGAGCCCAGCACCGAGTGCAGAGCCCAGCACATCACCGAGCGCAGAGCCCAACACATCACCGAGCGCAGAGCCCAGCACAGCACCGAGCCAGCAGCCGAGCGCAGAGCCCAGCACAGCACCGAGCACCGAGCCCAGCACAGCACCGAGCACAGAGCCCAGCACAGCACCGAGGGCAGAGCCCAGCACAGCACCGAGGGCAGAGCCCTGCACAGCACCAAACGCAGAGCCCAGCACAGCACCGAGCCCAGCACCGAGTGCAGAGCCCAGCACATCACCGAGCGCAGAGCCCAACACAGCACCGAGCGCAGAGCCCAACACAGCACCAAACGCAGAGCCCAGCACAGCACCGAGCGCAGAGCCCAGCACATCACCAAGCGCAGAGCCCAGCACATCACAGAGCACAGCACAGCACCGAGCACAGAGCCCAGCACAGCACCGAGCACAGAGCCCAGCACAGCACCGAGCACAGAGCCCAGCACAGCACCGAGCGCAGAGCCCAGCACAGCACCGAGCGCAGAGCCCAGCACAGCACCGAGCGCAGAGCCCAGCACAGCACCGAGCGCAGAGCCCTGCACAGCACCAAACGCAGAGCCCAGCACAGCATATAAATGAATAGACCTGCTCCTTCCAATGATAAACGATAACAGTATATAGATGAATAGACCTGCTCCTTCCAATAATAAACTATAACAGTATATAAATGAATAGACCTGCTCCTTCCAATAACTATAACAGTATATAAATGAATAGACCTGCTCCTTCCAATAATAAACTATAACAGTATATAAATGAATAGACCTGCCCTTCCAATAACTATAACAGTATATATAAATGAATAGACCTGCTCCTTCCAATAATAAACTATTAACAGTATATAAATGAATAGACCTGCTCCTTCCAATAACTATCTATACTATAAAAGAGTAAGCCTTCAAGTGTCCGTCGCCAAAAGCGGTCTGCGCATGCGCGACGGACATTTGAAAGTGGCCGTTTAAACAAGCTTGGGGGGGGCAATATCCACGAGCCGGGGGGCAATATCCACGAGCTGGGGCCAATATCCATGAGCTGGGGGCCAGTATCCATGAGCTGGGGGGCAGTATCCAGGAGCTTGGGGCAATATCCATGAGCTGGGCCAATATCCATGTGCTGGGGCAGTATCCACGTGCTGGGGCAATATCCACGAGCTGGGGCAGTATCCAAGAGCTGGGGCAATATCCACGAGTTGGGGCAGTATCCACATGCTGGGGCAATATCCACAAGCTGGGGCAATATCCACGAGTTGGGGCAGTAATCCACTTGCTGGGGCAGTATCCAACGTGCTGGGGCAGTATCCACGTGCTTGGCAATATCCACGAGCTGGGGCAATGTCCACGAGCTGGGGCAGTATCCACGTGCTGGGGCAGTATCCACGTGCTGGGGCAATATCCAAGTGCTGGGGCAATGTCCACGAGCTGGGGCAGTATCCACGTGCTGGGGCAATATCCAAGTGCTGGGGCAATATCCACGAGCTGGGGCAGTATCCAAGAGCTGGGGCAATATCCACGAGCTGGGGCAGTATCCAAGAGCTGGGGCAATATCCACAAGCTGGGGCAGTATCCACGTGCTGGGGCAATATCCACGAGCTGGGGCAATATCCACGAGCTGGGGCAGTATCCACGTGCTGGGGCAGTATCCACGTGCTGGGGCAATGTCCACGAGCTGGGGCAGTGTCCACGTGCTGGGGCAGTATCCACGTGCTGGGGCAATATCCACGTGCTGGGGCAATATCCACGAGCTGGGGCAGAATCCACGAGCTGGGGCAGTATCCACGTGCTGGGGCAATATCCACGTGCTGCGGCAGTATCCACGAGCTGGGGCAGTATCCACGAGCTGGGGCAGTATCCACGTGCTGGGGCAATATCCATGAGCTGGGGCATATATCCATGAGCAGGGGCAGTATATCCACAATAGACTGCCCTCTGGGCAGGCTTTCCACCTTGTATATAATAAATATATATTATTCCACAGTTTAAGTATTTGTGTCTTTTTGTGTGGTGTTTTTTTTTTCTTGTCTCCTTCCGTACGTCCAGTCTAGGGATGAGCCGAATATTCCAAATATTCGGGTCCGAACCCGAACCCGAACCCCATGCAAGTCAATGGGGCTGAAAATTCGGTTTTTAGAGTGCCCTCCAAGAGGGCATATATGCTAGATATTTGCCATAAAAGGTGTATGGGGGTCCGGGTAGTGCCCTGGGGGACAGGAAACAAGGACAAAAAGTTTAAAAAAATACGTTTTTAAAGGGACAGTGAGTTTTCCATGAAATAAGGGTTAAAAATAAAAACAAAAAATTCCTTCAAATATCGTGCCTAGGAGGTCCCCATAACCTGCCCGTGAAGTGGCGGATTTCTAGGATGTATAGAAACACTTAAAAACAAAAAAAATTATGTTTCAAATGACGGTAAATGCTTTTCCTTTAATCTATCCATAAACAACTGCTTGGGGCGGCAGTCTGTATGAAAAGAGTAGACATTTTCGGACACGCAGAAAACGTTTACTGATTTTTTTTGGCTAAATTATTGTGAAACTTATGCAGGCTTTGGATGAAAGTAATAATAGGTGCTTCAAAATTGGTCCTTTAGCATCCCCAACAGTGCCGTCACACCGTAACCCCTCTGAGGATATGAATCTGATACAGGCGTCAGTGGCAGTGCACCCAAATATTGTGCTTTTGGTGCCAGGCCTGCAAGAACTATCATACAGTAACCCCTCTGTGGTATTTTGGAAGAATGCAGGGGTGGACCATGTGGTCCTATAATAAAAAGATATGATTCTGGTCAAGGCGTCAGTGCACCCAGATATTGTGCCTTTCATGGCAGCTAGTGCCTTCACACCGTAACCCTTTTGTGGTATTGTGGAAGAGTGCAGGGTTGGACCCTGCGGTTCAAAAAATTTTAATGATATAAATCTGGCACAGGCGTCAGTGCAGCCAAATATTGCGCCTTTCATGGCAGCAAGTGCATTCATACTGTAACCCTTTTGTGGTATTGTGGAAGAGTTCAGTGCTGGAGGTTTTGTGAATGCAGAAGACATCCCCGATCTATTCCGTTACGTCAGCATCAGGGGGTTGATAGCTGCTGATCCAGGACTGATTCATTTTTATAAATGTCAGCCGGTCTACAGAGTCGGTGGACAGACGCACTCTTTTGTGTGTGACAAAACCTCCAGCAGCACTGAACGTCCTTTCAGAAAGCACGCTGGATGAAGGGCAACCTAGTAGCTGCATAGCATATTGGCTAAGTTCTGGCCAGTGATCCAATCTCAACACCCAGTAAACCAGTGGATCATCTGCTGGAAAGGTATCCAGGTCTGCCCTTGCCCCTAGGTAGTCCTGCACCATATGGTGAAGACGCTGGCAATGGGTGCCTACATTTGACGTCCCTGGGCGTCGTGGACTGAAAAAATTTAAAAATGCATCAGTCAAGTGCCCCTGGCCTTCACCACTATTCCTCTGATCATTCGCAGCCTCAGAAGCAATTGTGTCAGCACTTGGTAATCTACCACTGCCTGGAAAGGTGTTACACAAGTGTCGCTTTAGAGCGTCCTCAAGTTTTTTCATCCTGTGCTCTCTTTGTGCGGGCAGGATGAGCTCTGCAACTTTACCCTTGTATCGTGGATCAAGAAAGGTTGCCAACCAGTAATGATCCCTCTCCTTGATAGCACGAATCCTGGGGTGTTTTAGCAGGCTTTGCATTATTAGGGAGCCCATGCAGCATAGGTTGGAGGTGGCATTAGCTCCCGACTCTTCCTGGTCAATGAGGATGACCGTATCATGCACTTCCTCCTCCCAGCCACGCACTAGCCCTTCTGTTTCTGGGCACACAAAACCCTCTCTTGAGGAATCCCCACCTTCAATGCCCCACTACTTAAATATTCCTCCTCTTCCTCCTCCTGTCTGATCTGAGTAGGACCCGCTGGAATGCTGTCTGCGGAAAGACTGGGGCCTTGAGAGCTAGGGAAGGCCTCCTCTTCCTCCCGCTGCTCTGCCTCTAGAGCCACATATATAATTCCCCGCAGAGGGTGCTCCAGCAGGAACACTAAAGGAATTGTGTCACTGATGCATGCACTGTCCCTGCTCACCATCCTCGTTGCCTCCTCAAATGGTGACAGTACAGTGCATGCATCCTTGATCATCAGCCACTGCGGGGGGGGAAACCAAGTTGACCTGAACCTGTCCTTGTGCCATACTCACACAGATACTCGTTGATGGCCCTCTGCTGCTTGTGCAGACGCTGCAGCATTGCTAATGTCGAGTTCCACCTGGTGGGCATGTCACAGATCAGAAGGTTTTTTTAGGAAGGTGGAATTCTCTTTGAATTTCTGCCAGGCGAACGCTTGCTGGGAATGACCGTCTGAAGTGGCTGCAGACTTTTCTGGCCTGGCTCCCATTATCACAGACGATCATTCCCAGCTGAAGCTGGCATGGTGTTAACCATCTCTGCACCTGGCCCTGCAGAGCTGACAGAATTTCTGGCCCGGTGTGGCTCCTGTCCCCTAAACAAACCAGCTCAAGCACAGTATGGCTTCATTTTGCTTGAGCCATTGCGTAGACCCTGTCAGGCGTCGGTTTAACTGCCACTTCGCCAGAGACAGAGAAGGAGGAGGAGGAGGAGGAGGAAGAGGGAGAGGTGGTGGTGGTGGAGCAGACAGACCTCATACAAAGAAGCTTTCTGGAGGCGTGGTGGATGAACAAGCTCCAGCACAGAGCCCCGTCTTGGATCCCTCCCAACTGCAATCAGAGTTACCCAGTGTGCCGTGAAGGAAATGTAACGACCCTGTCCATGCTTGCTGGACCACGTGTCTAAAGTGACATGCACCTTGTTGCTGACTGCCTTTCCCAATGACTGGATAACATTGTCTTCCACGTGCTGGTATAGTGCTGGAATGGCCTTGCGTGAAAAGTAATGGCGTTTTGTAACCTGCCACTGTGGTACAGCACATTCAGCAAATTCACAGAAGGGAGCAGAGTCCACCAGCTGGAAAGGCAGCACCTGCAATGCGAGTAATTTTGCTAAGCTGGCATTTAGACGCTGTGCTTGGGGATGGTTGGGACTATATTTTTTCTTACGCTGCAGCAGCTGCGGCAACGTAATCTGACTGCGTAAATCTTCAGCTGCTGGGAGGATGTCACATTGTGAGGAAGGACCTGGTACATCCATTACTGTAGCATCATCCCTGTCAGTGGAGGTTGTAGGCAATGACATGGCAGGACATACAGTGGGGGTAGAGACAGATGAGGAGGAGGAGGAGGACCTACGCAGAGTTTTGCGCCAACGGGATGCGTGGCGGGTGGTCATATGTCACCTCAAGCACGTGGTACCCAATTGTCCTGTGTTTATCCCACGCTTCAGCCTCCTCTGACATAGATTACAAATAGCAGCGGTGGGGTCTGCTGCACATTTCTTAAAGAACTCCCAGACAGCAGAGTTCCTGCATGTGTTCTTTGAGACAACAGCGCTCTGCAGCGGAGCAGCTCTAACACCTGATGCCTTGGACTGGCTAGTGCTACGGTTGGTCACAGAGGATGTTGTGCCTCGTGTTTGCTGTGCCTCCTCCTCCTCCTCCCCTCCTCCTTACTTGATTCCTCAGTTCGATCTGGCACCCAGGTGGAGTCAGTGACCTCATCATCAATGTCATCTTCACCCCCTATCTCCTCGTCACTGGAGCCAACTTGGCAGTATGCTGCAGCTGCTGGGGCAACATGAGTGCCAGTTATTTGTTTGTCATCACTGGCACCCCTTCCTCTAGGTTGATTATACTCCCTTGCGCAACCTCAGAGATTTAATCAGAGCACTGTAGTTGCTGCGCATCCTCAAGCAGCATGTCACTGTCATTGTAGTCAAACAATTCAGCTGACTCCTCCGTGTGCGATAGCGAGGCTACGGCAGGAGTAGCTGTGGACATGGAGGCTGCATTAGATGCTTTGGCAGCTGAGGTGGACTTTAAAGCACTAGAAGCCTGGACTCGGAGGATGAGGATGGCCTGGCTAGCCAATCCACCAAATCCTCTGTATGTTGCTGCAGGTTAAGAAGACGGCCAGCACCAGTTATAAAGGACAAGCGTGCCCCTGCAGAGGATGCACCATGTCCACCACGACCAGAGGCACAGCCTCCCGACACAGGGGCTACTTGCCCTCTTATCTGTGTCTGGGAGCGTCTGCCTGTCCTTTTTGTTCTTTCAGACATGGTGAGTGATATATAGATTAAATATATACAGAACTCTGATTCAACTCTGGTATACAGATTAAAGATTTACAGAACTCTGGTATAAATCAGTGAGACCCCTTGATGGGTGGCAGTGAAACCTCTTATAAATCAGTGAGACCCCTTGATGGGTGGCAGTGAAACCTCCTATAAATCAGTGAGACCCTTTGATGGGTGGCAGTGAAACCTCTTATAAATCAGTGAGACCCTTTGATGGGTGGCAGTGAAACCTCTTATAAATCAGTGAGACCCTTTGATGGGTGGTAATGAAACCTCCTATAAATCAGTGAGACCCTTTGATGGGTGTCAGTGAAACCTCCTATAAATCAGTGAGACCCTTTGATGGGTGGCAGTGAAACCTCCTATAAATCAGTGAGACCCTTTGGGTGACAGTGAAACCTCCTATAAATCAGTGAGACTCTTTGATGGGTGGCAGTGAAACCTCCTATAAATCAGTGAGACCCCTTGATGGGTGGCAGTGAAACCTCCTATAAATCAGTGAGACTCTTTGATGGGTGGCAGTGAAACCTCCTATAAATCAGTGAGACCCTTTTGATGGATGGCAGTGAAACCTCTTATAAATCAGTGAGACCCTTTGATGGTGGCAGTGAAACCTCCTATAAATCAGTGAGACCCTTTGATGGGTGGCAGTGAAACCTCTTATAAATCAATGAGACCCTTTGATGGGAGGCAGTGAAACCTCCTATAAATCAGTGAGACCCTTTGATGTGTGGCAGTGAAACCTCCTATAAATCAGTGAGACCCTTTGATGGGTGGCAGTGAAACCTCCAATAAATCAGTGAGACCCTTTGATGGGTGGCAGTGAAACCTCTAATAAATCAGTGAGACCCTTTCATGGGTGGCAGTGAAACCTCTAATAAATCAGTGAGACCCTTTGATGGGTGGCAGTGAAACCTCCTATAAATCAGTGAGACCCTTTCATGGGTGGCAGTGAAACCTCCTATAAATCAGTGAGACCCTTTGATGGGTGGCAGTGAAACCTCCTATAAATCAGTGAGACCCCTTGATGGGTGGCAGTGAAACCTCCTATAAATCAGTGAGACCCTTTGATGGGTGGCAGTGAAACTGTCACGTCTCGGCCTTGCCCCCTGCTGGTGGTAGCAGGGATTCCTGTTTATTTTTGTTTTCAGCCTGCAGGCCATCTGTTGGGCTTATTGGCCTGCGGTCACATGACCTGTTCTGCCTATAAGTACGACCAGGACTCCCCTTGATCCTTGACCAGGATAGTCTTTCTTGCCTAGTCCCTGTGTGCTGGTTTACTTTGATTTGCTGTGTATGACCTCTGGCTCATGTGTTTAGGATCCCTCTCTTGTCTGACCCCTCTAGTTATGATATTCCGTGTATGACCTTTGGCTCTTGTATTTGGATCTCTCTTCTGTCTGTCCCCTGTACTGTACCGTGCTTAGGAATCTGTATGCCTGCATTCATCGTATGTCTGGTTTATGTTTTGTTCGTCTTGCAGGCCTAGCCTAGTTAGTATTTCGAGACCACCTTTCAAGGATCTCAGTCAGGGCTTAGGGATCTTTCTAGTTTCTGTTAATATCTTGGTTTGTTCCCTGGAATCTGTATGCCTGCATTCATCGTATGTCTGGTTTATGTTTTGTTCGTCTTGCAGGTCTAGCCTAGTTAGTATTTCGAGACCACCTTTCAAGGATCTCAGTCAGGGCTTAGGGATCTTTCTAGTTTCTGTTAATATCTTGGTTTGTTCCCTGGAATCTGTATACCTGCATTTATTGTCTGTCTGGTTTATGTTTTATTCATCTTGCAAACCTAACCTAGTTAGTATTTCGAGACCATCTTTCAAGGATCTCAGTCAGGGCTTAGGGATCTTTCTAGTTTCTGTTAATATCTTGGTTTGTTCCCTGGAAGCTGTATACCTGTCCTTAAGGCTTCATCTCTGCAGATTGGGGGTTCCCCCTCACCCTATAGGGGGCTCCCCGTTACAGAAACCTCCTATAAATCAGTGAGACCCTTTGATGGGTGGCAGTGAAACCTCCTATAAATCAGTGAGACCCCTTGATGGGTGGCAGTGAAACCTCCTATAAATCAGTGAGACCCTTTGATGGGTGGCAGTGAAACCTCCTATAAATCAGTGAGACCCCTTGATGGGTGGCAGTGAAACCTCTAATAAATCAGTGAGACCCCTTGATGGGTGGCAGTGAAACCTCCTATAAATCAGTGAGACCCTTTGATGGGTGGCAGTGAAACCTCTAATAAATCAGTGAGACCCCCTGATGGGTGGCAGCCAGTGAGAACACACGGATTATAACAATTCCCAAATATTTTGTAGAAATTAGTGACCCCAAAAATACTGCGTGGTACTGGCTGTGTGACAAGACACAGAAGATCACCTCAATTCACAAATGTTTTAAAGAAATTAGTGACCCCAAAAAAAAATGCTGGCACAGTGACAAGACACACATATCAGTTCCCTGATATTTTGTCGAAATGAGACCCCCCCAGACCCCCCCAGTAGTGTGGCAGACCGGCAGTAACAACACACAACAATCTCCTCTGAAATTTCCTCTGAAATGCGTGCAAAATCGGCGCGTGGAAACCTTATATAGTGTGCTGCGGGACTTAGCTCTGTGAGCTCATGATTGGGCAAATTTTGCCCAATCAGGACTCTGAGCGGTGATTGGCATACTGTTGAACCTGTCTTGCACCAGACCTGTGGTCAGGTGCAAGGCTGTAGCCAATTACGAGCTTCAGGCCAGTGGGAAAATGCATTGTGGACTCGAACATGCGCCGAACACCCGGAAATGTTCGGAGTTCGCGATCTACCCGAACAGGCTAAGTTCGGGCCGAACTCCGAACTGTCCGAACCCGAACCGCTCATTCCTAGTCCGGTCGTCAGTAGGCAACTTAAGTCCCTTCGTTCGGCAGAGCTGGGTGAGACTGTGCCACTCACAGGGTTATTCAGAGAGAGGTGAAAAGCAGGAGAATGACTGGAGAATGGAAAATTGTAGGTCAAAATAGCTGATTTGGAAAGTGAGATAAATGGGAGAATTTTTCTGGTTTGGCTATTTTGACCTTGAATTTTCCAGCTTTTCACCTCTCTTTGTATAACCCTGTCAGATCTGTAAGAACATGAATAAATCACGCTCTCCCCATACTTTATATTAAACCTTCTCCGCCCCAGAGAGGGAGGTGTCGGTGTCATCGGGCGGCATCTCACACACTCTGGAATCAGACGTCCTGATGCTCAGAGGAAAGGAGAACCCAGCTGGAGCGCGGTGAGTGAAGCACGGCTCTGTGACCTCTACAGGGGGACTTCTCAGGGGCTCACAGCAGATTGCACTCTTTATTTCTCTGTTTCATTCCCTCTCTCTTTTTGTCTCTCTCAATCTTTTCTTTCTTTCCCTCTTTTTCTTTCTTTCCCTCTTTTTCTTTCTTTCCCTCTTTCCTTCTTTTTCTTTCGTTCTTTTTCTTTCTTTCTTTCACTCTGCCTCTTTTTGTCTCTCATTCTTTTCTTTCTTTCTTTCTCTATCTTTCTTTCTTTCTTTTTCTCTCTCTCTGTTTCTTTCCCTCTCTATTTCTGTCTCTTTTTGTCTCTCTTATTTTCTTTCTTTCCTTCTTTTTCTTTCTTTCTTTTTCTTTCTTTCTTTCTCTCTGTCTCTTTTTGTCTCTCATTCTTTTCTTTCTTTCTTTGTTTCTTTCTTTCTCTCTTTTTCTTTCGTTTCTCGGATTCTCCTGTTCGTTTCTCTTTCAGATATTGGATTTTTTTGGTATTTCTTTATTCTCTCTCGTTCTTTATATTTTATTCTTTTCTATTTCTGTTCTGTTTATTTCTCACAGTTGTTGTTTTGTTTATATTGTTTATTTATGTCCCACGCTTTCCGCTGCCCCAGATACTTTGCATAGACTCCTCTGGTTGGTTTTATTGCTGTGGAATGACTAAAAAAAATACAGGGCTATTCAAAGAGATCCCAATTGCTTGAGAAAGGTAACCAAACGCTGAAAATCAGCGTTTGGTTACCTTTCCTGACCATTCGGCTATCCAGAGAGCAGGCAATTCACTAAATCCTGGCGAATTGCCTGCACATACGGTGCCTGTTCGGTGCCTGTTCGAGGGCAGTGAAATCCACATAAAAAAGCACTGCTTCGGCTATTCAGAGACCACAAACCAGCAGTGACAGGTTCCCAAAATGCCCTGTCATTCAGTGGTTTAATTCGGCAAATTTATTCAGGAGAATCCCATAGGCTTCAATGTTAAAAATATTCCCGTTTTAATCCAATATCTAATAAACCGTTCATTATAAAATTCTGCAGCAAAGAGTCTCTTTATTTATAGATTTTTTAGGATATTTTAAGCATTTTTCTGATTATTTCCTTTTAAAAGTCCGATTTTTTTTTTAAAGTTTACTTATTTTTTCTCTAACAGCCCTTTTTATTATCATTCATTGGATCATATGCAAATTTCAGACATTTTCGCTCAGTAGTTTCTTTGCAAACAAACTTTGTTATTCTTCCTGGGCTGGTGAGATCTTTCAGCAAAAGCTGTGAATCCTCCAGACAGGGCAGAGCTGATGCCTTATTGTTGTCCAGTTTGCGGCGTGCGCGTCGGGACGGATAACTCACCGCACGGTCACAGATAACTTAAATTCTTTTAGATCCCGTGTATCTAATGGAAAATGTGTAAATAACAATTTTCTCTGGTTTCTGCCCAAATCTTCTAGTTTGAGCCGTTCTGACGTTTCCGCTGTGTGATCTGTTAATGAAGGAATTTATCGTTCGGGGGATTTGGAGGAATGAAGGTAATGTGCTGATTGTTATTATACGCAGTGCCGCACCCTATTATTAATAACATAATCTTGCATACACAACGCCGGGCGAGTTTTGGGGACGGACCCGGCAGCTCATCAACTGACAAAGCTTAGGAATGAATTGCTTACATTCCCACAGTGTATCTGAGCATTTCACCACCGTGTGTTTTATTCACTGTATAGGCTCCCGGCACATGGAATTACCGGCTAGACTTGTGCACCGATTTTTTTTTTCGGTTCTGTTCGGTTCGTTCGTATTTTGCAAATTTTCGTTTCGGCCGATTTCCATTTCGTTTCGTAATGTTTTCGGGAAATTCAGATCTGAAACGTTTCGTAAAATCGGCCGATTCCGAATGCACGAATCGGGAAATTTCGTGAAAATTCCAAAATTCCGAAACCCGAAACACACATCCCTATTACCGGCCTTAACGCCTCTCGGGGCAAAAACACCAGCGCACCGCCTGTACTTAAATATGCCAGCAACCATAACCAAAAAGCAAAAGACGTCACGCATGCACCAAGCAGCCATCAACATGTATGCATATCGCGGCTACTACCACGCATGCACTGAGCAACCATCATCATGCATGCACTGTGCAGCCATAGCCATGCATACTACATGTGTTGCCATCACCATGCATGCACGATCTAGCAAGCACCATGCATTTGCAGTGACGTCCTTGCTGCTCACGCACTGTGATGACCTCATCATGACAGCCTGTGATGATCGTGGCCATTTTTGCTGTGGTCTTGGCACATCTAAGCGGCATACATTTGAGGTGAGCAGCCAAACTAATCACGCAGTGGCCCAGTTATATCTGTCAAGGCCAGTGGGTTTGCAGTTGGACGGGATAGCGCGGCTGCTGCACCCTGTGATTAGTAGGCGAGGCTGGAGCGTCACATCTTGTTTTCTTTCATCTCGGTCCCAGTCGCTGCCTGTGATGTGGGAGATGAGTTAGAGCCTCCTCGTCTTATCAATTAACACATTCAGGGTTATTCAAAGAGAATCGAAAAGTCACCGCACGTTTGGTGACTTTTTGTTCTCTTCAATTCGGCGCATTTCGGCAATCCCATTTCGGCGACCCTGCAGTGTATTCAGCAAGCACCACGGGGTCGTCGTAGCGCAGGGAAAAGCCACCGCAAACCCGACAAACACTCACCGCAAAACCCGGCGAACGCACACGAAACCTGCAAAAACATCTGGATTAACCCCGCCGAACACGCCGGAGAAACCCGAGCAGGAGCCGATCACAGCGCAGAGCAGCTGCCGGAAAAACCCGACACCGCAGACGAATGGAGTGAAAAAGAAAAAACCCAGTACGCTTGAATGTTTGAAAAGTGAAACGCTGTTTGCAAAGAAACAACTGAGCGAAAATGTCTGAAATTTACATATGATCCAATGAATGATAATAAAAAGGGCTATTACAGTAAAAAGAAAAAACTATTTTAAAAAAATGAACAAAACGTTTCGCTAAAAAAATCGGAAAAAATGCCTCAAAGATCCAAAATATCTATAAATAAAGTGACTTTTTACTGCAGAATATTTTATAATGAACGGTTTATTAGATATTGAATTAAAACGGGAATATTTTTAACATTGAAGCCTATGGGATTCACCTGAATAAATCTGCCGCATGAAGCCACCGAACGGCAGGGCAATTCGGCAACTTTTCACTGCTGGTTTGTGTTCTCTGAATAGCCGAAGCAGTGCTTTTTTATGGGGATTTCACTGCCCTCGAACAGGCACCGAACAGGCACTGTATGTGCAGGCAATTTGCCAACATTTGGCGAACTGTCTGCTCTCTGAATAGCCGAATGGCCAGGAAAGGTAACCGAACGCTGAATTTCAGCGTTCGGTTACATTTCGACCCCGATTGTTTCCGTTGCCGTGGTGAAATGTGCACCGCTGCCAGCTTCCTCAACGCTCAGAGCCTCGAAACAGAACATCCTGTGCTCCAGCTGAAAAGAAGAATAAATATCCTGGTCCAGCTTCCTCGTCGTGAAGACCTTTCGTATCTTTAGTCAATATGTATAAGAAGGTATAAACCCCTGGGCGATGCAAGATAAATGCCAACCTGTGACGGTGAAACCCAGCCGTTAGTGCCGTCTCTCCAGGTTGTGTTTTTCAGGGTTGTCCCCAGACAGGTGTAACAGGACAAGTCCCATCATGTCGTGTCCTACGTTACCCCAGTAACCCCAAATAATTACACCTACAGCCTACAGGGCAACACCTTCAAGTTGAAGTAACTTAGACCCCGGTTAATTTTATTGACAATTTTAATATAAAACGTGAAAGGGTTAAAGACTGTCTTAGACTTATCTATATTTGAATGTGTATGTAAGCGCAGGGTTGGCTAGAATTTAAAATAGGAGTGAACATGTTAAAAATGCACAACCCTATGCAAACCTGAACACACCCCAAGGATAAGTGTCTTAATTCCCCATTGACTGGTCAAGTTTCATTTTCTGGATTTGACCTAATTTCTGGGAATTCTATGATGTTATCCTTGTTATATATTCAGAAGTGCCTTGTATGTGGTTTCCGCTGTATTAAGATGCTGCTTTCTTTATCTCTATCGTTTGTGATTTGCTGGAAGGTGGGAAGGTGAGACGTTTTGTAACAGCATTTGATTTATACTATAAAACCACGTAAAACAATAGAATAAACAACAAAGGAGCTGAATCCACACCTCGTGTTATGTTCATTGAACTCTGTTCCCGTGGTATTGTGAGACAATGATTTCTGAGTTCTAAGGGTTAAGTCCAAATATAGCAGGTTAAAGAGTGATCAATCTATCAGGTAAAACAGCAAAATTTAACACTAGTAACACAATAGGGGTTAATCAGAGAGAATCGATATGTGGCCGAAATGTTACCGGACACTGAAATTCAGTGCACAGTGACATTTCGGGGCCATTCGGCCATTCAGAGAGCAGGCAGTTCGTCAAATGTTGGCAAATTGCCTGCACATACGGTGCCTGTTCGTTGCCTGTTCGAGGGCAGTGAAATCCCCATAGAGAAGCACTGCTTCGTCTATTCAGAGAACACAAACTAGCAGGGAAAAGTTGCCGAATTTCCCTGCTGTTCGGTGGATTCATTCGACGGGTTTATTCAGGCGAATCCCATAGGCTTCAATGTTAAAAATATTCCTGTTTTAATACAATATCTAATAAACCGTTTATTATAATATTCTGCAGTAAAAAGTCTCTTTATGTATACTCCAAAAGTAAGCAAAAACATCTGGATTAACCCCCGCCGAACACGCCGGAGAAACCCGAGCAGGAGCCGATCACACCGCAGAGCAGCCGCCAGAAAGAGCTGACACTGCAGACGAATCAAGTGGAAAAAAAAACTGTTTGCTTGAATGTTTGAAAAGTGAAATGCTGTTTGCAAAGGAACTACTGAGCGAAAATGTCTGAAATTTACATATGATCCAACGATAATAAAAAGGGCTGTTACAGAAAAAAGAAAAAACGATTGAAGAAAAAATTGTTTTGCAAAAAAAATCCCCAAAAATGCCTAAAAGATCCTAAAAAATCTTTACATAAGAGATAGAAATTATATAGTGACTCAAAAGAATGAATCCTGTATAAAGCTGAGCTGGATAGTATATGTTTCCAAATTGAAACAAAAGGGGGCTAACCCACACTGAAACGCCAAAAGTAAGCCACAAAGGAGGCGTGTCAAATTGGAAACCCAAATAAAATATAACTTTTATTGCTATTATTAAAATAACTTATAGGACATACAATTAAAAGAAACAGTTTGCTGATGCATTCATTCATACTCCATACTATTCCATACTGTAAGATACTCGAGTATACCGCCAGAGTTTGGTGACAAAAAATTTTTACCTTAAAATTGGAGGAGTCGCATTATATTCGAGACATCTGCATCGCGTGTAAAAAAAAAATCTTCCCTTGCCCTGGATCCCGAGTCTCCCGGAAGTTCCGGTAGTCTCACTGAAGTGAATGTGAGCTCCCTAATGCTTGCAAACACTTCAGGAACTCCCAGATTCGGGAGAAGTGGGATCCATCATGGCCAGAGGGCAAGCTTGGTTTAAGCCAATCACCTCGCTTGCCTACACCGGCCATCTAAATCGCTAGTAAAGAAGACGGATGGCCAGCGACTTCATAATTAGTAACAACTGCAATCATTCTAGAGCAGAGCACCCTGGCCTGAGGGGGAGCCTGACTGTGTTAAGAGAACCTGGAAGGATTTTAATGGTTTACCGGTACAGTATACTTTTATAATTTTTCTCCTAGTGTTATATTCGAGTCTTTAGTATTTCCACATTTCCATAATAAATCTCTATTCATCGCGTTATATTCGGGTCGCGCTATACTCGAGTATCTACGGTATTTATCTAATTTCTATACTCATACAAATTTAATGAAAAAGAGGTTCGCTTTCATGGAATATTTAAATTGAAAAGTGCAATAGATTGTGGTTTTCTGAGTAAGTATATATTATTTGTTGAACACAATTATGTCAAGGTGTGTCTCTAGACGTTAATTAACGCTTGTACTTGAAAATTACACTTCAATGAAAAGCTGTAATTTTCACACACCATTATGAGCGCAATATAATCATTCTCTACACACCCAAGTCGTGGATATGAGCTTAAATCAGATGTGGGTCTGTAATTATATATAGTGTGGCAATATTGAGTTTGGGAGGTTTTCTGTGGAGGCGCTGATTTATAGATATACGTTTTGGGTTTGCAGCCTACGAGGTGTTGCACATAATCTCAACAAAATGTGCAAATGTAATAGAGAAAACAGTAGATGTTCCTGGCGGCGCAGTGGTGTACTATAAACCGTATAAACCCTAGCCTGATATTAGGCCCTACAGGTGCTCGTACTAGAGTCTAAGATCTAAAAATGTCGCCAGGAACCTTCAGGTCCCGAGAGACGTACAATTAAAAATGAGAAGTGCAAATTACAATTGATACATAAATGCAGTAGCAAAGCCGAGAGACATGCAAGGATTATGTATAACAATAAAGTGCATGTGCTTATGAAACCATTCTTAAGTAAAGTGCATACACAGGTGGTGCGCTAAAAGCGCAAATCGCTGATAGTTCTTTGGAGGGTTGTACAGTCAATAAGTCCTAAGCCACAGTAAAGTGCACGTGCAAAAATGCAAATAACATGAAAAAGAACCGGAAAATTTTGTGGCCACTAGTGGTTGCACAGCGTATGAGCCGTGTTGTAGAGATAAACGTTCCACTGTCACAGCTCCTCTCCTCAATGGGTGGTTTATATAAGGGGAGAGAGAAGAAAATAAAAATAATAATAGTGCAGACTGCTTCAGGTATTTATGGTGAGGATAGAACAAGAATCTCACTCACGGATTACAGAGCCTAGTGTGTCCCTGGCTCTGGGTTGAAGCGCCTCACACCAGATATAGGGTGGCGTATCCCTTCTTTGTCCTACAGTTGGCCTCAGATGAAATACAAGCAGATAGACAGTGCTCCCATAGCGTAACACATTCGGTAAAGTGGCAGCAAGTTAAAAAGTTGATCAATCTCACTCACCAATGGTGGAGCCTCGGTTTTCTCAGGCTCGGCTTGTAAGCATATGGTACCATTTAAATCGGTGTGTACCTCACCTCTCTCGCCTGGAACGTCTGTTTCTTTCCTTCTTCTATGCTGGTACTCCACCTCCAGAAAAATTTAGGGAGGAAAGAGGGGGGAAAGACCAGGGTAATAAACTAGACGTGGCTCTTGTAGAGCAGCTTCCACAGTCTAGATGGTCTTAAATGAATAAAAAATCTAAATAAAATTAAAAAGCTGAGACCCAAGAATAAAAACTTCAAAGGGTTTATTAGCATTACATAAAATAAGTCGGGGGGGGGGGGAATTACACTGAACGCGTTTCGGGACTTAACCTGTACTCCCATACACCACACTGCTAGAGGAAGGCACAGGTTAATCCGTTCATTATAAAATTCTGCAGTAAAGAGTCTCTTTATTTATCGATTTTGTTGGATATTTTAAGCATTTTTTGGATTTTTTATTTTTAAAAAAATCCGATTTGTTTTTTTATTTTTTTAAGTTTACTTGTTTTTTCTGTAACAGCCCTTTTTATTATCATTCATTGGACCTCATATGTCAATTTCAGACATTTTCGCTCAGTAGTTTCTTTGCAAACAGCTTTTCACTTTTCAAACATTCAAGCAAACTGTTTTGCTAATTTATTCACTGCATTTGTCTGCGGTGTCGGCTTTTTCCGGCGGCTTCCCTATGTGTGATCGGCTCCTGCTCGGGTTTTTCCGGCGTTTTCGCCAGGTTAATCCAGATGTTTTTGTGGGTTTTCGGTGTGCATTCGCCGGCTTTTGCACTTAGTTTTCGTCGGGTTTGCGGCGGCCTTTCCCTGCAATTCTGGGACCTTGTGGTGCTTGCTGAATACACCACAGGGTCGCCGAAAAGGGATCAGCAAAATGAAACGAATTGAAGAGAACGAAAAGTCAGCGAGCGTGCGGTGACTTTTCGATTCTCTTTGAATTACCCTGATAGTTATCACCCAACACCGTTAAAAGCAGGAATTCCCATAGAACAATATCTAAGAGCCCGTAGAAATTGTAGTAGTCTAGATGACTTTAAATTGGAGGCCAAAAAAATCTGAGAAATGTTTCGTCAGAAAGGGTACCCCAATTGTTGTCTTAAGCGAGCTTATCAAAGAGCCATAAAATCGAATCGGCAAGATTTACTCGCTCCCAAAAAAAAACAAACCAGTGAAAAACAACTACGGTTCAAAGCCACATTTGATAAAGGATGGGAGGAAGTAAAAGAAATTTTCCAAAAATATTGGGAGATACTACACCTTGATGACTGCATCTTAGATGATATATCTAAAACACCATCATTACAGCCAAGAGCTCTACCAACCTTAATGACATTCTAATTCACAGTTTCTTTATGAAAGAAGCCAAAAAAGAATATTGGCTAAAAGCTAAACCCGGGCATCAGTGGCGTAACTAGAAACCTGAGGGCCCCGGTGCAAGAATCCATGAAGGGCCCCCCCAACCCCCCCCCCCAAAAAGATCCATATTTTTACCTTTTTTTTTCCTGCAATATAAAAAAGATAGTATTGCCCCAGCTCACATGGACATATATATTGCCCCAGCTCACATGGACATATATTGCCCCCAGCTCACATGGACATATATTGCCCCCAGACCACACATGGATATATTGCCCCAGCTCACACATGGATATTTTTGCCCCCAGCTCATGGATATACTGCCCCAACACATGGATATACTGCCCCAAAACATGGATACTGCCCCAGCTCATGGATATACTGCCCCAGCACATGGATATACTGCCCCAGAACATGGATATACTGCCCCAGCACATGGATGGATATGCTCCAGCTCATGGATATACTGCCCCAGCTCATGGATATACTGCCCCAGCTCATGGATATACTGCCCCAGCTCTGCCCCAGCTCATGGATATACTACCCCAGCTCTGCCCCAGCTCATGGATATACTGCCCCAGCTCATGGATATACTGCCCCAGCTCTGCCCCAGCTCATGGATATACTGCCCCAGCTCTGCCCCAGCTCATGGATATACTGCCCCAGCTCTGCCCCAGCTCATGGATATACTGCCCCAGCTCTGCCCCAGCTCATGGATATACTGCCCCAGCTCATGGATATACTGCCCCAGCTCTGCCCCAGCTCATGGATATACTGCCCCAGCTCTGCCCCAGCTCATGGATATACTGCCCCAGCTCTGCCCCAGCTCATGGATATACTGCCCCAGCTCATGGATATACTGCCCCAGCTCTGCCCCAGCTCATGGATATACTGCCCCAGCTCTGCCCCAGCTCATGGATATACTGCCCCAGCTCATGGATATACTGCCCCAGCTCTGCCCCAGCTCATGGATATACTACCCAGCTCTGCCCCAGCTCATGGATATACTGCCCCAGCTCATGGATATACTGCCCCAGCTCTGCCCCAGCTCATGGATATACTGCCCCAGCTCTGCCCCAGCTCATGGATATACTGCCCCAGCTCTGCCCCAGCTCATGGATATACTGCCCCAGCTCTGCCCCAGCTCATGGATATACTGCCCCAGCTCATGGATATACTGCCCCAGCTCTGCCCCAGCTCATGGATATACTGCCCCAGCTCTGCCCCAGCTCATGGATATACTGCCCCAGCTCTGCCCCAGCTCATGGATATACTGCCCCAGCTCATGGATATACTGCCCCAGCTCTGCCCCAGCTCATGGATATACTGCCCCAGCTCTGCCCCAGCTCATGGATATACTGCCCCAGCTCATGGATATACTGCCCCAGCTCTGCCCCAGCTCATGGATATACTGCCCCAGCTCATGGATATACTGCCCCAGCTCTGCCCCAGCTCATGGATATACTGCCCCAGCTCTGCCCCAGCTCATGGATATACTGCCCCAGCTCTGCCCCAGCTCATGGATATACTGCCCCAGCTCTGCCCCAGCTCATGGATATACTCACCTCCTCTGCTGCCGCCGTTGTTCCTCTGAGGTGAGCGGCCACTGAAAGCATGCAGCCTGGCCGCTCACCGGAAACCACCTGACCAGCGCAGCCGAGTTCTCGCGAGATCTCGTGCGCTGGTCGGCTAGTTCCCATCCCACGTGAGCGGCCAAGCTGCAAGCCAGCGGGCCGCTCGCAGGGAGGGGAACAACCAGCGGCGCTGCTCCCAGATTCCGGCGCTTTTTGCCGCAAACGTCTTTCGTACAACGTTGCGCGAAGATCGTAATACCATCCGCTCAAACGCATTCGCGCTGACAATGGTAAGTATGGGATGCGCGCACGCTCTTGCGGTCGCCCTGGTTTCGCTCAGGGTCAATTGCAGTAGACGCTAACGCGCATCATTTGCGCGAACGTCGTAATACGACGTTCTGCGCAAATGGTTTTGTCCTCGCGCAAATGTGCATTTGCGCGCATGCAAATGCGCTGCGCGAGGATTGTAATAGGGACCGTAGCGTCTTATGAACTTTGCAAATCGGTGGCATCGCTAAAATCGCTTTTTCTGCAATATTCTGTATTTAAATAATTTCAGGATGATTATTATCCTATTTTCCTTTTTGCTCGTGGATTGTTAAAGTGCGATATTGCTCAATAAGAAATGTTACTCTTGCCAAATTATCAATTAATAGAGTTGAACAATCTTGTGGTTTTTTGACACTAGTTGAACCCATCTTTATTGCTAGCAAGCAAACGCAGTGTGGTATTGCTCTATAAGAACTGCTTTTCTCTCGTAAATATCCATCAAATACTCACATGGAAGTTATCTTAGGCTCAATATTGCCACACTATATTTAATCACAGAGCCACATATGATTTAAGCTCCCATCCACGGCTTGCGTGTGTAGAGAGTGATTATATTGCGCTCATATGGTGTGTGAAAATTACAGCTTTTCATTGAAGTATCATTTTCAAGTACAAGCGTTAATTAACGTCTAGAGACACACCTTGACATAATGAAGGCCTGAAGCACCTAAGGCGTAGGGCCCTTAACCCTTTCGCTGCTGAGGCTTTTCACACCCCTGTGCTGAGGTCATTTTTACCGATTTTGCTCATCATGTTTAAATGTGTTTTGAAGGCTTATTTTAGTATATGACCCAGACATATTATATATCGTTCTTTCCGTCAGACTCGGCAGATTCATAATATGTCATTATTATATGTATACGTCATGACCTGTCTGTATATTATAACAAAAAATGCAATAAAATATGAATTTTCAATAATTTATAACGTGTAAAGGGTTTTTTTTTTCACATTTTAACATGCGAGCAATTGCGGTTATATTTTGTATGGGGTGCGCTTGTTAAAAAAATTAGAGATGGGGTCTCGTTACATTTTGTTTTTGGGGAAAATTACGCAATTTTTAACAAACGCAACGCATACAAATGTCGTTAGTGCAGCATCATTGTTCACATTATAATTGAAATGGGAACAATATTGCTGCATTAACGAACCAAGAAAAAGAAAAAAAAATTGTTTATTTTTTATTTTAAATTTTTTTAAAAACTTTTTTCATACTCATGTTTGGTATTGTTGGAATGGCCATGCTCTGGCCGATCCAACAATACCAAACATTAACCCCTAACTGCCACATATCGGGAGATAGGGGGTTCATTGGAACCCCCTATCTCCACCATTGGTGGCAGTTAGGGGTTAACTCCAGGACTGGCGTCATCGTGCTATGCACGATGACGCCAGTCCTCAGGGGGCATTCCCGGAAGCTTGGCCGACATCCAAGATGTCGGCCAGCTCCGGGAAAGGATCACGAACCGGTGCTTTTCGGCGCCGATTCGTGATCCGGCCCCCATGGGGTTAATGCCAGGTAACCATTTGGAAGGGCAGGCTGTGCCCTTCCAAACGGTGCCTGGGTTAACCCCCTGCAAGCCGCCGATCGGGAAGGAGAGAGGTCCGAAGGACCTCCCCCCCTCCCTTTCAGGCGCCCTCCGCACATGCGGGGGGAGCGCCTGAATTAGGTGTCATAGCGCCGCCGCGATGACACCTAATTACTCCGGCGGCAGTTCCGGGTGCTGGGCTGACATCGAGGATGTCAGCCCGCACCGAGGGGGCCAGCGATTGGCCGGAACCCGGCCGAACGCTGGCCCCAAAGAGAGGACGCGCTCAGCGCGTCCACCGCATGGAACGTGACATGCGGTTGGACGCTCTGAGCGCGTCCTTAGCATCGAAGTGGTTAAATTGCCTCTGATGCCAGGACACAGGGAGGATTTTTCTAGAAAGGTTTTGCAGCGTGTGAAGAGATTGAGCGGAGGTGGTGTGGGAGGAGTCGCCAGGAGGGTACTTAAGGCGCGTGTGGAGAGGCTCTGGGTGCCTTTTTCTCCTGAGTTACAGCGGTGAAAAATCCCCACCCTCCCACCCTGTTTTATTTGATTCCAGGTTGGGTTAGTTTTTTCGGGAGAATAGTATTTTGTTGGGCTCCTTTGTCACGGCGGGGGCTTGTAGGCAGTGCTGGCTAGGGGTTCCCTTTTAGTTAGGATAATTTTGGTTAGATGGTCGGGAGTTGGGAAGTTTTTGTGGTTGGTTGGTTGGTTTGGAGGTGTGCGGTGGTTGTGGGGAGTCCTCTTTCAGAAGTGGGTTACTGTTTTATTTTTGTTATGGTAATGGTTATGTCATGGTGGTGGGTTATTGTGTGGAGTTTTTAGCTGTGGCCTATATATAATAAATATATATATTATTCCACAATTATGTGTTTGTGTATTTTTGAGTATTTATTGTCTCCCTATGTCCGACCCGGTCATCAGTAGGCGACTTATTGTGTTCAACAAATAATATATACAGGGTGAGCCAGTCAAACCTGCATTTTTGAAATGACTGTAAAAAAAAACCGGATGGATATTTCAAAATTTTATTGTTACTATCTTAATGTACATTAAAAAGCATTTAAGAAACAACATTCACTGTTTAAAAATAACTCCAGTAAGATGGTGTCCTTCCCGATTGAGACATTCTTGTAGGCGATTTCTGAAACAGCCCATCGCATCACGGAGCATACGCTGAGGAATTCTCTCGTTTCCAACCGGATTCTCCTCTTGAGTTCCCCAAGCGTTGGAGGTCGTTGTTCAAAGACTTTACTCTTCAGGTACCCCCACAAGAAAAAAATCGCACACTGTGAGGTCGGGCGATCGGGGAGGCCAAGAAATTGCTCCATTTCGGGATATCACTCGATTTGGAAAAACATTGTTGAGAACATTCATGCTCACACGGGCTGTATGACTTGTGGCACCGTCTTGCTGGAATAAGGTTTCATTGTTCATTCCATGTTGACGAAGCTGAGGAATGAAGAACGAATGCAACATTTCCGAATAGCGTTGTGCATTCACAGTAACTGCTTGCTCCCTGTCATTTTCAAAAAAATACGGGCCTATGATTCCCAATGAGGACATTGCGCACCAAACGGTTACCTTGCTTGAATGGAGTGGTGTTTGATGGAGTTGTTGAGGGTTTTCATCACTCCAATATCGGAAATTTTGTTTATTCACAAAACCGGAGAGATGGAAATGTGCCTCATCGCTCATCCACAGGTTGTGAACAAGGTCCTCGTTTTCATCAAACATGTCCAACAACGTTTGACAAAAACGCCGTTGAGCTGCAAAATCGTTTTCATTCACGCGGTCAATATTGGCGGGAGTTCGCACTGATCTTGCACTGCCACCCCTTCTGCTTCTCGTTTCACCAATTGCTTCAAAGTTTGTCACCCACAATTTGATTGAATTAACAGACGGCACTGGCTTATTTCGATTAATTTGAAAATTCTTCCGGAAACGACGCTGAGCGGCTGCATAACTACCACTTTGGTAAAACGCTTCACAGCGAATGAACGTTGTTGTTTAGACCACTGCTCCATGACGACTGAAATGCTTAGTTGTGGGGGACACAATGGTAACCTTGCTAACTCGCTCCGCCCACTTTCACGGCTCTCCCGCCCTTTTTAAAATTGCAGGTTTGACTGGCTCACCCTGTACTTACTCAGAAAACCACAATCTATTGCACTTTTCAATTTAAATATTCCACGAAAGCGAACCTCTTTTTCATTAAATATGTATGAGTATAGAAATTAGATGTATACGTCTATACTAGTATCACCAGAGATTATTCGGTGTATTGATCGGCTGAATGAATGCATCAGAAAACTGTTTCTTTTAACCTGCCTGGCGGTATTCCCGAGTGTGACTCGGGGTTAAATTTCACTACTGCGATCGGTAACCCTGAGCGACACTCGGGCTGGATACATACTCACCGCATCCTTCGCTCCCTCGCCGTCTCCGCAGTCACCGCAGTGTGATCGCGGCAGCCGGCGACTTGCTTCCTGGTTCCGCTCCCTGCGAGTCACACGACGCAGGGGGCGGGACCAGGCGGCAAATTAAAAATGAAAACAAAATTACAGTAAAAAATACTGTAGAATAAACTTTGTGCTGTGCAGTGGGTGCTGGGCTTCCTGTCCAGATGTACACTCCTTTGCCAATGAAATATACAGGACACGGGGGTACAAAAAAGAGTATTTATTCTCAAAGCAGCTTACAGAAATAAAAGGCAAATAAAAATGATTTCTAAAATGTAAGCGTCTGTACTCCAGCCTGGTTGCGATTCCTGACAGCTCCAACGTGCATCCTCCACCTTTCACTGCTCCGCTCGCCCTGCCCATGCCTTGCACGAGGCTGCTGATGTCTTTCCTGGCCAGCACACCCCTTCCTGTTTCCCTTGCAAAGGTCTCTGGGATATGGAGTTCGTTTTTGTCCAGCAAAGTCCACAATGTCTCTTTATTTCAGCATGGCCTTTTCCATCTGTTATACACTGGTTGCTCCTAGTGGCCATAATAATTCAATGCGCCAGAATACAGTTTTTAAAGCAGCGCTACAATAGCAATAGAAGTTATATTTTATTTGAGTTTCCAATTTGACAAGCCTCCTTTGTGGCTTTTCAGTGTTGGTTAACCCTCTTTTGTTTCAATTTGGAAACATATACTATCCAGCTCAGCTTTATATATAGGATTCATTATTTTGAATCACTATATAATTTCTATCTCTGTTTTTTTTCTGTTTTCTTTTTTTAAATCGTTTTTCTTTTTTTCTGTAACAGCCCTTTTTATTATCATTCATTGGATCTTATATGTAAATTTCAGACGTTTTCGCTCAGTAGTTTCTTTGCAAACAGCGTTTCACTTTCAAACATTCAAGCGTACTGTTTTTTTTTCCACTCCATTCGTCTGCGTTGTCGAGGTTTTACGGTGGTTGCTCTGCGCTCTGGTCGGCTCCTGCTTGGGTTTCTCCGGCGTGTTCGGCGGGGTTAATCGAGATGTTTTTGCGGGTTTCGGTGTGCGTTTGCTGGGTTTTGCGGTGAGTTTTCATCAGGTTTGCGGCGGATTTTCCCTGCACTACGACGGCCCTGTGGTGCTTGCTGAATACACGGCAGGGTCGCCGAAATGGGATCGCCGAATCAATCCAAATTGAGTGCGGTGGCTTTTCAATTCTCTTTGAATAACCCTGTAACACTTTCCTATTTAGGGAATCCTACCACCTGACTCACTGACTCAACCAGCCCATCACTCTCACCTTGCAGTCCGTCGCTCTCACCTTGCAGCCCGTCGCTCTCACCTTGCAGCCCATCACTCTCACCTTGCAGCCCATCACTCTCACCTTGCAGCCTGTCGCTCTCATCTTGCAGTCCGTCACTCTCACCTTGCAGCCTGTCACTCTCACCTTGCAGTCCATCAGACTCACCTTGCAATCCATCACTCTCACCTTGCAGTCCGTCACTCTCTCCATGCAGTCCATCACTTTCACCTTGCAGTCCGTCACTCTCACCTTGCAGTCCATCACTCTCACTTTGCAGTCCTCTCCTCCTGTTTCCACCCCAACACTTCTAGATTGTGAGTTTCCACAGGAATAGGGCCCTTTTTTCCTCCTGTACTGGTTTGTCAAAATGTTCAATGTATTGTAACCCTGTTTATACTGTGCCTATTGTACAGCGCTGCAGAATATGCTGGCGCTATATAAATATTAATGATAATAATTCACCCTGTACCCTACCTAAACTGGGCTAGTCCGACCCATCTCCCATACACAAAATATACTTTTAAATATTAAACAATTGAATATAATAGCGTTTTTAACTCCCCTAACCAACTTCTCAGCGTCCATCTCCTTCCCTGATTGTCTGGCAGTCTACGTTGCTTGTGCGATATTTCCAAAAGTTTTGGTCTGATCGCTAGTCTGCAGCAGACTTCAAGATGCAGGTCTGACGCAATGGACAACGGTACATTAACAATAGTATAGTTGGATTGGTCTGACGACACGGACGACTTTGTGCGATGTCGTGGTCTCACGAATACGGATCCAGTGGATGCCCAGCCTCAGGCCAGGCTCAAACACGAGGCCCTTCTTGCTGTGCACGAAGTTTAGAAATCAAACCAATGAATGTGAATTAAAAGGATAATTTAGGTCTCTTGGGAGACGAGTATTTGTGCGGAAAGTTTGTAAACCTGTATTCTACATAAATCCCATTATACGAGGCCCTGCTGGGAGAGAGGCCTTAAGCAGCCGCCTATTTAGACCGATTATAGTGACGCCTCTGCCGTGGTATGTTCCTGTGGTACGGGGTGGGATTTGTACATTATGACAGTATCACAAAAATCTTTTTTAAATGGACCTGAAAGAGTTAAACATTGCAACCGGTGTAAAAAAATCTCTTGCCAAAAAACGTTACAAACCTGTTTTATAAATGTATTCATAAACGTTGTGAAAATATTTGTCAACGTTCGTGCGCTTGTGTGTGTGAGACAATTTTCAGGGACGCACTGAGATACCATCCTGGTTTCTTTTTTTTTTTTTTTCCATCCAGGTACCTTACCGCAGAATCTCGCTCTGCGCCGTTCTGGTGGCTTTGAGTTATTTTATATACTGGAAAAGCTTGATGTGAGTATGCGACGTCCCCACCTGCCTCGCAGACCTTATAATATCTACACCCCCAATAAATCTGCAGTCACAGGGACAGGCACTAAATGCGCAGGAAATGACAAAAGGAGATGCAAATGGAAACATTTCCTACTTTGTCACAGATTCACAGTTCAGCGAATAAACCCCTATTGTAAAATCCAGTATTTACTCCAAGGGTCACCAACCTTGGTCTTCTAGAGCCACATTTCCCATGGTGTCCAGCCACACATTAGGTTGGCGGAAACTCATAGGAAATGCAGCTCCAAAACATATGTCGAGGGACATACACAACACATCACTCTTCCCCATGCACACACAAACCCAGAACGGACACACCTGCCCTGAACATACATTTTTCATAAGGGGCTTCTGAGACTAAAGGACACAACTTAGAGAATACTCCTCTGTTATATAGCTTAAAGATTAAATAAAAAAAAGACAAGTTCAGTAACAAAAGATGGGAATTTGGATACAAAATCTGATCACACATTCCATATGCCGGCAACAATGTCATTGTACCCCGTCATGGATTGGCCGGTCCTATCCTTCCCATCCTTACGCCTGCTCTATTATTTATTTATTTATTTATAAAGGATTTTACCAGGAAGGATACATTGAGATTTCTCTCGTTTTCAAGTATGTCCTGGGTTCAAGAACACTGAAGTGTTACAGTTACAGAAATACAAAGTAATACAATGCAAGATATTAAAAAAAACCAACACAAATATACAGATTAACAGAAAATAAATATGTAAGGAAATATAGTCATTATGTTACATGTTTACAGGTGCATTCTGTATTGAGGTATGTTAGTAAGGAGCTCTTGAGTGACTTAAGACTGGGGGAACATTTGATGGTGTCTGGGAGGTTATTCCATAATTGTGGTGCTCTGTAGGAAAATGAGAACTGAGCCACTGTCTTTTTGTATTGTGGTATTGCAAGTAAGGTGCTGGTCCTGGATCGGAGGTTATAGTGTAATAATAATGGAGGTCCCTTATTTTGCCCTTAAATAATTGGGCATATGTTTCATAGCACCTGCGTAGAACAATGGATCGGAGCTACATGAGCATGCGCAGATCTGATCCATCAAGGCCTCTCTCAGAACGTTCGCTACAGCCAGTGGTCTCTTAGGGTGCCGTGCAGCTCAGGTATTAGCAAAGTGGGTCTCCTGTAGCATCACAACTCTGGCCACCGGTCTCTTGTTATTTCTAAAAGCCAAACGAAGCTTCTGATGGGAACAAAGACCCTTCACATTGTGGGAGAGTATGCAAAGTTCGGGCTTAGTAAGAGTAATTAGTGAGAGAAGTGAAGACAGCTGGAAAGGATATATATTGTGACATAAGGAAAGGGAAGGTCATTGAGGGGCGATACATTTCCCCTCGGCTTCTGTCATATATGCAGAAGTAGTGAATCCAGACCAGGTTTACAGGCTGCATGTAGGGTCTTCATATCCGAGTTTTGTGTCTCTCCCCAGGGTTATTAATTACTTGATTGATGTTTATCAGGGGAGATAAAAGAGGGGAGGCTAAACCAGGAAGTTGCTCTGGAGTGGGACTCAGAAAGCCTTCTGAGGGAGCTGCTAGGTGAAGATGTGTGAAAAGGTTGCTTAAAGTAATTTTGTTCATTTAAGGTGGCTGAGGTTACCTCACCATTTGTTAGATAGAGAATCTAACTGTTTAGTAAGAGCCTGAGCGGCAAGGGTTTATTTTCTGTTTTAATTTCTGTTTTATTGCAACCTTTTAAATAAATACTGTCTGCTGGAAAGATTTAAAAGAACTTTTACTGCCTGGACTACCTTTTTCCCAGCAAAGGTAACCTCCGTTTAAACTATACCCCCCACATATGGTGTGAGATTGCGGGCACTTTCCCTGTGCAAGTTGCATGATGGAGGAAGTGGTAAAAGCTTTGCTTCAGGCCACTGCGGTCCAGCAGGAGACAAATCGCCAGTTTGCAGAGGCTCAGCGGCAGAAGTTGGAGGCCCAGCGAGCTGACCAGGATGCCCAGCGAGCAGATCGAGAGGTACTCAAGGAGGTAGCTCAAAGCCTCCTGGAATTAAAGAGTAACTCTGTGGCTTCAATGCTGACGCCTGCCAGCCATTACCTGCAAAAGATGACAGCTGCCGATGATGTGGAAGCCTACCTCACTACGTTTGAGAGGATTGCTACACAAGAAGGTTGGCAGAGATGTGAGTGGGCGGGGCTGGTTGCACCATTCCTAACAGGTGAACGCCAAAAAGCCTACTATGACTTGGAAACTGAGGCTGCTCAGGATTAAGACGTACTTAAGGCTGAAATCCTGGCAAGACTAGGTGTTACCATTGCTGTTTATGCCCAGCGGGTGTTGTTCATGCCCAGCGGGTGTATCGGTGGAACTATATGGCTGAAAAGCCCCCCAAGGTCCCAAATGTTTGACCTTATACACCATACCAGGAAATGGCTCCAACCTGAGACATTGTCACCGCCGGAGATAGTGGAGCGTGTGGTGATAGACCATTACTTGTGGGCTCTTCCTACCTCCCTAAGGAAATAGGTCAGCCATGGAGAATTGGAGACCCCAGAACGGCTACCCAGCTAGTGGACATGGTCGAGCGATACACCACAGCAACAGACTTGCTAAGTAGCCCGTGCTTAAGCGTCCTGTCTCACCCAGAGGACACCTGCCCAGAGGACCTGGTAAGCCTGTTCCAGGGGTTAAGGGCATGGGAGAGACTTCAAAGACATTTGCTAAAGGTGAAGAGACTGCAGGCTCTGGACCTAAAGACTGGCCTGGTAGGTCAGGAAAGTCCATGAGGCCATATACAGGACTGGGTGCTGACTAGGGATGAGCCGAACATGCCCGAGTTTGGTTCGTATTCGAACCCAAACTTTCCAAATGTTCGAATCCGAACCCGAACTCGAACTCAATACAAGTCAATGGGGCTGAAAATTCGGATTTTAGAGTGCCCTCCAAGAGGGCATATATGCTAGATTTTTGCCATAAAAGGTGTATGGGGGTCCGGGTAGTGCCCTGGGGGACAGGAAACCAGGACAAAAAGTTAAAAAAAAAATGTTTTTAAAGGGACAGTGAGTTTTCCATGAAATAAGGGTTAAAAATAAAAACGAAAAATTCCTTCAAATATCGTGCCTAGGAGGTCCCCATAACCTGCCCGTGAAGTGGCAGATTTCTAGGATGTATAGAAACACTTAAAAACAAAAAAATGATGTTTCAAATGACGGTAAATGCTTTTCCTTTAATCTATCCATAAACAACTGCTTGGGGCGGCAGTCTGTATGAAAAGAGACATTTTCGGACACGTAGAAAAAGTTTACTGATTTTTTTTGGCTAAATTATTGTGAAACTTATGCAGGCTTTGGATGAAAGTAACAATAGGTGCTTTAAAATTGGGCCTTTAGCGTCGGCAACAGTGCCATCACACCGTAACCCCTCTGAGGATATGAATCTGATACAGGCGTCAGTGGCAGTGCACCCAAATATTGTGCTTTTCGTGCCAGGCCTGCAAGTACTATCATACAGTAACACCTCCTGTGGTATTGTGGAAGAATGCAGGTGTGGACCTTGCGGTCCTATATTAAAAAGATATGAATCTGGTCAAGGCGTCAGTGCACCCAGATATTGTGCCCTTGGTGCCAGACTGCCAGGCCAGCATGTACTATCATACAGTAACCCCTCTGTAGTATTGTGGAAGAATGCAGGGGTGGACCATGTGGTCCTATATTAAAAAGATATGAATCTTGTAATGGGCGTCAGTGCACCCAGATTTTGTGCTTTTGGTGCCAGGCCAGCAAGTGCATTCATACAGTAACCCCTCTGTGGTATTGTGGAAGAGTGCAGGGGTGGAACATGCGGTTCAAAAAATTAAAATGATATAAATCTGGTACAGACGTCAGTGCAGCAAAATATTGCACCTTTCATGCCAGCAAGTGCCTTCACACCGTAACCCTTTTGTGGTATTGTGGAAGAGTTCAGTGCTGGAGGTTTTGTGAATGCAGAAGACCTCCCCGATCTATTCCGTTACGTCAGCATCAGGGGATTGATAGCTGCTGATCCAGGACTGATTCATTTTTATAAATGTCAGCCGGTCTACAGAGTCGGTGGACAGACGCACTCTTTTGTCTGTGACAAAACCTCCAGCGGCACTGAACGTCCTTTCAGAAAGCACACTAGATGAAGGGCAACTTAGTAGCTGCATAGCATATTGGCTACATTCTGGCCAGTGATCCAGTCTCAACACCCAGTAAGCCAGTGGATCATCTGCTGGAAAGGTATCCAGGTCTGCCCTTGCCCCTAGGTAGTCCTGCACCATATGGTGAAGACGCTGGCAATGGGTGCCTACATTTGAAGTCCCTGGGCGTCGAGGACTAAAAAAATTAAAAAATGCATCAGTCAAGCGGCCCTGGCCTTCACCACTATTCCTCTGATCATCCGCAGCCTCAGAAGCACGTGTGTCAGCACTTAGTAATCTACCAGTGCCTGGAAAGGTGTTACACAAGTGTCGCTTTAGAGCGTCCTCAAGTTTTTTCATCCTTTGCTCTCTCTGTGCGGGCAGGATGAGCTCTGCAACTTTACCCTTGTATCGTGGATCAAGAAGGGTTGCCAACCAGTAATGATCCCTCTCCTTGATAGCACGAATCCTGGGGTCCTTTAGCAGGCTTTGCATCATAAGGGAGCCCATGCAGCGTAGGTTGGAGGTGGCATTAGCTTTAGAGTCTTCCTGGTCAATGAGGATGACCGTATCGTGCACTTCCTCCTCCCAACCACTCACTAGCCCTTGTGTTTCTGGGCACACGAAACCCTCCCTTGAGGAATCCCCACCTTCAATGCCCCCACTACTTAAATATTCTGCCTCATCCTCCTCCTGTCTGATCGGAGTAGGACCCGCTGGAATGCTGTCTGCGGAAAGACTGGGGCCTTGAGAGCTAGGGAAGGCCTCCTCTTCCTCCCGCTGCTCTGCCTCTAGAGCCACATCTATAATTCCCCGCAGAGTGTGCTCCAGCAGGAACACTAAAGGAATTGTGTCACTGATGCATGCACTGTCCCTGCTCACCATCCTCGTTGCCTCCTCAAATGGTGACAGTACAGTGCATGCATCCTTGATCATCAGCCACTGCGGGGGGGGGAAACCAAGTTGACCTGAACCTGTCCTTGTGCCATACTCACACAGGTACTCGTTGATGGCCCTCTGCTGCTTGTGCAGACGCTGCAGCATTGCTAATGTCGAGTTCCACCTGGTGGGCATGTCACAGATCAGACGGTTTGTGGGAAGGTGGAATTCTCTTTGAATTTCTGCCAGGCGAACGCTTGCTGGGAATGACTGTCTGAAGTGGCTGCAGACTTTTCTGGCCTGGATGAGAAGCTCTGGCAGCCCTGGGTACTTGGTGAGGAAACGCTGTACCACTAGATTTAGGACGTGTGCTAGGCATCGTTCATGCGTCAATTTACCCTTGCGGAGAGAAGATTGCTGCCATTATCGCAGACGATCATTCCCAGCTGAAGCTGGCGTGGTGTTAACCATCTCTGCACCTGCCCCTGCAGAGCTGACAGAATTTCTGGCCAGTGTGGCTCCTGTCCCCTAAACATACCAGCTCAAGCACAGTATGTCATCTTTTTGCTTGAGCCATTGCGTAGACCCTGTCAGGCGTCGGTTTAACTGCCACTTCGCCAGAGACGGAGGAGGAGGAGGAGGAAGAGGGAGAGGTGATGGTGGTGGAGCAGACAGACCTCATACAAGCAGCTTTCTGGAGGCGTGGTGGATGAACAAGCTCCAGCACAGAGCCCCGTCTTGGATCCCTCCCAGCTGCAATCAGAGTTATCCAGTGTGCCATGAAGGAAATGTAACGACCCTGTCCATGCTTGCTGGAACACGTGTCTAAAGTGACATGCACCTTGCTGCTGACTGCCTTTCCCAATGACTGGATAACATTGTCTTCCACGTGCTGGTATTGTGCTGGAATGGCCTTGCGTGAAAAGTAATGGCGTTTTGGAACCTGCCACTGTGGTACAGCAAATTCACGGAAGAGAGCAGAGTCCACCAGCTGGAAAGGCAGCAGCTGCAATGCGAGTAATTTTGCTAAGCTGGCATTTAGACGCTATGCTTGGGGATGGTTGGGACTATATTTTTTCTTTCGCTGCAGCAACGTAATCTGACTGCGTAAATCTTCAGCTGCTGGGATGATATCACATTGTGAGGAAGGACCTGGTACATCCATTACTGTAGCATCATCTCTGTCAGTGGAGGTTGTAGGCAATGACATGGCAGGACATACAGTGGGGGTAGAGACAGATGATGATGAGGAGGACCTACGCAAAGTTTTGCGCCAACGGGATGTGTGGCTGTTGTTCATATGTCGCCTCAAGCACGTGGTACCCAAGTGTCCGGTATCTTTCTCACGCTTAAGCCTCATTTGACATAGATTACAAATAGCAACGCCGCGCTCTACTGCACATTTCTTAAAGAACTCCCAGACAACAGAGTTCCTGCATGTGTTCTTTGAGACAACAGCGCTCTGCACCGGAGCAGCTCTGACATGTGATGCCTTGGACTGGCTAGTGCTACGGTTGGTCACAGAGGATGTTGTGCCTCGTGTTTGCTGTGCCTCCTCCTCCCCCTCTTCCTCACTTAATTCCTCTGTTTGATCTGGCACCCAGGTGGAGTCAGTGACCTCATCATCATCAATGTCATCTTCACCCCCTATCTCCTCGTCACTGGAGCCAACTTGGCAGTATGCTGCAGCTGCTGGGGCAACATTAGTGCCAGTTATTTGTGTGTCATCACTGGCACCCCCTTCATCTAGGTTGATTATACTCCCTTCCTCAACCTCAGAGATTGAATCAGAGCACTGTACTTGCTGCACATCCTCAAGCAGCATGTTACTCTCATTGTTGTCAAACAATTCAGCTGACTCCTCCGTGTGTGATAGCGAGGCTACGGCAGGAGTAGCTGTGGACATGGAGGCTGCATTAGATGCTTTGGCAGCTGAGGTGGACTGTAAAGCACTAGAAGCCTGGCTGGCAGAGGACTCCGAGGATGGCCTGGTTAGCCAATCCACCAAGTCCTCTGTATGTTGCTGCTGCTTAAGATGGCCAGCACCAGTTAGAAAGGTCAAGCGTGCCCCTGCAGAGGATGCACCACGTCCACCACGACCAGAGGCATAGCCTCCCGACACAGGGGCTGCTTGCCCTCTTATCTGTGTCTGGGAGCATCTACCTGTCCTTTTTGTTCTTTCAGACATGGTGAGTGATATATACAGAGCTCTGATTCAACTCTGGTATAAAGATTTAAAGAACTCTGGTATAACTCTGTGACACCCTGATAGCTGGCAGCCAATGACAAGATACAGATTACAAGTCTCAGACACCTCCTATAAATCAGTGAGACCCCTTGATGGGTGGCAGTGAAACCTCCTATAAATCAGTGAGACCCCTTGATGGGTGGCAGCCAGTGTGAACACACGGATTATAACAATTCCCAAATGTTTTGTAGAAATTAGCGAGCCCCAAAATACTGCGTGGTACTGGCTCTGTGACAAGAGACAGATCACCTCAATTCACAAATGTTTTAAAGAAATGTATAAACCCCAAAAAAACTTGCTGGCACAGTGACAAGACATACATCACCTAAATTCCCTGATATTTGGTAGAAATGAGACCCCCCCAGACCCCCCCAGTAGCGTGGCAGACCGGCAGTAACAACACACAACTATCTCCTCTGAAATCTCTCAAAAAGCGTGCTGTAGCTATGCGTGGAAACGTTATATAGTGTGCTGCGGGACATAGCTCTGTGAGCCCATGATTGGGCAAAATTTGCCCAATCAGGACTCTGAGCCGTGATTGGCATACTGTTGAACCTGTCTTGCCCAGACCTGTGGTCAGGTGCAAGGCTGTAGCCAATTACGAGCTTCAGGCCAGTGGGAAAATGCATTGTGGTCCATTGTGATTAGGGATGAGCTGTTCGTGTTCGGACGGTTCGGAGATCGACCCGAACTTTGGCAGTTCGAAAGTTCGCGAACTTCGAACTTTTTGGGTGTGTTCGGTTCGAGTTCGGAAATAAAAGAAATTTTGAAAAAAGTATAGAAAATGCTTAAAAAAATACAAAAAAATCTAGAAATAAAAGAGACTCTTTACTGCAGAATATTATAAGCAACGGTTTAATAGATATTGAATTAAAAACTAATGTGTACATGGAAAGATTATCAACTCTAAATGACCTCTGTTCACAAACGGGCATAACACCAGGTGTTTTTAGTCTGGTAATCAATTTGATACATTGCACAATATACTGTGGTACTGAGGGGGTGGGGTGGTGTCTGCTTTTGATTGAGATTTGAGAATTCATTTCCCTCCTAAAACATCCTCCTAATATGCTGCATTTAACCCTTTCGCTGCTGAGGCATTTCCCGCCTCTGTGCTGAGGTAATTTTTACCGGTTTTGCTCATCATGTTTAAACGTGTTTTGAAGGCTTATTTTAGTATATGACCCAGACATATTATATGTCGTTCTTTCCGTCAGACTCGGCAGATTCATAATATGTCATTATTATATGTATACATCATGTCCTGTCTGTATATTATAACAAAAAATGCAATAAAATATGAATTTTCAATAATTTACAATGTGTAATGTGTTTTTTTTCACATTTTAACATGCGAGCAATTGCAGTTATATTTTGTATGGGGTGCGCTTGTTAAAGAAATTAGAGATGGGGTCTCGTTACATTTTTTTTGGGGAAAATTACGCGATTTTTAACAAACGCACCGCATACAAAAATCATTAGTGCAGCATCATTGTTCACATTATAATTGAAATGGGAACAATATTGCTGCATTAACGAAACAAAAAAAAAAAAACTTGTCTATTTTTTTTTATAATTTTTTTAATATTTTTTTATTTTATTTTTTAAAAAAAACTTTTTTCATAGTCATGGTTGGTATTGTTGGTTGGGTGTGTGGGGTGTACAGGGAGGGGTAGCACCTCTGGTGTAGGGCTGGTCGTGTCCTTTTAGGACAGCTTGTTCACCTTTGGTCCCCACCTGTCGCTCAGCTCTCACCTGTGGCTCCTAGTAGCTGTAGCATGCACAGCGGCCACACCCCGGGCAACAGCTTCGACAGGCTGGCTAAACCAGGTAGAGAGTAGCCGTTGGGTCATCGACCTTCGGTGAGACAGGGACTTGTCTATCCCGAGCATGTGAAGACAGATTCCGGCGGATTCGGATGGATGAACCTACTAGAATAGGTCAACGGTCATGAAGGCGGTCTCTGCAAGTGATGTGGTACGCTAAGAGCAGGGCAAGACACGGAAGGCGCCCTGGTCAACCACTGCGCCCAGCCCATCTCCAACTGTCTCGGCTATTGTCCTGCCATTGGAGCAAGATGGAATCTGGGAAGAGAGAGTGAGGTTGACTATGCGCACCTCTCCCTCACTTTAATCCAATTCACGCGCAAGTTTTGACATCTCACCCCCCCAACTTCAAAGTCCTGTGGCGATGGGCGAGCGACGAAGCAGCAGGTGTGGATACACTGGGAGCTGTAGCCGCGGACCTGCACACAGGCGGCTCAGGTCTAATGGTCGTTTTCTTGGTGACTGAAGCAACAGCAGGATTCGGCGTCTACCTGAGTGATTGAGCAGCCCTTTTTAGGACCACACTGCTCACCTCCATAGCCAGAGGAAGGGGCTAGAAAAGGTGCCCTAAACATTGTTGCTTCACAGAACCCTGGCCAGTTTACCGCGGCTGGAGGGGATCCCAATTTTATGCGGTCGAATAACAAAATTAAAAAGTAAACATAAGATGATACCACTCACCATTGGCACATGGAACGTACGCACGCTTCAAGACAACCCCTCAGCAGATCGACCAGAAAGAAGAACAGCCTTGGTCGCCAGAGAGCTCGCACGATTTAACATTGATGTCGCGGCACTGTGTGAAACTCGTCTAGCTAACGAAGGTCAGCTCACAGAAATAGGAGGCGGTTATACATTCTTCTGGTGTGGTCGCAGCAGTAATGAACACCGTACATCTGGAGTTGGCTTTGCGGTTAAGAATCACCTTGTCCGCACACTTCCCAGTCTTCCCAAGGGCGTGAACGACCGACTCATGACACTGCATCTCCCACTACCGAGAGGAAAACAAGCCACACTGATCAGCGCCTATGCACCCACAATGACGAATCCGGATGAAGTAAAAGACAAGTTTTATGAAGATCTCGATGCCTTACTCTCATCCGTGAAGCGCACTGACAGGCTGATTCTACTTGGCGATTTCAACGCGAGAGTAGGATCTGATCACTCTGCCTGGGATGGCGTCATTGGAAAAAACGGAATCGGAAAATGTAATAGCAATGGTCTATTACTACTGAAGACATGTGCAGTCCATGATCTAACCATCACCAATACCATCTTTCGCCTGCCCAATCGTAAAAAGACTTCCTGGATGCATCCACGTTCGAAGCACTGGCATCTTATTGACTATGTCATCGCGCGGAGGAAAGACAGACAGGATGTAAGGGTGACCAAGGCCATGCCGAGTGCCGACTGTTGGACTGACCATAGACTTATTATCTCCAAATTAAACTTTTACATCAAGCCAAAGAGACGTCCACCAGGAAACAAAGCTGTGATGAAACGGATTAACATCAGTAAACTGAGGAACCCCAATACAGCAACCTCACTAGCAGAAGATCTTGACAACCAACTCTCAGAGCTGCAATTAGAAGGAAATGCTGAGAAGGATTGGAAAAGTTTCCGGGATATTGTGCACTCTTCTGCACTGAAGGTTCTTGGACCCTCACACAGGAAACAGCAGGACTGGTTTGACGAAAATGATGATGAGATCAAGGCCCTACTTGCTGAGAAGCACTGCCTTCATCGTGCTTATCAGAATGACGCGTCATCAATAGCCAAGAAAAATGCCTTCAACAACATTCGCAGGACCATACAGAGCAAGCTTCGTAAGATGCAGGACTCTTGGCTGAGTGCCAAAGCAGATGAAATTCAGGAATTTGCTGATAGAAACGATGCCAAACGGTTCTACGATGCCCTTAGATCCTTGTACGGACCTCAACCATCAGGGTGCTACCCTCTGTTAGACTTAGATGGCGTAACTCTCATTACTGAGAAGACTCGGATCCTACAGCGGTGGGCTGAACACTTCCAATTTGTACTGAACCAGTCATCTTCCATTAACAATGAGGCAATCGACAGAATGCCTCAGGTTGATATCAACCACAGCCTGGACGCCCCACCAACAAATACTGAAACCCAACAGGCTATCAGCCAGCTGTCCAGTGGCAAGGCCCCAGGATCTGATGGGATTCCAGCGGAAGTCTACAAAGATGGCGGTACAGTGCTTGTCGACAAACTCACTCTGCTGTTCCAGTCTTTCTGGAATCAAGGATCTCTTCCTCAGGAATTTAAAGATGCGTCCATCGTACATCTCTATAAGAGGAAAGGGAATCGACAAGTCTGTGATAATCACAGAGGAATATCACTGCTTTCCATCGCAGGCAAGATCCTTGCACGAGTATTGCTGAACCGCCTGACTGACCACCTGGAACAGGGTTTATTACCAGAGACCCAGTGTGGCTTCCGCAAAGAACGCGGCACTGTGGACATGATCTTTGCAGCCCGACAGCTCCAAGAGAAGTGTCAAGAGCAGAATCGTGAATTGTATACCACCTTTGTAGATCTCACCAAGGCTTTTGACACTGTCAGTCGCGAAGGTCTGTGGCGCATCATGTCGAAGTTTGGGTGCCCTGATAGATTCATCTTAATGGTACGTCAGTTCCACAACGGCATGACAGCTTGTGTACTGGACGATGGAGATGCTTCAAAGGCCTTTCCCATTACAAATGGCGTCAAGCAAGGCTGTGTGTTGGCACCGACTCTGTTTAGCATAATGTTTTCAGCTATGCTATCAGAAGCCTTCCAGAGCACTTCCTTGGGAGTTAGCCTGAGATACAGAACCGATGGGAAGCTGTTCAACCTGCGTAGACTCCAGGCTGTCACCAAGGTAAAGGATACTGTGCTACGAGACTTCCTTTTTGCTGATGACTGTGCCCTGAATGCTGCATCAGAGCAGGAAATGCAAGCCAGTGTGGACAAATTCTCAGCAGCATGTGACAACTTTGGCCTCCTTATCAACACAAAGAAGACCGAGGTGATGCATCAGCCAGCTCCGAAAGCCCAACATCAAGAGCCCACCATCACAGTGAAGGGACAAAAGCTGCAAACAGTGGACCAATTTACTTACCTAGGCAGCACCCTTTCCCACGCAGTGACAATTGACATTGAGGTCAACTGCAGAATAGCCAAGGCAAGCTTTGCATTTGGCAGACTATCGACTAACGTGTGGGACCGCCGTGGAATAAGCCTTGACACAAAGCTCAAAGTCTACCGAGCAGTAGTGTTAACTACGCTGATGTATGCCAGTGAGACTTGGACTATATACAGGAGGCATGCTAGGCAACTGAATCGCTTCCACATGACATGCCTCCGCAGACTTCTCAGGATCCGGTGGCAGGATAAGGTGCCAGACACAGAAGTCCTTTCCAGAGTAGGCCTGCTATCAGTTTACACCCTGCTGATGAAAGCCCAGACACGCTGGGCAGGTCATGTTGCAAGGATGCCCGATCATCACATCCCTAAACAGCTCCTCTACGGTGAGCTGTCTCAAGGAAAGCGGTCGCACGGGGGACAAAGGAAGCGATACAAAGATACACTGAAAGCCTCCCTCAAGTCCATGGATATTGATATCACCTCCTGGGAAATCTTGGCACAAGATCGATCGACATGGCGCATGCTGACCCTCCAAGGCTGCCAGATATTTGAGGACAGAAGAGCAACCATAGCACAAGAGAAGCGAGCACTTCGCAAAGTCAGAACTGCAAATGTTGCAACAGGGGTACCCACACATGTCTGCTCGACGTGTGGCAGAACATTTCGTGCCCGAATAGGACTCATCAGCCATCTGCGGACACACCGTGGACCACCCACAACCTACTAGATGTCAAGGTCCTCATCGAATACGATGGACGAACATCATCATTGTTGGAACGGTCATGCTCTGGCCGATCCTACAGTACCAAACATTAACCCCTAGCTGTCATGGATCAGGAGATAGGGGGTTCATTGGAACCCCCTATCTCCACCATTGGTGGCAGTCAGGGGTTAACTCCAGGACTAGCGCCATCGTACTATGCACAATGACGCCAGTCCTCAGGGGGCATTCCCGGAAGCTTGGCCGACATCCAAGATGTCGGCCAGCTCCGGGAAAGGATCACGAACCGGCACTTTTCGGCGCCGATTCGTGATCCGGCCCCCATGGGGTTAATTCCAGGTATCGTTAGGAAGGACAGGCTGTGCCCTTCCAAACGGTGCCTGGATTAACCCCCTGCGCCCCGGCGATCGGGAGGGAGGTCCGACCTTTCAGGCACCTCCTCCGCACATGCGGGGGGGCGCCTGAATTAGATGTCATCGCGCCGCCGCGATGACATCTAATTAAGCCGGCGGCGGTTCTGGGTGCTGGGCTGACATCGAGGATGTCATCCTGCAACGGGGGGCACAGCGATCAGCCGGAACCCGGCCGATCGCTGGCCCCAAAGGGAGGACGCGCTCAGCGCATCCTCAGCAAGGAACACTACCTGCAGGTGGACGCGCTGAACGCGTCCACCGCAGCGAAGGGGTTAACTGGTGTTTGAAAAAAATTCAAAATAACATCTAAAGCAATGTTATTTTTCACCTCGGGATTAAACATTCACAGGGTTATTCAGAGAGCGGTGAAAAGCAGGAGAATAACTGGAGAAGTGAAAATTCTAGGTCAAAATGGCCAAACCAGAAAAATTCTCCCATTTAACTCGCGATTTGGTCTAGATTGTTCTCTTCTCCTGCCAGTTCTCCTGGCTTTCACCTCTCTCTCAGGGTTGTTCAGAGAAAGGTGAAAACCAGGAGAATGGCAGGAAAAGAGAACAATCTCGACCAAATAGCCGATTTGGAAAGTGAGATAAGGCTAGGGTCAGACTAACGCATTTTTCACAGCGACCGTCACGGCAATGCGTTCAGACGCACTTTTTATTTTTTTTACGGTATGCGCGAAAACTGTCATACGATGCGCATTTTTGTGCGTGATTTTTTACGGATCCAAACCAGGAAACTTTGGGTGTCTGGACATTATGTTGGCTGGACATGAGCAGGGTCTGACGTCTCCAAATCACGCACACATGCCGCTAGTGGACGCAGCGCACTCTGTACGTCCGTACTAGCGGTTCTGTGTTCTCTAAAAAATGCGTTCATTTTCCACTTGCGTTGCGCGGCCGGACTTTCGTGCGACCGTACTTCGTATATTGGCCGTCATTGCCCGTCATTTGCTGCTAGTGCGGCCGTGATTAAGTGCGCCTAAACGCACATTAAAAATTCGCTATTCTGACCCTAGCCTAAATGGGAGAATTTTTCTGGTTTGGCTATTTTGACCTAGAATTTTCCATTCTCCAGTCATTCTCCTGCTCTTCACCGCTCTCTGAATAACCCTGACAGGGTTATTCAGAGAAAGGTGTAACTCAGGAGAATGACTGAAGAGAAAATTCTAGGTCAAAATAGCCAAACCAGAAAAATTCTCCCATTTATCTCACTTTCCAAATCGGCTATTTGGTCTAGAATTTTCCATTCTCCAGTCATTCTCCTGCTTTTCACCGCCAAAAAATTAGTAAACTTTTTCTGCGTGTCGAAAATGTCTCCACTTTTCATACAGACTGCCGCCCCAAGCAGTTGTTTATGGATAGATTAAAGGAAAAGCATTTACCGTCATTTGAAATGTCATTTTTTTTGTTTTTAAATGTTTCTATACATCCTAGAAATCCGCCACTTCAAGGGCAGGTTATGGGGACCTCCTAGGCACGATATTTGAAGGAATTTTTGGTTTTTATTTTTAATCCTTATTTCATGGAAAACTCACTGTCCCTTTAAAAACGTTTTTTTTAAAACTTTTTGTCCTTGTTTCCTGTCCCCCAGGGCACTACCCGGACCCCTATACACCTTTTATGGCAAATATCTAGCATATATGCCCTCTTGGAGGGCACTCTAAAAACCGAATTTTCAGCCCCATTGACTTGCCTTGAGTTCGGGTTCGGATCCGAACATTTGGAAGGTGCGGGTTCGGCTTCGAACCGAACTCGGGGAGTGTTCGGCTCATCCCTATTTGTGATGCATTGTGGTCGAACATGCGGCGAACACCTGGAAATGTTCGGTGTTCGCGATCTAATCGAACAGGCTAAGTTCGGGTCGAACTCCGAACCGAACAGCTCATCCCTACTCATGACCTTGCTACGCCTCTGCTAACAAGCGTGTGATTACGTCAGAGGGAAGAGGCTGCATGAAAGTGACCATTGTCAGACAGACAGCCTGTCCGCAATCACACTATTGTCACTGCCTGTCTGACAGTGGTCACTTTCATGCAGCCTCTTCCCTCTGATGTAATCACACGCTTGTTAGTCTCGGGCTCCCAGTGACACAGGGGTGTGAATGACTGTCAGTAATAACACTCCTGTCACTGGCTGTCTGACAGTGGTCACGTAACTGTGTTCAGGTGAGGCAGCAGCTCACAGCAATCACACCCTGGTCACTCTCAGACAGCCAGTGACAGGCGTGTGATAGCTGTCATTGGCTGCTTGACACAATATGAGTTTGCATGTTATTCATATTTAACAATAATAATTTCTCTCTTCACTAGATCTGTCAAGCAAGAAACGTCCAGGAATCTACTACCATCAACCCAACCCCAGCAAGAAGCTGCTCCTCCTTCATTACTGTAAGTTAATCCATCTTATTTCTACATATAACAGTCCCAGTTCGAGTGACACTGGCTGCCTGAGAGTGACCCCTCTAGAGTGACCCCTCTCAGGCAGCCAGTGACAGGAGTGTGATTGCTTTTAGCAGTCACTCCTCTTTCACTCTTAGGCAGTTATTGGTAGCGGTCACACTCTTGACACACTCAGGCAGCCAGTGAGAGGAGTGTGATTGTTCTCACTGGCTGCCTGAGAGTGACAAGGATGTGACCCTCTTTCAGGCAGCTGCTGACAGTCAGTAAAGCAGGGGGGTCCCCAACCCACAGGCTGCAGAACAGTACCTGTCCATGGCCTGGTAAGTGCCGTGCCACTGCCAGGCCCGTCTTTAATTTTGATTGGACCCTGGGCAAACATTTTCTTAGGCCCACCCGAAAACCCACCCACCGCATAATTTTGCTCCCCACCCCCAACATTCCAAAAAAAAATCAAACTCAAATACATCAGACTTGTCTCAAAAAGCTTTAATGTAAACAAAGAACTTGACTTAATTTCACATTTACGTGCATTTCCATATTCATTTAATATGGAGCAGCAGAGTTTGGATTATCTAGAGCAGCGCCGAGCATAACTATATGGTCACTATCCCCCCAGAGAAATGCAATGAGGTATTACTGCTGTTTTCTCCTTAGTTGCTACCCAGACGTGCCCACCGTCAGTCCATGGGGCGCCCCCATTGTATGGGAGGGAACATTCGACCCTGAAGAGGACTTTCGCTTGCACCATGAGCGGGGGACGGTGGTGGGAATCTCTGTGTTTGCAGTTGGAAAGTGAGTGTCTATATATGTCCTTATCAGTCCCTTCCTCTCTTTACATATTGTGGCAGTCCTGGAGGAGTGTTAGGTCTGAACGGCTCTCCTTTCCCATCTCCATTACCGGTCAGGATTTGCGTGCCCAGGCATTGACGAGCGCGCGCTTGTGCAAAATGAGACACAGACACAACCTGCTATGTGATTCAAATTGTATTCCAGAACAGGAGTATGTATATATAACCTTAAAAACAAAATGGAGGAGCTGATGTGAAAACCAATCTGAAACTCCCACATGTACACAATGAATATATACGTGTATAGTAGGTGTAGGCAGGTTTCAGGAATTTTGCCTATAGCGATGGTGGCAGTTTCAGTTACGATAATATCTTAGTACAGAAACAGATCCTCTTGAAAGACCAGTATTGTCAGGTGCAGGGTGGGACAGATGGCCTGAGGACAATTGGGGGAGAGGCAAGCAATGGATTGCATATTTCAATTACTTATAATTTTGGATATAAAATCCTTTACAGTCCCTTCTTTTGTCACAACAGGTGACAACCAATAAATATAAGGTGAGCATAGCCCCGCAAACACACCTTCAGAAAATTACTATATTGTATAACTCATTCTGCCGCTTTGTGCTACAATGTAACTACATGACCCACCAATGTGACATGTTAAAAGAGCTAAACTGTCCATTGCTGGAATCTAGACGCACCCTTCACCTTTCCAACCTGGTGTTTAAGAGATTTTCAGGGAAGCTACCACCCTACCTGAATAGGCTGCTTCCCCCTGCAGTTCCATCATCCTGTAACCTACGATCCAGGAACAGCACCTTACATGCAGTACCACAAAAAGTAATACAAAAAGGAAGTGGCTCAATCCTCATTTTCCTACAGAGCACCGCAGTTATGGAATAACCTTCCAGACACCATCAAATCTTCCCTCACTCTTAAGTCACTCAAGAAGAGCTCCTTACTAACATACCTCAATACAGAATGCACCTGTAAACGTGTAACTATATTACTTACATATTTATTTTCTGTGTTAATCTGTATATTTGTGTTTTGTTCTTAATATCTTGCATTTATTACATTGTATTTCTGTAACATTTCAATGTTCTTGAACCCAGGACATACTTGAAAATGAGAGAAATCTCAATGTATCCTTCCTGGTAAAATAATTTGCAAATAAATAATTGTGTCCATGGGATAGTTCACTCGGGTCTTCTCACACAAATCATTCATGGGTCCAAAGGACCACCGGCTTCCCTTCCAGGCTCAGGACCTGGTCTGGCGTCTCATTATATAGGGAAGGGCAAGCAGGGGTGCAGTATAGGTCAGGGTTTGCAGGAGGGGTTAAAGCAACTTTTCACTATTACAATATTACCTTGCACAGAAGTACTAGGAAAAGCAGAAGCATTGTTATATATGGTACTACGTTAAGGATTTTCATCCCAAGGAACCGAACCATGAATGAACCCAGACCAAAAAAATACAGTCAAATCCATTAGACACTTAGTCCATGGGTTCTGGTTAAATTCTAATTTCCAAATAAATTCCACTAAACAAGAAAAGAATGATTTTAGTAAAAAGTAGGCATTGATACTAATTGTCATGAGTCAGATCTTCATCTGTGTTTCCTTGTACTAAGATTCACTCCACAAACTTCATACATGCACCTGCTCCCAGAAGATGCATTCTCCTAATTCACCCTCTCAGCCGTATCTAAGGGAGTTATCGTAACAAAAATGAGGACACAGTCTTATTGAAGAAAAGAGGAAAAATATTGTTGTTTCCCAGTGTAGGCGATTTTTGCGATTCAGAGTGGAGTCTTTATTGAGGGTGGATACGCAGTCAGGAAAAGGTGACATCAAACCAGCAGCATGTCCTTATCTGTACTGTGCGGACAATTGGCTCTCAGTGACATCACATGGTAAGTTCATAATTATCACAGTGACAGAATGTGTCATGGAAATGAGAGGACCAGAGCTCCCACTGGAACTCTCTAGGTAGCGGTCGTTATATGCTGGCCGTGCATCACCTGTGATCTGTCCACAATCCACTCAGGACTCAGTCAGCGGGTAGTTGATTTGATGACTGTCAGGCTTTGTAAAAACGATGATGATGAAAACAATGGCAAACGCCAACATAGCAAAAGAAAAAATGTTGGACAGGCTGAGAGGGGACAAGTAAACCGATTCATTCATCTTACACACAAACACACAACTGCAACAAAGACGAGCATGTTAGTGTAGCAAAAAAAAACACAGATACTATATGTCACGACCACTACGCGCGCTGCTGCGAAAGACGCCGGGTTAAGCCGCTCACTATCTGTCTAGCCTAGACCCAGATAATGACTGCGTGGACAACAATCCCCCGCCGCTTGCTTTCCTATCCGTCCCCGCACACTTTCTCTCGCAACAGGTACTTAGAGCGAAATACCATGATCCCCAGGAGTGTAACGCAGTACTAGTCTTCTTTTGAATCGGGTAGTGACTACGTCTCCCACAATCCCTGGGCCCACTTTCCTATTCTATTAGTTACGCTGCCACCAGTCCTCATGGACACTACGTGCGTCGCAGTGAGGGATGCAGGCCTAAGCAACCCCGCTGTCTGTCTATCCTAGACCCAGACAGTGTCTGCATAGACAACAATCCCCGCTTGCTTACCCAACCATCCCCAGCGACCGCAACTCACAATTTCATAGCTACTCGAGCTTAAAACAAGCAATACTCCAGTCTCTTCAGTTAGCTTGGATCTCATCAGCCAGAAGCAGAATCTTAAATAAGTTATATTTATTTATGATATAGAATCACAGTGCATTGGTTACAAAAAGATGGATATGATAAATCAATTACACATTACACACAAACAGCAAACAAATAAAAGGGAGATAACAGCAGATCCTAGTTACTTACAATATATAAAACCTACTTGCACAGAAAGTGCAACAAGAGTGCCTAGAATACAATATTAATTTATTAAAGAAGGCACACAAACAAAGTTGAATAATAGAAACAAAAAATGAGGCCACCACTTAGGTATATTCGCAATAGAAATGAGTATATGTCACGTCACTTCAAAAGGGGTCAAGTGAAAAAATAAGAGTAATGAGAATACCTCCCTATTACCTCGGCGGTTCAAGCCACCTACATACCCACTAACTAATTGCAGAGTATAATACACAAGCGAGGTGCGTGACCATATGGAAACCAGCGGTGAACCTCAATGATGGGACTGACAACAGTTAAAAATACCACAGAGTCATAGTTCGACGCGTTTCGCCCTGCCGGGCTTAATCCTGAGCTGAAATGACCGCAATTGTATGCTGGGTATAAATACGTGCGCAGCTAATTAAAGAGTAACTAATTATTATACATGAAACATACCGCAACGCTGCCAGAGACGCCGCTCGCTAAGTCCTAGCCGTCAACGCCCACATCACGTGATCGCAGAGATGGCCAATACAGAATCTGCGTTCTATCATCCCGTCCACGTGACCATGGACTCCCAATGTAAACACGCAGAGTGGCCGTGATATTCGCGTCGAGTTTGAATAGCAAAAAGGGGGGGTTTGTTTATCGCCACCTTAAAAGAATGATTACGGAATTTCGAGCAAATTAAATACTGATGCCACTGAATTCCTAACTATATAGTAACCACTACCTCAACGATAATAGAATTAATGAAATTGTGCGTGTAAGCCCAGAGCCATATAACCTCTAAACATAGCAACACAACAGCAAACAGGAGATTGCCTACAGAACCATAATTCAATAAACCTGCTATGCGAATCGGGCGCAACAAATAATAATAAACCAGGAACCACCAATAGGAGACATACAGCAGCGGCAGCGTAAAACTAAATATCCAGCCAACAATTTACATATAACAAAGACTATAGAAGTATAAAAACATATAAATGTGTGACAAATCAATTATTTAATTAATAATGAAAAATTAATTGTTAGAGAATTAGTCGGTTGACTAATTAAAAGTGGACATCAACAATTATTAGCAGAATACAGCAGACCCGATACTTCGAATGAAAGTATCCGAAGGACCGAGTATGGATAAAAAAGCAAAAAATAAATAAAAAGAAAAAGAAAAGAATAAGCTAATGGATGAGTTAATTAATTCATTGATAGGAGAACAACAAATCTCGCAATACCATGTCACAAATCAAGAAATCAAATACATCAAATGAATGGGGAAAAGCTGAACCCTTCATTCAGGCCTGTAGGGGACCGAGAATTAAGTTTATATATCCAGAATGCCTCACGTTGTAATAATTTGACATCCAGATTTCCCTTTCTAGGGCCTAGTTTAATTTGTTCCAATCCCAGAAATGTGAAGTTACCAACGGTACAGATTTGACATTGCTGAAAATGTCTAGCCACTGGTGTATCCTTACAGAGTTTAATTGATCTAATATGCTCTAAAATCCGAACCTTTTAGTGGACGAATGGTTTTACCAATATACTTCATACCGCAATGGCATAGTAATTGATATACTACACCCGCCGAATTGCAGTTCAGGAATTGGCGGATGTCAAAGGATTTAGAGTCATCATGATTAGAAAACGTTTTGGAATGTCGAGGAACGAATGGACAAGCCTTACATCTACCACACTTGAACATTCCCTTCAGTTGATTTGACAGCCACATTTGTGGAGATGACGTTAGGGAGAGAAAATGGCTGTGTACCAATCTATCATTTAGGTTCGTACATCTTCTAGCCGTGATGCTAGGTCTTGCGGGAAGGGCTTCCTTAAGATGGGGATCTTGAGTTAACAACGGCCAGTATCTAGAGCAGATATTATTGATTGCTTCCCAACCAAGATCATAGTTGGCAATCATTCTAATTATCCCGGTGGTATTGGTAATGGGAATGTCTTGGAGTAACTGATGTTGATCAGATAATAAAGCTCGATTTATACGCTTTTTTTAGGGTTTTATTTGGATACCCTTTTTCCTTGAAAGATATTATCAAATCTTGGGCCTTACTTTAAAACTCATCAACTGAGCTACAGGTACATCTCAACCGTAGATATTGACCGATGGGTATACCTCGACGTAAAGGCAAGGAATGATGGCTTGCCCAATTAAGCAAATTATTAGATGAAGTAGGTTTATGGTACAGAGTAGACCCCAATGTACCATCTGCGTCTTTTTTGATGGTGATATCCAAAAAATGAAGTTCCTCGGTTTGAATTTCAAAAGTAAATTTTAAATTGAAATCATTAGTATTAAGACATTCCACAAATTGATCAAATTCCATAGCTGTTGAAGTCCAGATGACTATAATATCATCAATATACCGACGCCAACTAAAGATGTGTGGTTTGAATTGAATCATAGTTGGTCCTTCCACAATGGTTTCCTCCCAGAAGCCCAAAAACAAATTGGCATATGAAGGTGCGCAGGGAGATCCCATAGCCGCACCAACAAGATGTAAATAAAATTTGCCATCAAAAACAAAATAATTATGCTGAAGGACAAACTCGAGTAATCGTACCACAAACTCCGTGTGTCTATCATACAAGCCACCACGTCGGGAAATAAAGGTTTTAATACAGCTTAGACCCAATGTATGATGATGTAGACGATCAGCATAGGGAGGTTCTATTAGGAGCTGGCAATATTCCCTCAATTCTCGATTGACCTCCAAGGAAATAGCCCCGAGCCCATGCTTGATTCAGAATATATATATAGGGCTGCCTTTTTTTCTAAGTCCAGCCTCCTAGCTGGCAGAGCCTTTGCCTACAATCCCCAGAATTCCCCTCTCCGGAGCACGCTCAGTACGCTTCGTCATTAATCTTAATTCCCTGGTCCATCAATCATCTCCCAGAGACTACCTCCACTGATCCAAGGATGTGATTGCTTCTTTGATATGCGGTTGGGGTGCTGCTCCGGCTGTGTCTTCTCCCTGCCATGAGCAATTGCCCCTCCTGCCTGCTGGGTAGAACCCAAAGGGTGTTATCTTTTAATTCACACCTGTGACGAGTTCAGAGAAAATTGTCACGGACCTGTTTAATTGCTTCCTTCCAGCAGGCTGGAAACGCAACCCAGCTGCACAAAATGGCCTGGTATCTATAGATATACATATCGCGGTAGATATACCGATAGCTAGACACAGAGAGATAGGTATGTCTACCTGTGACACTATACACTTATAATTTCCCAAGGAGGCCAATAAAAATAAAAACCCAACCCCCCCCCTCAGGATATGGACCTCATGCAGCCTCTTTTGTATGTAACCCACAGGGTCACACTACATCTGACTCAGTTCAATATAGAAAAAGTATATGCGCAACTCTAGCGCGAAGACCAGCCACCGTGCGCCCTACACCCATTTAGTAACAAAATATTTCTATACACTTCTGTTCTGGTTTAGTGGTCGATTAAGCAAAACATTTCCAGAAAAAATAAAATTCCATCAAAATATATGGTAAAAATAATCAGCAACCAAATTATTCTCAATAAAACCAAATGAAATCTTCCAGCAAGTCCTTCCTTTACACCTGGTTTATATAAAGAATTTAGTCATTTTAGGTTTAACATTAAGTTAAAGCTATTAATTCATTATCGCTGAGATTACCATTAGGCGTATTAAAACCTTATATTTTATTCACAGTAATGGCACTAGTTTAACCACCTAGTTAATAATATATTATATTCTATTTAATACTGCCTGTATTGTCATAAGACTATTTTGGACAGCTAAATTAAAAGACCATTATGATTTCCTGTGTACATTATTAAAAAATACTCTAACTCCAGTATTAATCGAATGTGACCTGCAGTATCATAAATATATCAGGGCAATTACTTACTCCTGAAAAATAAGAATTGTGATCACATAATACTATACAATACGAAATATTAGAATACAAATTATTCATCACTTAGAACAAACATTCAGTTATCTGGCATAAAATATCCTTATGAGAACAGCAGTGATGATTGTACATAAAGATGCAAAGTTTTGTGTTTTTCTTCTTTCATATTAATTTAAGATGAAATACAACTCCTTTTGTTAGAATGTTTTATTGCCCGGTGTCTGATAAACTTTGTAATTGATCTTTTTATCTGGTAAAGGAAACGTAACATTGCAATGTGAAATGATGATTAGGGATGAGCTGTTCGGTTCGATCGGTTCGGAGTTCGATTCGAACATCGCCTATTCGCATGTTCGCGAACTACTTACATTTCCGCGTGTTCACCCACGATGGACCACAATGCACTTTTCCGCTGGCCTGAAGCTTGTAATTGGCTACAGCCTTGCACCTGACAGGTGCAAGACAGGTTCAAGACTATGCCAATCACGGCTCAGAGTCCTGATTGGGCAAATTTTGCCCAATCATGGGCTCACAGAGTTAAGTCCCGCAGCACACTATATAAGGCTTCACACAGCGCTTCAGCACGTATTTGAGAGGAGATTGTTCTTGTGTTAGTGTGTGTTCTCACTGCCAGTCTGCCACCAGCTACTGGGGGGTGCTCTCATTTCTACCAAATATCTGGGAATTGTTCTAATCTTTGTGTTCTCACTCCCAGCAACTATTTTGGGGGCTCAGTAATTTCTACAAAATATTTGTGAATTGAGGTAATCTGTGTCTTGTGACTGCCACGCAGAATTTTGGGGGCTCAGTAATTTCTACAAAATATTTGGGAATTGAGGTAATCTGTGTCTTGTCACTGCCACCCATCGGGGGTCTCACTGATTTATAGGAGGTTTCTGGGAATTGTAATCTGTGTCTTCTCACTGCCAGCTATCAGGGGGTCCCACATACTTCTAGCAGATTTCTGCGAATTGTAATCTGTGTCTTGTCACTGTTGCCAGCTATCAGGGGGTCCTATCAGGCGGTCTCACTGACTTATAGGTGGTTTCTGGGAATTGTAAGCTGTATCTTGTCACTGGCTGCCAGCTATCATGGTGTCTCACTGAGTTATACCAGAGTTCTGGAAATCTTTAATCTTTATACCAGAGTTGAATCAGAGTTCTGTATATATTTAATCTATATATCACTCACCATGTCAGACAGACCAAAAAGGACAGGCAGACGCTCCCAGACACAGATAAGAGGGCAAGCAGCCTCTGTGTCGGGAGGCTGTCCCTCTGGTCATGGTGGACGTGGTGCATCCTCTGCAGGGGCACGCTTGTCCTTTCTAACTTGTACTGGCCGTTTTAAGCAGCAGCAACATATAGAGGATTTGGTGGATTGGCTAACCAGGCCATCCTCATCCTCCGAGTCCTCTGCCAGCCAGGCTTGTAGTGCTTTACAGTCCACCTCAGCTGCCAAAACATCTAATGCAGCCTCCATGTCCACAGCTACTCCTGCCATAGCCTCACTATCACACACGGAGGAGTCAGCTGAATTGTTTGACTACAATGACAGTGACATGCTGCTTGAGGATGCGCAGCAAGTACAGTGCTCTGATTCAATCTCTGAGGTTGAGGAAGGGAGTATAATCAACCTAGAGGAAGGGGGTGCCAGTGATGACACACAAATAACTGGCACTCATGTTGCCCCAGCAGCTGCAGCATACTGCCAAGTTGGCTCCAGTGACGAGGAGATAGGGGTGATGACGATGATGAGGTCACTGACTCCACCTGGGTGCCTGATCAAACAGAGGAGTCAAGTGAGGAGGCACAACAAACACGAGGCACAACATCCTCTATGACCAACCGTAGCACTAGCCAGTCCAATGCATCAGATGTCAGAGCTGCTCAGGTGCAGAGCGCTGTTGTCTCAAAGCACACATCCAGGAACTCTGCTGTCTGGGAGTTCTTTAAGAAATGTGCAGCAGACCGCACTGTTGCATGTGACTTTAGACACGTGGTCCAGCAAGCATGGACAGGGTCGTTACATTTCCTTCACGGCACACTGGGTAACTCTGATTGCAGCTGGGAGGGATCCAAGACGGGGCTCTGTGCTGGAGCTTGTTCATCCACCACGCCTCCAGAAAGCTGCTTGTATGAGGTCTGTCTGCTCCACCACCACCTCTCCCTCTTCCTCCTCCTCCTTCTGTGTCTCTGGTGAAGTGGCAGTTAAACTGACGCCTGACAGGGGCAACGCAATGGCTCAAGCAAAAAGATGCCATACTGTGCTTGAGCTGGTTTGTTTAGGGGACAGGAGCCACACCGTGCCAGAAATTCTGTCAGCTCTGCAGTGCCAGGTGCAGAGATGGTTAACACCATGCCAGCCTCAGCTGGTAATGGTCGTCTGTGATAATGGCAGCAACCTTCTCTCCGCCCTAAGCCAGGGTAAGTTGACGCATGTACCATGCCTAGCACACGTCCTAAATCTGGTGGTACAGCGTTTCCTAACCACGTACCCAGGGCTGGCAGAACTTCTCACCCAGGCCAGTAAAAGTCTGCCGCCACTTCAGACGGTCATTCCCAGCAAGTGTTCACCTGTCAGAAATTCAAAGAGAATTCCACCTTCCCACAAACCGTCTGATCTGTGACATGCCCACCAGGTGGAACTCGACATTAGCTATGCTGCAGCATCTGCACAAGCAGCAGAGGACCATCAACGAGTACCTGTGTGAGTATGGCACAAGGACAGGTTCAGGTAAACTTGGTTCCCCCCCCCCGCAGTGGCTGATGATCAAGGATGCATGCACTGTACTGTCACCATTTGAGGAGGCAATGAGGATGGTGAGCAGGGACAGTGCATGCATCAGTGACACAATTCCTTTAGTGTTCCTGCTGGAGCACACTCTGCGGGGAATTATAGATGTGGCTCTAGAGGCAGAGCAGCGGGAGGAGGCCTTCCCTAGCTCTGAAGGCCCCAGTGTTTCCGCAGACAGCATTCCAGCAGGTCCTCCTCAGATCAGACAGGAGGAGGATGAGAAGGAGGAGGAATATTCAAGTTGTGGGGGCATTGATGGTGGGGATTCCTCAAGGGAGGGTTTTGTTTGCCCCGAAACAAAAGGACTAGTACGTGGCTGGGAGGAGGAAGTGCACGATGGGGTCATCCTCCTCATTGACCAGGAAGACTCGGAAGCTAATGCCACCTCCAACCTACGCTGCATGGGCTCCCTTATCCTGCAAAAGCCTGGTAAAGGACCCCAGGATTCGTGCTATTAAGGAGAGGGATCATTACTGGTTGGCAACCCTTCTTGATCCACGATACAAGGGTAAAGTTGCAGAGCTCATCCTGCCCACACAGAGTGAGCACAGGATGAAAAAACTTGGACGCTCTAAAGCGACACTTGTGTAACCCCTTTCCAGGCACTGGTAGGTTACCAAGTGATGACACAGGTGCTTCTGAGGTTGCGGATGATCAGAGGAATAGTGGTGAAGGCCAGGGCCGCTTGACTGATGCCTTTTTAAAAATATTTTAGTCCACGACGCCCAGAGTCGTCAAATGTAGGCACCCATTGCCAGCGTCTTCACCATATGGTGCAGGACTACCTAGGGGCAAGGGCAGTCCTGGATACCTGTCCAGCAGATGATCCACTGGCTTACTGGGTGTTGAGATTGGATCACTGGCCAGAACTTAGCCAATATGCTATGCAACTACTAGGTTGCCCTTCATCTAGCGTGCTTTCTGAAATGACGTTCAGTGCCGCTGGACGTTTTGTCACAGATAAAAGAGTGCGTCTGTCCACCGACTCTGTAGACCGGCTGACCTTTATAAAAATGAATCAGTCCTGGATCAGCAGCTATCAATCCCCTGATGCTGACGTAACGGAATAGATCGGGGATGTCTTCTGCATTCACAAAACCTCCAGCACTGAACTCTTCCACAATACCACAAAAGGGTTACGGTGTGAAGGCACTTGCTGCCATGAAAGGCACATTATTTGGGTGCACGGACGCCTGTACCAGATTTATATCATTTCAATTTTTTAAACCGCAGGGTCCACCCCTGCACTCTTCCACAATACCACAGAGGGGTTACTGTATGATGGCACTGTTGCCGACGCTAAAGGCCCAATTTTAAAGCACCTATTGTTACTTTCATCCAAAGCCTGCATAAGTTTCACCATAATTTAGCCAAAAAATCACTAAACTTTTTCTGCGCGTCCTAAAATGTCTTTTCATACAGGCTGCCGCCCCAAGCAGTTGTTTATGAATAGATTAAAGGAAAAGCATCTACCGTCATTTGAAACGTCTTTATTTTGTTTTTACATGTTTCTATACATCCTACAAATCCGCCACTTCACGGGCAGGTTATGGGGACCTCCTAGGCATGATATTTGAAGGAATGTTTTGTTTTTATTTTTAACCCTTATTTCATGGAAACCTCTGTCCCTTTAAAAACGTCTTTTTTTAAACTTTTTGTCCTTGTTTCGTGTCCCCCAGGGCACTACCCGGACCCCTATACACCTTTTATGACAAATATCTAGCATATATGCCCTCTTGGAGGGCACTCTAAAAATCGAACTTTGAGTCCCATTGACTTGTATTGGGTTCGAGTTCGAATGCGAACCGAACTCGCGGTGTTTGGCCCATCCCTAATGATGATGTGTGTTTGAGTAAATTTCCTTCAATTTTAATAGTGTGAGGGATAATATCCATTAATTTGTCAGGGATATATTAATTATGACATGTGTTTTTCTTATTTTAGATATCTATACGTATATATATTTTTGACCGTGCCTCCAATACCAATGGTATAATTTGGTCATTTACCCTTAAGATAAGGATTAATAAACAATCAATGAATATACGTCTTAACAAATATATAGCGCATTATCCCGAGTTCTTTCGATGCTATCTAGATATTTTTAGACACAATAAAATCAATAAAGATGGTATGAGACTGCGTAACGGTAAAACAATTCAAACCAAAATTTATTCACACGTCAAGTTTCATACAATCATATGTTATCAACGGATTAGCAAAATGCAATTTCAAAAGTAATTATAGATCGTGATTAGTAGCAATACTACGACACGCAATAATCTAATGGACAAATATTTTAGGTTTATAGACCGCACCACATATATACACGAATCCGTTCTTATACACAAAGTTATATTCTATTCACTTAAACCTTTCCCATTATAAACCAATCCTCCACCTGGCTGAAAAAAAAACACTCAGTTACTGGGCATCACCTGCAACACAGTTTATTATTGTGGGGTCCTATTCACTAAATGTAACTTCCTTCAAGGAGATACATAACAAACTCAATAGGTAGACAATCTCTTCCACAGATCAATCACAGCACTTCATTCAATATACGTTAACCCAAAACTTTCTACTGACTTACATGCATTCAATCGAAAGGGCTGCAATATGTATATGGAAGGGGTTATGTTCGTTTTACTAATGGAGCTGATGGCACTTGATATATAAAAACTATTTCTCCGTTCCAGCGTATCTCACTATGGGCACACAACTGATCTTTAGATGTCCACATCCAGTATTCTTGAAATATACAGTCATGGTCGAAATTGTTGGTACCCCAGAAATTTTTCCAGAAAATCAAGTATTTCTCACAGAAACGTATTGCAGTAACACATGTTTTGCTATACACATGTTTATTCCCTTTGTGTGTATTGGAACAAAACAAAAAATGGAGGAAAAAAAGCAAATTGGACATAATGTCACACAACTCCAAAAATGGGCTGGACAAAATTCTTGGCACCCTTTCAAAATTGTGGATAAATAAGATTGTTTCAAGCATGTGATGCTCCTGTAAACTCACCTGGGGCAAGTAACAGGTGTGGGCAATATAAAAATCACACCTGAAAGCAGATAAAAAGGAGAGAAGTTCACTTAGTCTTTGCATTGTGTGTCTGTGTGTGCCACACTAAGCATGGACAACACAAAGAGGAGAAGAGAACTGTCTGAGGACTTGAGAACCAAAATTGTAGAAAAATATCAACAATCTCAAGGTTACAAGTCCATCTCCAGAGATCTAGATTTGCCTTTGTCCACAGTGCGCAACATTCTCAAGAAGTTTGCAACCCATGGCACTGTATCTAATCTCTCTGGGCGTGGACGGAAGAGAAAAATTGATGAAAGGTTGCAACGCAGGATAGTCCGGATGGTGGATAAGCAGCCCCAAACAAGTTCCAAAGAAATTCAAGCTGTCCTGCAGGCTCAGGGAGAATCAGTGTCAGCGCAAACTATCCATCGACATTTAAATGAAATGAAACGCTATGGCAGGAGACCCAGGAGGACCCCACTGCTGACAGAGACATAAAAAAGCAATACTACAGTTTGCCAAAATGTACTTGAGTAAGCCAAAATCCTTCTGGGAAAACGTCTTGTGGACTGATGAGACCAAGATAGAGCTTTTTGGTAAAGCACATCATTCTACTGTTTACCGAAAACGGAATGAGGCCTACAAAGAAAAGAACACAGTACCTACAGTGAGATATGGTGGAGGTTCAATGATGTTTTGGGGTTGTTTTGCTGCCTCTGGCACTGGGTGCCTTGAATGTGTGCAAGGCATCATGTAATCTGAGGATTACCAAAGGATTTTGGGTCGCACTGTAGAGCCCAGTGTCAGAAAGCTGGGTTTGCGTCCAAGATCTTCCAGCAGGACAATGACCCCAAACATACATCAAAAAGCACCCAGAAATGTATGGCAACGAAGCACTGGAGCGTTCTGAAGTGGCCAGCAATGAGTCCAGATCTAAATCCCATTGAACACCTGTGGAGAGATCTTAAAATTGATGTTGGGAAAAGGCGCCCTTCCAATAAGAGAGACCTGGAGCAGTTTGCAAAGGAAGAGTGGTCCAAAATTCCAGATGAGAGGTGTAAGAAGCTTATTGATGGTTATAGGAAGCCACTGATTTCAGTTATTTTTTCCAAAGGGTGGGCAACCAAATATTAAGTTAAGGGTGCCAAGAATTTTGTCCAGCCCATTTTTGGAGTTGTGTGTGACATTATGGCCAATTTGCTTTTTTTCCTCCCTTTTTTTGTTTTGTTCCAATACACACAAAGGGAATAAACCTGTGTATAGCAAAACATGTGTTACTGCAATACGTTTCTGTGAGAAATACTTGATTTTCTTGAAAAATTTCTGGGGTGCCAACAATTTCGGACATGACTGTAAATAATTTCACTAAATTATGGCGCAAATAGGCAGCTGTAATAGTTTCTCCTTTAGCACTCGTCTGCAGTAGAGCGGAAAGGCTGATTACTATTTTACTGTTTAGGCTTCAACAGCAAAATAATTCATTTATATTCCTTTAATTTGTGATGGACATCTAAAGTAAGGACTATGCAATTAGAAAACAGATATCAAGTTATTCAGTTATACTTTACCATCTGGTAGTGAAGATAGAATGGTGTAAGATTAGGGTGTGGTCGCGTCTTATTGGAGTGGCTGATGGTATCTGCCCTTTCTCCCCTCCAAGCGTCCCTCAGGTCTCTCCCTAAGCTTTCTTTCAGGGTCTCTCCTTTTCCTCTGGAGTACCCCCTCCTATATAGTGGTTTCCCGCCCAGTTTTAGCTCTAGCCCATCACTATGTGGCCTCATTTGATTGGAGGATATATATATTCATTAACTCCAAGGGTCTGTCCAGGTGTTATATTACCTGGCCAGCAGATGGCGCTCTCAGATCAACCATCAACCTTCTGCAGGAATTAATTTATGTGTGTGGCCAATCTTTAATGGTTTGGGGTTATTTTATACTATATCCCGGGACTCCATGGGTTTATTTAACAATATCAATATTATTGCTTTTGTTGAATCGCTGGCATATTTTGCCGCGGCGTGCATGCATCTCATACACCCCTTATTTATATCCAGAGATATGTGTGTATGAGATGATTCTGCAGACATGCATTCAGTCATTCGTGATATATTCCTTAAAATTCATTCATAATTAACAGAATTAATCTGTTTTATAAATGTTAATACACAAGACATTTGTTATGTAATAATCAATTAAATGTGGTATGGCCTCTAACTGACCACATAAATTAAATATTCAAATACCATATAGCGTTAGATCATATCGCCTATAGTGTAGCATTACATACTGGTTATTCAGGTTATATAGCACTGTTGAAAACAGAAAATCATTTAACCTTTTCTGGATTTTCTTATTCTACAGGTTATGCAATCCATTGTCTAAGGTTTATATGGCTTCAGAGCATAGATCTGACCAAATATTGCCCTTGAATATACACACTAGGTTAAGCTCAGCTGCCCATCATGTTCCTTTACTTCAAAGCATTGTAATCTAACATCTGTTTTTTTTTTTACAACCAGAATCAATTAGGACCGTTTCTGAACAATGTTTCTTCCCTTGTTTGCTGAAAGATAACGAATTTAGCTTGTCCATTGTCTAAAAATCATACAGGGTTATTCAGAGAGAGTGAAAAGCTGGAGAATGACTGGAGAATAAAAAATTCTAGGTCAAAATAGCCAAACCAGAAAAATTCTCCCTTTCATCTCACTTTCCAAATTGGCTATTTTGACCTAGAATTTTTCATTCTCCAGCCATTCTCCTGCTTTTCACACTGTCTGAATAACCCTGATAGTCTTGTTACATTTTAACCCCAATTAGACAGAGGGCCTGTTTGAAGCAATTCTTGGCCATCATGTTATGTATACAGTCCTGCGAAATATAGAAATTTCATATCTGAACTGGTCTGACAATAGCTATATCGATATTGGTATCAAATGAATGATCTTCCATCTAGCTTGATCAGCATCAGCTGCAATGTGCGTTGGCATGCGGTAGCCAGGCAATTTTCACCTTAATTAAAGAGCCTTGTCAGGGTTTAAAACTTGCAACGTTAAAACTTACATGGTTAAAACTTACATGATTATGGCTGTAAAGAGAAACCTGTATTTAATCTTGTATCGTTCAGCAAAGGGCACTTCCATAGTGTGCCAATATCTCTCTAAGAATGACATACAACAGATAAAGGAGAAACTAGAGCAAGCAGGATGAAACAAAAATCGAACATAGCAAAAAAACACTTTCTTGACTAATCACTTTCCATTCACCTTCAATCACCTGCAATCAACTTCCATCACTTTCTATCACTGGCTGCCTTCATGTTCGTCACTCACAGCCAGACACATAACACCTTCTATCAACTTTTACAAAATCTTTCACTTTTCAAAACCTTCACAAACCTTAACTGCAAATAAAAGGATGCATCAACCCCCCCCCTCCTCTTTCTCAGAGCGGTAAGGGGAAGTTAATGCAACTGATTTTGGTAGGCCCACAATATCCCTCCTTTGGAAAAAGAGTCAAAAGGAATTTTTTTCCAAATCATTAGATTTCCGAAGAGTTCAGCCTTGGTAAGGGATTGTCTACACAAATATGCATGTTATTAATTGCTTGATCTATTGGATTTTCTCTTTTTGTCCTGTAAAAGAAAGAAAATTAATTAATAAAACAAACACTTTTCTACGTTTCCATATGTCCCCGAAATCACACACAACAAACGCATATCTAGATAGTATGACTACGCGACTGTGATACGGATGCCCAGACACCACGAGACGTTCTACCCTAGCACTGTACTCTGTATCTGGAGAATCTTATCAGCTTGCAACGCAGGAGCTGGTGTGGCACTCATGCTGGTGATCCAGAGACCTCTTTGGACCCTTACTGATCCCTACAGATTGTCCTTTCCTTATTCTTACTCCTGTGCTGCATCGTGAAATCCGGCTGGTTGGCATAGGGATACAAAGGGAGAGACTGGGGGGACTTTTTCCCCCAGTCTTTCCCTGTTCCCGCCGGCCGGAGGAGGCGGTTGGAGCCGCGGTCCTCGCCACAGGACAGAGGGTACGTATAGGATCTGTTTTGTTTTTTTTTTTTAATTCCTGGTGTTAATGGATTCTGCAGAAGCGGAATCCGTTAACACCAGGTTCTGGCTCTGGTTAACTTTACATCGACCAGAGCCAGGCGTTAATCAGCGCTGGGACATTGTAATCCAGCGCTGATTAACACTTTCCGCTCCCCATGTTAAGTATAGGGAGTGCAAAGTGCAGTAACCTTGCGCTGAGAAGCGCAAGGTACCAAACGCAAACGTTTTTTTTCTTACCCATTTCTGTTTGAATTGTAATATGCGGTAGATACCGCAGCTAACGGTAGTGCTCACACAGGTGTGCGCTACCGTTAGGGCCCTATTACATTGTTAACGCTAAGAAAAGCAGGTTATATTGACGAAATGTGCTGAGCTCCTTGTAAAGAGAGCATTTTATACAGAGCGCTGTATACACAGAACACAAAATACAGATAACATTATTTAAGCTTTGGGTACGAATGGTCACCTTACTAATAACTTTCTGAGGATTCTAAGAACTTCATACATTTCAAACTGTAATAGCAGTGATGGAGGCAGACACTGGAGACTATCATTCACTTATTACCATAACAAAAACTGGCTCTTAACTTCAAAGCAAATTTCTTAAGCCCTGATCAAATACACCACATGATCCAATATACTGCACAGAAGGCACTTTCCTCGATAGAAACTAGATAACAGAGAAGTTAGAGGCAACAGAGAGTTTGGAGGCATTAAAACGAGATAAAGAGAGTTTGGAGGCATAGAGATCGGGATTACAATACACAGGTAATAGAACACAAAATACTTACCTGAGCATGTGATCCCACTTAGACTGACACCATTCTGTTAGGTCTGAACGGCTCTCCTTTCCCATCTCCAGTATCCGCGTGTCCCCCCCCCCCAACTCCATTACCGGTCAAGATTTGCCATACCCAGGGATTGACGAGCACGCGCTTGTGCAAAATAAGACACAGCACAACCTGCTATGTCATTCAAATTGTATTCATAAACAGGAGTATGTATATATAACCTTAAATACAAAATAGAGCTGATGTGATAACCAATCAGAAACTCCCACATGTACACAATGAATATATACGTGTATAGTAGGTGTAGGCAGGTTTCAGGAATTTTTGCCTATAGCAATGGTGGCAGGTTCAGTTACGATAATATCTTAGTACAGAAACAGATCCTCTTGAAAGCCCAGTATTGTCAGGTGCAGGGTGGGACAGATGGCCTGACAACAATTGGGGGAGAGGCAAGCAATGGATTGCATATTTCAATTACTTATAATTTTGGATATAAAATCCTTTACAGCGGAGTGGCACAGACTTTGGATCATAAACCCCAAAAAGAAGCATTTTATCAATAAGTCTTGCTTTATTCAGCATAGGGTGTTACTGCAGACCTTATCACATAACAAACGTAACAAAAGTATTAGAAAATTCTTTAAGGCTGAACAGAAATAAAGTGTACACAGTTGTATCTTCTTTACAGCATGGCCGCCGATCACCCTGCAGCTTAGTTTTAATCTTCTGGAACAACAACACAAAAATAATACAGTTTGGAACATCCCACAGAACACTGAATAGCAAAAACTACAAACAGCGCCATCTACAGTCTAAACAGTATATAGCAGATAAATCATAAATATTAGTTGTTGCATTAAACTACAGGAGTACAGTATGCTAACACCCCCACTCAACAACTACTCCTTATAATAATCCCATTTTGGATCTTAGTTCAACAAATCTGTGTTTTTAAGCGGTTTTGTCATACCATCAGCAATCGTGTTATCAGTCTCACAGTATGTAAAAGCACAATCACATTTTGTTCAATCAAATCATGGATGTAAACAGTGGCGTAGCGTGGGGGGGAGGGGGGGCCGTGGCCCCGGGCGCAGGGGGGGCTTGTGGCCCGACTGACCCGCCGGGCCCTCGGGCGCCGCCCAAGGGCCCGCGGGTTGAGGGGACCCAGCTCCCGGGCAGCGGGAGTGCCTGCCGGCTGCCTGGTCCTGAACAGTGAGTCGAGTCCATCCTTTTGATTGAAGGGGAGGCGGCTGCTTGCAGGCGCAGGTCACGTGGTCCGTCTAAGCAGGTGGTACTGAGTCTCTGTACCACCTGACTGGCTGGACCGCGTGACCTGCGCACGCAAGCAGCCGCATCCCCTTCAACAGGACGGACTCGACTCACTGTTCAGGACCGGGCAGCCGGCAGGCACTCCCGCTGCCCGGGAGCTGGGGCAATATCCAGGTGAGAGCTGGGGCATATCCATGAGCTGGGGGGCAAATCCATGTGCTGGGGGGCAAATCCATGAGCTGGGGCATATCCATGTGCTGGGGGGCAAATCCATGAGCTGGGGCATATCCATGTGCTGGGGCAAATCCATGTGCTGGGGCAAATCCATGTGCTGGGGGGCATATCCATGAGCTGGGGCATATCCATGAGCTGGGGCATATCCATGTGCTGGGGCAAATCCATGAGGTGCTGGGGCAAATCCGTGAGCTGGGGCAAATCCGTGAGCTGGGGCAAATGTGTGAGCTGGAGCAAATCCGTGAGCTGGGGCAAATCCGTGAGCTGGGGCAAATCCGTGAGCTGGGGCAAATCCGTGAGCTGGGGCAAATCCATGTGCTGGGGCAAATCCATGAGGTGCTGGGGCAAATCCGTGAGCTGGGGCAAATCCATGAGGTGCTGGGGCAAATCCGTGAGCTGGGGCAAATCCATGAGGTGCTGGGGCAAATCCGTGAGCTGGGGCAAATCCATGTGCTGGGGCAAATCCATGAGGTGCTGGGGCAAATCCGTGTGCTGGGGCAAATGTGTGAGCTGGGGCAAATCTGTGTGTGAGCTGGGGCAAATCCATGTGTGAGCTGGGGCAAATCCATGTGTGAGCTGGGGCAATATCGATAACGTGTCCACAGGTTGGGGGGGGCGCACAATTCTTGGCTGGCCCCGGGTGCTGACAACCCACGCTACGCCACTGGATGTAAATGATGTCTCACATCAATATGTTTGGTTCTTGCATCTTGTCCCTGTTTGCAAGTTTAATACATCCTTGATTGTCTTCATATAAGACTGTAGGTTGAGTGAGTTTTATTGCTGTGGAGCTCTGTGATACGCTCATACACACTGCACATTGCTGTGGAGTTCTGTGATACACTTACACACAGCGCACATTGCTGTGGAGCTCTGTGGTGCAGTGTGTATGAGCATATCCCAGAGCTTCACAGCAATAAAACTCACAGTAATGTGCGGTGTGTATGAGCGTATCACAGAGCTCCACAGCAGTTAAACTCGCGCTCATACACACTGCACATTAGTGTGAGTTTAATTGCTGTGGAGCTCTGTGATACAGTAATGTGCGGTGTGTATGAGCGTGAGTTTTATTACTGTGGAGCTCTGTGATACGCTCATACACACCGCACATTACTGTATCACAGAGCTCCACAGTAATAAAACTCACGCTCATACACATCGCATATTACTGTATCACAGAGACGAGGGGACGGGGTCGCTCTGGGTGCAATCTGTTACAATATGCGTTAACCGTGGTACAGAATGGATCCTCTGTCCATCATCATAAATTAACCCTGTCTGTCCACTCTGATGCTTGTGATTGGTGCGTGTTATGATGCTCAGGTCAGCGGCTGACTTTCACCGCTATATCGAGTGAATAATTGGCGTTCCATTCTGTATATTGCAATGGATAAATTATACGTCGCCGTCACCTTCTCTGTGTATTCCGTGCGCCCTGATCGTTACCCTTCCTCACTCTCTATCCTTTCATTCTGCAGGTATTTGTCGCGATACCTCCTTCCTTTCCTGGTATCCGCCAACCAGCACTTCATGCCCGGACTGAAATGCGTGATATACGTTGTCACTGACCAGCCGTCTGCTGTGCCCTCTGTTTCCCTGCGGCCTGACTTGAACCTGGTTGTCCTGAGGTGCCCGTCCAGAACTCGTTGGCAGGAGATCTCTATGATGCGCATGAAGGACCTGCCGGAGCTGGTCTTCCCACTGGCCAAAGAACAAGTGGACTATCTGTTCTGCATGGATGTCGATCAGGTAGGACGGCATCGGCTCCGGAAAACGTCATGATTCATGATAAATGAGAACACGTTTTATTCTCTAGAATTGATTTCCCGGTCCTTCTTTATGCTCATCCTTTATCCTCACGTGACTTTTTTATCCTATGGTTCTTCGTTAATTCCATCTTCTACGCACACCACCAACAGATTGATCATTCAGTATCCTCGGCGATCCATTTATTTCCCAAAAATGTTCAGTTTTGCTCCTCATCATTTCATAATATCCTGCTGTGCTCGGATTCATCTTCTTCTTCTTCTCTGCAGGTCTTCATTGGCCGTTATGGTCCAGAGACCTTGGGAGACCTCGTAGCTCAACTTCATTCTGGTTTATATCACATGAATAAAACCTATTATACGTATGAGCAAGACCCCCGGTCGGCGGCTTTCACGCCTCCCGAGAAGGCCCATTATTACTATCATGCCGCGGTGTTTGGTGGGACCATTCCACATCTGGTGAAGCTCACGTCTTCCTGCCTCCGGGGCATATTACAGGACAGGAGCAAAGGGCTGGAGGCGGTGTGGCAAGATGAAAGCCATCTCAACCGCTATCTGGCTTTAGAAGCCCTGCCATCTAAAATTTTATCCCCCGAGTACTGCTGGATGAGCTGGAATCCGTTCCTGTTGCTGAAAAACCCCAAAATGCGTTGGGCACAGAAGGACTACAAGAACCTGAGAAGCTGATAAACAGGGCCGGACTGGGGATAAAAACCAGCCTTGGAAAGAATTTCACACCAGCCCCAGTAATGTGCGGTGTGATTGAGGCTATTGCAGAGCTATACAATAATGTGCGGTGTGTTTGAGGGTATCGCAGAGTTATACAGTAATGTGCGGTGTGTTTGAGGGTATCGCAGAGCTATACAATAATGTGCGGTGTGTTTGAGGGTATCGCAGAGCTATACAGTAATGTGCGGTGTGATTGAGGCTATTGCAGAGCTATACAGTAATGTGCGGTGTGATTGAGGCTATTGCAGAGCTATACAATAATGTGCGGTGTGTGTGTGTGAGGGTATTGCAGAGCTATACAGTAATGTGCAGTGTGTTTGAGGGTATCGCAGAGCTATACAGTAATGTGTTTGAGGGTATAGCAGAGCTATACAGTAATGTGTTTGAGGGTATCGCAGAGCTATACAGTAATGTGCGGTGTGTTTGAGGGTATCGGAGAGCTATACAGTAATGTGTGGTGTGATTGAGGCTATTGCAGAGCTATACAGTAATGTGCGGTGTGTTTGAGGCTATTGCAGAGCTATACAGTAATGTGCGGTGTGATTGAGGCTATTGCAGAGCTATACAGTAATGTGCGGTGTGATTGAGGCTATTGCAGAGCTATACAGTAATGTGCGGTTTGTTTGAGGGTATCGCAGAGCTATACAGTAATGTGCGGTGTGTTTGAGGGTATCGCGGAGCTATACAGTAATGTGCGGTGTGTTTGAGGGTATCGCAGAGCTATACAGTAATGTGCGGTGTGTTTGAGGGTATCGCGGAGCTATACAGTAATGTGCGGTGTGTTTGAGGGTATCGCGGAGCTATACAGTAATTTATACAGGTGTTTGTGTTTTGGTAGTTTAAGCTATTCTGCATTTGTGAAGTTGAATAATAAATGGTGAGACATTTAAAACTCTAACTTTCCAAACCTTAAAGTTACTTCCTTGTGTAGTTATCTGTCAATTTCTTTCCCAGAAATTATTTTTAAGAAACGACTGCATTACATCTCAGATTTTTCACAAACTGTGCAAACAGTCATGACAAACACCTGGTCCTGTTACTGGAAAGAGAAGTGTCAGAATACAAGGTCAAATTCAAAATGTGCATAAAAAACAAATTTCTACACAGAGGCCTATCTTATACCTCTAGGACAGGGGTCTCAAACTCACAGCCCCCCAGATATTTTTGCCTACAAGTCCCAGAATGCTTTGAATGCAGTAGAGGGCCAGGGAATCATGGGAGTTGTAGTTCAGAAACATTAGGGGGGCCAGAGTTTGAGACCCCTGCTCTAGGAGCTACTTGTGAACATCTGTTTTATGAAATTGTAGGGCTGGTTGGGGGATTTCTGGGGTGTGTTATGGGTAAGTGGCTCGGCCCGCCCCTCGCCTGCTCCTCCACCTCTGGTACCTGTAAAGTGTAACCTGTCTCCTGAGGGGCTATCGACTCGAGTTGTGACTGTCCACAGTCCTCCTCCTGTGCCACTGGCTACCAGTCGCCTTGAAATGGGACGGAGCCTCCGGGAGTTGGCTGAGCGAGTGGATCAGAGCGGCTGGCTGGCTGGCTTGCCTGGCGCTGAGCGGCAGTGATGACTCCTCGAGGGGACCCGTCTTCAGCGCGGCACCTACACAATGACTATGTAAGTGAGGGCGGCGCCAATGCAGCGTGCGTGCCGTCGAGCGAACACAAGGCTGGGAAACGGCACTCACGCTGCAGCGACTGTCAGCCTGGCAGCCCCTCCTCCCTCCCTCACGAGCCAGTAAGTCGACAGATGGCCGCGCGGTGGCCTTGCAGTGCGTAGCAAACTACCAGCCCGCGGTTTGTTTCTCAAGGTCAAGGGATGATGATGCTGCGGGCCTGCAGCCCAAAGATTGCAGCAGCCTACCGGGATTCCTCCCGGTGTCCCGGTAGGCCAGTCCGGCCCTGCTAAGGTGGACAGATATATCAGGGACCTTTCTAGACCGGGAAAAAGTGGGATTCTGAGCGATCACTATTGGATTTGTGATTATAGTATGATTTCTATGCGAGATTGTTGGTGAAAGTGAGAACGAGGAGTGAGAAATCCACCAAATTATTACTGTAAATATAAACCAGAGGAACAAAAACTCTCGAAGCACAAACAAAAATGTTGTTCTAGTGTTTCACTTCCACAAAATTATTTAAGCCACGGTAAAAATGTGGACGAGACATGGATATCAAAATAAATGATTTTTTTGTACTTAAATTCCAAAGGAATTCTTGTTTATCTCCAAAAAAAGTGCAAATAATAGTGCATTGTTACTGACATGTTGTGTTATTTTTAAAGCGACGCATTGCTCATCCTTCCTGATCATTTTATTGTTTCAAAGTGTTCAGCAGGTGAGTAGTGCCCCCCTTCTCCACCCTTTCAGCTCCTCCAATCTGATGTAATCGCTGAGTGAAGCAGAGGAGTTTCCTTCTCCCACCCAGTATCACCAAAAGCTTGGATTTTTTTTTAAAAAATTGAGATTTTCCCAGGAAGGATACATTGAGATTTCTCTCGTTTTCGAGAATGTCCTGGGTGGCGAGTGTGTACCGTTATGTGTCTTGCCCAAGGACACTTACTGGAGAGGTGCTCTGCGCAGGATTAGAACCTGTGTCTCTACGGTTATAGAGCAGTGATGTTACCTCTACTTCACCCAGCCAACTGCCGGTCAGCAGATTGGTCACTAGTGATGTCATACATAGAGAACAGATGACTTCATGCTCTCTCTTTTAGAGCAATCGCTGTAGCGAGCGTTCTCATAGAGGCGGCCGATGGATCAGATCTGTGCATGCGCGTGCGGCTCCGATCCATCGCTCTGCATAGGTGCTACAGAACTTGCGTATGTAAAGTGTGCGAGTCCCATTGCACAATGTGTGGTTCCTACACTACGCAAGTTACATACCAGAAAAGCTTCAGGGACGTCTGGGTTCGGGAGACTCGGTGCCGTGGAGTCAGAGCAGCCCGCGGCGAGGTAGAAAAGGTGAGTAAAGACAACAAAAAAGAGAACCTGTAATAAAATATAATTGCGCAGAGGCTGCCAGCAGGATCAGCCCAATTATTTAAAGGGCAAAGAAAGTGACGTCTGGTTTTAATATTCTGAGGAACGTCTCATGTAGAAAATAATGAACAATAAATGTTAAATAATTTTTATATTTAATGGTTTTTATTCCGGGCGATCAATACATTGACAATAAAGGACGTCACTGAGGGTAACACGATGTGCGATGACAGTAGTGAGAGCTTGGCTGCATCTGAAACTACCACATAAGGCCAGGGTGACTTTTTTTGAGGTCTGAACATTACCTCAAAGACCCGAGAACCCATAGACTCAGTCACCACACACACTTTCAGTGAATGAGGATACATTGTGGCCAGCTGACCGTTGTATTAAAACGATACCACTCCTCCATACTCGTTGCCGATGTCTTCAGCCGATGTATGTGAGATGTCGGTGCCGACAGGGAGAAACTTGACGCATAACTTTAAATATATGTATTGTTTATTGATAGAGAAGCACACAATCTCTTTAAGGGAATCGGGATCAGGGCCCTAGATCCCCTTATTGTTTGGCCGGCCATGACCGAACACATTATAAATGTTATCAGTTTGGTGTCACTAGACCACAGGGTATAACAGGTACACTCACTTTTACAGACACAATGCACATGGGGGGTCAGGTGAGTGGGAGATCGAGGGGGTGATTGGGAGATCGAGGGAGAGAGGGGGTGAGTGGGAGAGCAAGATTGAGTTAGGGATGTGCGTTTCGGGTTTCGGAATTTTCACAAAATTTCCCGATTCGTGCATTCGGATTCGGCCGATTTTCCAAAAATTTTTGGATCCGAAAATGGCAGATCCGAACAAATTTCTGAGCCGAAACGAAAACTTTTCGGAATTTTCAAATGGACTAGAAATGTGTAAAATCAAAATTAATTTTCGTTCCATTCGTGATTTCGGCTCCATTTCTGATTTCGGTTCCATTTCAGTAATTTTGGACATCGTATTTTTCGGTTATTTCGCGGATTCTGTCATTTTGTATTATTCCCATCTCAATGTATCCTTCCTGGAAAACCAGAGAAATCTCAATGTATCCTTCTTGTAAAACATGAGAAATCTCAATGGCAGAATTATCATATCGGCAGAATTATCGTATCGACAGAAATATCGTATCCGAAAAAACATTAATTTACGTCAAAACGAATAGACACTTTGAAACGAGGAGAACAGACTTTCTGAAAAACAAGAACATTTCTGAAATCACGAAAAAAAGTCAATTCGAAAAACTAACCGAAACGGACCGAACCGAAACGGAAATCGGCCGAAACGAAAATTTACAAAATCCGAACGAACTGAACCGAAAAAACAAGATTGGTGCACAAGTCTAGATTGAGTGGGAAAGTGATGGTGAGTGGGAGAGTGAGGGTGAGTGGGTGAGTGGGAGAGTGAGGGTGAGAGTGAGTGGGGGAGAGTGAGGAACATGGTTTAGTTGCTGGTGAAGCGATAGTTGGGATGGAGTTCAGGCTTGACGTCGCACACCAGGCTCAGCAGTCGCCTCAAAACCACCTCCTTGTTCTTCCCGTGACAGCTCTGCACCATCTGCAACGTCCGGCAGGTCTTGGCCTCTATTTCCGAGGAGAGGTCGAGCCCAACGTGGATCATCATCTGGAAATACAGTGGGAATCCTACTAATTGTTTTATTGATGTATGTATATATATGGCAACAGAGTCAAGGGTTGGCCCAGCTCCTGAGGAAGTTTTGTAATAAGACGGAACGCGTCGAGCAGCGTTGTTGTCTGGAGGGATCAGCCGCAGTGGTTTCAGTTTGGCCCCAGTGAGATCGATCACCTACATTTTTTGACATGCTGCCATTGGAAATCATGTAAGCACAATATATGTATTTTATTTTTATTAATTCTGGCTGTCTGCACTATTATTGTCTTTTTCTGTCTTTTGAGGTATTGGTGTTACAAGCGGAGAGGAGCTTTTGTCTTGCTGATATTATCTTCAAGCTCGCCACTGGGACATTTAACCATTCAACTTGAATGAATTTTGATAATTGTTTTTTATTTAAAAACTCAGGTTGACATTCCAAAGTCGGTGGTATTTTGCAACAATACATGTAAGAGTATATGCTTGATTTATCAGCTTCACTGTTTAGCTTGTAACCAACATAGGAGTAAATCTATATTTTAGTGTATCAAGTTTTCACCACAAATTTCAATAGAAACATAGAAACATAGAAAATGTCGGCAGATAAGAACCTTACGGCCCATCTAGTCTGCCCAATTACATGGATACTTTACCTGGATTTATCTTTTGTTTAGGATAGCCTTATGCCTATCCCATGCCTGCTTAAATTCAATCACTGTTTAACCTCTACCACTTCTACTGGAAGACTGTTCCATGTATCCACCACCCTCTCAGTAAAATAATGCTTCCTGATGTTACTTTTAAACCTTTGCCCCTCTAATCTAAGACTATGTCCTCTTGTTTTGCTACTTTGTTTCCTTTTAAATATACTCCCTTCCTCTACCTTGTGGATTCTCTTTACGTATTTAAATGTTTCTATCATATCTCCTCTGTCTCGTCTTTTTTCCAAGCTGTACATGTTAAGATCTTTAAGCCTTTCTTGGTCAGTCAATAGAGTCAGTCGAGGCATTAATGCAATTATTAAAGGATCCTGGACACGGGTTTTCCTGGAATAGAAGAATTTAGATCTCTCCCAATATTTGCATATCAAAAGAATAGAAATTTCAGAGATGAACTAGTGAGAACAGATATGGGTCCATCAGTGAGTAAGGTCCAAACATTTCTGGGGGCACAAAGATTTGGCACCTTTCCCTGTCTTTCTTGTAGCTGCTGTAATGCAGTGACTAAAGGAGAGACGTTCTCACATCCACACACAGGAGAACAATATCATATCAGGGATTTTTTTACTTGTAATAGTTCATTTGTAATCTATTTAATCAAGTGTCCTTGTAGTCTCACGTATGTAAATACGAGGAAAATTAAAGAGAGAATTACTCAACATAAATCCACTATACGGACGGGCAAGACTGACTTACCCATACATACCGGAGCATTTTTGAAAGGAAAATCATTCGATCTCCCAACTACGTTTTCAAGTCATTGATCAGGTCCCTCATCTAAGATGGGGGGGGGGGGGAGAGAGACAGGGCTTCATTGTTGAAAAACAGAGATAAAAAAATGGATTTTTGAACTTGATACTCTATGGCAGCGTGGACTTAACAAAGAATTTAATCTGGATATATTTCTTTAAGTCTATCAAAGGTTATTCAAAGAGATCCGAATGGCTGCCGAAAGGTAACCGAACGCTGAGAATCGGCTATCCAGAGAGCAGGCAGTTCGCCAAAGGTCAGCGAATTGCCTGCACATACGGTGCCTGTTCGGTGCCTGTTCGAGGGCAGTGAAATCCCCATAAAAAAGCAATGCTTTGTCTATTCAGAGAGCACAAACCTGCAGTAAAAAGTTACCGAATTGCCCTGCCATTCAGTGCCTTCATGCGGCAGATTTATTCAGGTGAATCCCATAGGCTTCAATGTTAAAAATATTCCCGTTTTAATTCAATATCTAATAAACCGTTTATTATAATATTCTGCAGTAAAGAGTCTCTTTATTTATAGATTTTTTGGGAATATTTTGAGCATTTTTGTGATATTTTTGCCCAAAAAAAATTGCCGATTTTTTTTTTTTTTTCTGTAACAGCCCTCTTTATTATCATTCATTGGATCTTATATGTAAATTTCAGACATTTTCGTTCTGTAGTTTCTTTGCAAACAGCGTTTCACTTTTCAAACATTCAAGCAAACTGTTTTTTTCTTTCACTCCATTCGTCTGCGGTGTTGACTTTTTCCGGCGGCTGCTCTGCGCTGTGATCGGCTCCTGCTCGGGTTTCTCCGGCGTGTTCGGCGGGGTTAATACAGATGTTTTTGTAGGTTTTCGGCATGTATTTGCTGGGTTTTGCGGTGAGAGTTCAGCAGGTTTGCGGCAGCTTTTCCCCTGGACTTCGACGGCCCTGTGGTGCTTGCTGAATACACCGCAGGGTCGCCGAAATGGGATCGCCGAATCGCACCGAATTGAAGAGAACAAAAAGTCACTGAACATGCGGTGGCTTTTTGATTCTCTTTGAATAAACCTGTATGTTTTGGATAGAAATTCGTTGGTTCTATGTCGAAGGGGATACATTTTGTTGTTACTTATGACTAATTGAATGCCCTGCCTTTCATTTAATTGGTTTAATTCATTTTTTTAATTGGTTTTAAGGTATATAACCTGCTATGGATAGTGAGAATGTTAGACATGATTAAGGGTTAAGGCTTCTTAGCCGAAACGTTGTTTCTTTCCCTGACATGCGGTGAATAAAGAAGTATTTTGATGCGGCAACAGGAAACCAGTGTGGCCTATCCTTCATTTTCACTGTCTTACTGGATTGCGGATCCTTCGATAGATCACTCGGAACCTGCTTGGATTCCTGGTTTCCATGGTGCAGCCACGCATTACCGGTCTGAGTATTCTTATACCCATATAAATGCAGAAAGTGTGCAGGACCATGTTTATATAAAGGGGAATGTCGGTGCTCTATCATTCTCCGCACTTCGGGAAATCAAATTCCCTGGCCCTGCGGTGAATTCAGCATTCTCCAGCAAGTACCCGAAGTGCGGGGAAAACCCACTGAACAACCGCCAAATTGAACGGAAAAACCACCACAAAACCACCGAAAAAAAAAATCAGAACAATCCCAAAAAAAAAGTCGAACGCAGCCAACGATCTGCCGCAAAACCGCCGAGTGCATCGGAAAAACTCCAATGATCGGCCGAACAGAGCACCGACCAGCCACCGGATAAAGCCGACCAACGGGGTAAAAAAAAAACAATGCATCTTTCAAAAGCTGTTTGCAGAAAAACTACTGCAAGAAAATGCCTGAAAATTACTTATAATTGAATAATAATAATAAAGTATCATACAGATAAAAAAACGCTGTTTAAAAAAACATTCGCTAAAAAATCCCGAAAAATAAATAGACTTTTTTCTGCAGATTAAAAGAAACTGTTTAATAAATAATAAAAACTGTATTTTTTTTTTACATTGAAGCCTATGTGATTCGCCTGAATAAACCTGCCGAATGAAACCACCGGAAATCAGGGCATTTCACTGACATTTCTCTGATATCCGGTGTCTGTGAATAGATTAACCGTTGCTTCTCTGTGGGCGATTTCACTGCACTCTAAGGCTAGGGTCAGAGTGGGGCAGTCGGAACGCGCGTGCAGGCGCACTAAATCACGGCGGCAGTAGCAGCACATAACGGCCAATGACGGCCAATATACGCAGTACGTGCGTACAAAAGTGCGCCGACACCACGCAACCAGCAAATGAACGCATTTTTATCAGAACGTGAAACCGCTGCTACTGACGTACAAAGTGCGCTGCGGCCGCATAGCAGCGTGTGTGCGTGATTAGGAGATGTCAGACGCTGCTAGTGTGCGGCCTACATAACGTTCAAACAGCCGGATTTCCCTAGACTTCTTTTTACCCCACCGTCATGAAATACGTCCAGAATTGCGCATCGTCTGACCACTTAAGCGTATTCCGTGAAAAAATGCGTGCGCACGCATCGACGTACATTTTGACGGTGGCCGCAGAAAATGCGCTCATCTGTCCCTAGCCTAAGATCACCATTTTTTACTGGCAATTCACTAATATTTGGTGAATTTGCTGCTCTCTGAATAGCCGAATGGCCATGAAATTGCACCGTACGGGGAAATTCACTGTTTGGAGCAATTTCAGGGCCAGTTCGGCGCTCTCTGAATAACCCTGTATGTATTCTGTATACACAAAACAATGGGCCACACCAAACGAATCACAGCAAGGAACCTTTATTCACCGCACGAGGGGGCTAAAACAAGAAAAATAGCGACGTTTCGGCTCTAGACCTTAGTCATAAATATTCTCCCACCTCACTCCCCTCTTATACATATAAGACAATACAGAATCCTAATTAGTGGGTGGAGCTGCACAAATTAACTCTTTCCACACTTAAACAATTTCATGATAAATCTTTAAAGATTAGGATTAAGCTTGGCTCGTAGGTTTCGGATTTAGTGTTACTTTTAAGGTTATGGTTAGTATTAGGGTTATGGTCACTATTAGGTTTGGGTTATCGTTGGGTTATGGTTGGGTTATGGTTGGGTTGGGTTAGGGTCAGGGAATGCGCGTTGCAATTAATCCGAATCGGTCTGATTATTTTCGGGTCATTTTGGTAATGATTCAGGATGCCGACCCAGTGAAACGGAGTTAAGATACGTCTGAATTGCCATTTTCAGGTGAACAGGTTTTCAATACGAACTGAGTCGCACAAATATACTGTGGATACTGGGCTGCCGGGACATGAGTCTTCCCTCGACTCCGGTCACTCCTGTCACAGCCAGGCATTCATTCTCCTCTGCCCTCTGTGTGTATAAACTGAGCTCCCATTGTGTCTGTGTGACTGAATGGAAACCAGACTGTGACTGTCCGAGAGCGACACCGAGACTGAATGTGACATTAATCACCGCAAAGAGACCCGGAGAGAAATCCACATGGGACCCCAGGTAAGCGAAGCCTGAGTAATGCGCGTGCTGGGGCGTATAGGGGGGGGGGGTGAATACTTACTGCTTCATGTTAAGGGATTGTTCTTTAAGCACATGTCACACTCAGGTGGATGTTTTGGATCCGATATGGCGTCTTATGGGTATTTTTGGTTTATTGTAGTGTTTTCTGCATCCAGTTTCTTCTTCGTGCTTTCCTCTCTCTCCTCTCGTGGGGCACAATGTGTCTCTCTCCTCTCGTGGGGCACAATGTGTCTCTCTCCTCTCGTGGGGCACATTGTTTCTCTCTCCTCTCGTGGGGCACATTGTTTCTCTCTCCTCTCGTGGGGCACAATGTGTCTCTCTCCTCTCGTGGGGCACATTGTGTCTCTCTCCTCTCGTGGGGCACATTGTGTCTCTCTCCTCTCGTGGGGCACATTGTTTCTCTCTCCTCTCGTGGGGCACAATGTGTCTCTCTCCTCTCGTGGGGCACATTGTGTCTCTCTCCTCTCGTGGGGCACATTGTGTCTCTCTCCTCTCGTGGGGCACATTGTGTCTCTCTCCTCTCGTGGGGCACATTGTTTCTCTCTCCTCTCGTGGGGCACATTGTGTCTCTCTCCTCTCGTGGGGCACATTGTGTCTCTCTCTCTCTCGTGGGGCACATTGTGTCTCTCTCCTCTCGTGGGGCACATTGTGTCTCTCTCCTCTCGTGGGGCACAATGTGTCTCTCTCCTCTCGTGGGGCACATTGTGTCTCTCTCCTCTCGTGGGGCACATTGTTTCTCTCTCCTCTCGTGGGGCACATTGTTTCTCTCTCCTCTCGTGGGGCACATTGTGTCTCTCTCCTCTCGTGGGGCACATTGTGTCTCTCTCCTCTCGTGGGGCACATTGTGTCTCTCTCCTCTCGTGGGTCACATTGTGTCTCTCTCCTCTCGTGGGGCACATTGTGTCTCTCTCCTCTCGTGGGGCACATTGTGTCTCTCTCTTCTCTGGGGCACATTGTGTCTCTCTCCTCTCGTGGGGCACAATGTGTCTCTCTCCTCTCGTGGGGCACATTGTGTCTCTCTCCTCTCGTGGGGCACATTGTGTCTCTCTCTTCTCTGGGGCACATTGTGTCTCTCTCCTCTCGTGGGGCACAATGTGTCTCTCTCCTCTCGTGGGTCACATTGTGTCTCTCTCCTCTCGTGGGGCACATTGTGTCTCTCTCCTCTCGTGGGGCACATTGTGTCTCTCTCTTCTCTGGGGCACATTGTGTCTCTCTCCTCTCGTGGGGCACAATGTGTCTCTCTCCTCTCGTGGGGCACATTGTTTCTCTCTCCTCTCGTGGGGCACATTGTGTCTCTCTCCTCTCGTGGGGCACAATGTGTCTCTCTCCTCTCGTGGGGCACATTGTGTCTCTCTCCTCTCGTGGGGCACAATGTGTCTCTCTCCTCTCGTGGGTCACATTGTGTCTCTCTCCTCTCGTGGGGCACATTGTGTCTCTCTCCTCTCGTGGGGCACATTGTGTCTCTCTCCTCTCGTGGGGCACATTGTGTCTCTCTCCTCTCGTGGGTCACATTGTGTCTCTCTCCTCTCGTGGGGCACATTGTGTCTCTCTCCTCTCGTGGGTCACATTGTGTCTCTCTCCTCTCGTGGGGCACATTGTGTCTCTCTGTCAGGTGTCATAGAGGTGTGTTGCTCATTTAGATGAACACTTTATTTGCCTCCGAATCTCCAGGATCTCGTGACACGACCCCAATACTCCCCTGTCCATCAATGCTGAACCTATACCGAGGTGTCCATTTCTGAGACCCAGAGAGTCCAGAACACAATCATCATTAGACCCATATGGACCTGATCTGGTCCATTCCAGGTTATTTCTGCACACATGAAAGCGACTCAGCAGCGACTTTACACGTGAGAAGAGACTTGTTTGTGTTTTATGCGTTGAACCCTTAAAATTTCCCAGAGAAGGGAGGACTCGTACAAGTGATCTGAGGCTGAGCTCCATCAAATACTCTCCCCACCAGGTATTATTGCTTAGACCAACTAGGCCAGTACCTAAGGCAGCAGGTTAGAGGGAGCAGCAATTTCCCCTATATTCAGGATGTGTGGGTGTCTTTTTAGGGCTCCTCCATATATTCAGGGTGTGCGGGTGTCTTTTTAGGGCTCCTCCATATATTCAGGGTGTGCGGGTGTCTTTTTAGGGCTCCTCCATATATTCAGGGTGTGCGGGTGTCTTTTTAGGGTATCCTCCATATATTCAGGGTGTGCGGGTGTCTTTTTAGGGGCTCCTCCATATATTCAGGGTGTGCGGGTGTCTTTTTAGGGGCTCCTCCGTATATTCAGGGTGTGCGGGTGTCTTTTTAGGGGCTCCTCTATATATTTAAGGTGTGCGGGTGTCTTTTTAGGGGCTCCTTCATATATTCAGGGTGTGTGGGTGGCTTTTTAAGGGGCTCCTCCATACATTCAGGGTGTGTGGGTGTCTTTTTAGGGGCTCCTCCATATATTCAGGGTGTGGGGGTGTCTTTTTAGGGGTTCCTCCATATATTCAGGGTGTTCGGGTGTCTTTTTAGGGGCTCCTCCATATATTCAGGGTGTGCAGGTGTCTTTTTAGGGGCTCCTCCATATATTCAGGGTGTGCGGGTGTCTTTTTAGGGGCTTCTCCATATATTCAGGGTGTGCGGGTGTCTTTTTAGGGGCTCCTCCATATATTCAGGGTGTGCGGGTGTCTTTTTAGGGGCTTCTCCATATATTCAGGGTGTGCGGGTGTCTTTTTAGGGGCTCCTCCATATATTCAGGGTGTGCGGGTGTCTTTTTAGGGGCTCCTCCATATATTCAGGGTGTGCGGGTGTCTTTTTAGGGGTTCCTCCATATATTCAGGGTGTGCGGGTGTTTTTAGGGGCTCCTCCATATATTCAGCGTGTGTGGGTGTCTTTTTAGGGGCTCCTCCATATATTCAGGGTGTGCGGGTGTATTTTTAGGGGTTCCTCCATATATTCAGGGTGTGCGGAAGTCTTTTTAGGGGCTTCTCCATATATTCAGGGTGTGCGGGTGTCTTTTTAGGGGCTTCTCCATATATTCAGGGTGTGCGGGTGTCTTTTTAGGGGCTTCTCCATATATTCAGGGTGTGCGGGTGTCTTTTTAGGGGCTCCTCCATATATTCAGGGTGTGTGCGGGTGTCTTTTTAGGGGCTCCTCCATATATTCAGGGTGTGCGGGTGTCTTTTTAGGGGCTTCTCCATATATTCAGGGTGTGCGGGTGTCTTTTTAGGGGCTTCTCCATATATTCAGGGTGTGCGGGTGTCTTTTTAGGGGCTCCTCCATATATTCAGGGTGTGTGGGTGTCTTTTTAGGGGCTCCTCCATATATTCAGGGTGTGTGGGTGTCTTTTTAGGGGCTCCTCCATATATTCAGGGTGTGCGGGTGTCTTTTTAGGGGCTCCTCCATATATTCAGGGTGTGCGGGTGTCTTTTTAGGGGCTCCTCCATATATTCAGGGTGTGTGGGTGTCTTTTTGAGGACTCCTCCATATATTCAGGGTGTGCGGGTGTCGTTTTAGGGGCTCCTCCATATATTCAGGGTGTGTGGGTGTCTTTTTAGGGGCTCCTCCATATATTCAAGGTGTGTGGGTGTCTTTTTAGGGGTTCCTCCATATATTCAGGGTGTGCGGGTGTCTTTTTGGGGCTCCTCCATATATTCAGGGTGTGCGGGTGTCTTTTTATAGGTTCCTCCATATATTCAGGGTGTGTGGGTGTCTTTTTATAGATTCCTCCATATATTCAGGGTGTGCGTCAGTGGTGTATTTAGGTTTTGTGCTGCGCTAGGCCTGACTAAACTCGTGCACCCCCTAATTTAAATTTGACGCACCCCTTCCTGTCAAGGGCACACCTCTTCCTGGTTAATCCCCACCCTTCCTCTTTAAGCTCCACCTTTTCCTCTCATTATATTAAAAGTGGATAACAAGTGCCTATTTGTATATTTTGTATACTATTTCAAATGTATCTATTGAGATAAAGAAAATTATGAGATGTTTAAATTCAAGCATTTTTACAAAGAACAGACATGCATGTCAAGTATACTGGATCACAGCCGCTCTAATTGGTTGAACAATAAAATCCACAGAAACGTGCACTGCATATGAGCGTATCACAGAGCTGCACAGCAATAAAACCCACAGAAATGGGCACTGTGTATGAGCATAACAGAACTGCACGGCAATAAAACTCACAGTAATGTGCGGTGTGTATGAGCGTATCTTAGGCTAGGGTCAGACGAACGCATTTTCGCGTTGTCTGTGAAAAAGTGCGTTCGAACGAATGGACGCATTTTTTCACGGAGTACGCGATAGTGGTCATACGATGCGCATTGTAGTTCGTGATTTTGTACGGATCATCAATAAAACACTTTGTGCATCTGGACGTTATGTTGGCCGGACATTAGCAGGGTCTGACGTCTCCAAATCACGCACACACGCCGCTAGCGGACGCAGCGCACTCTGTACGTCCGTACTAGCGGTTTGACGTTCTCGAAAAAATGCGTTCGTTTGCCACTTGCGTTGCGCGGCCGGACTTTCAAGCGGCCATACTTCGTATATTAGTCTTACGTCAGTAGTGGGGAAATTAATGGAAACCATGTTAAAGGAAAGGATTGTTGAACATCTAAAAACACATAGATTACAGGATCAGAAACAACATGGGTTTACCTCAGGGAGATCATGCCAAACTAATCTTATTGATTTTTTTGATTGGGTAACAAAAATAATAGACACAGGTGGTGCAGTAGACAATGCTTATTTAGATTTCAGTAAGGCTTTTGATACTGTTCCGCATAGAAGGCTTATCAATAAATTGCAATCTTTGAGTTTAGATTCCAATATTGTTGAATGGATTAGGCAGTGGCTGAGTGACAGGCAACAGAGGGTTGTGGTAAATGGAGTTTATTCGGCGCAAGGTCTTGTTACCAGTGGGGTACCTCAGGGGTCAGTACTTGGACCCATTCTCTTTAATATTTTTATTAGTGATATTGCAGAAGGTATTAATGGAAAAGTATGTCTTTTTGCTGATGACACAAAGATTTGCAACAGGGTTGACGTTCCTGGAGGGATCAGCCAAATGACAAATGATTTAGGTAAACAAAAAAAATGGTCGGAGTTGTGGCAATTGAGTTTTAATGTGGATAAGTGCAAGATAATGCACCTGGGACGTAAAAAACCCAAGGGCTGAATATAGAATATTTGATACAGTCCTAACCTCAACATCTGAGGAAAGGGATTTAGGGGTCATTATTTCAGAGGATCTAAGGGTAAGTAGTCAATGTAATAGAGCAGCAGGAAATGCTGGCAGAATGCTTGGTTGTGTAGGGAGAGGTATTAGCAGTAGGAAAAGGGAAGTGCTCATGCCACTGTACAGAGCACTGGTGAGACCTCACTTGGAGTACTGTGTGCAGTACTGGAGACCGTATCTCCAGAAGGATATAGACATCTTAGAGAGAGTTCAGAGAAGGGCTACTAAAATGGTGTACGGCTTGAAGGAGAAAAGTTACCAGGAAAGGCTTAATGATCTTAACATGTACAGCTTGGAAAAAGACGAGACAGAGGAGATATGATAGAAACATTTAAATACGTAAAGGGAATCCACAAGGTGGAGGAAGGGAGTATATTTAAAAGGAAACAAAATAGCAAAACAAGAGGACATAGTCTTAGATTAGAGGGGCAAAGGTTTAAAAGTAACATCAGGAAGCATTATTTTACTGAGAGGGTGGTGGATACATGGAACAGTCTTCCAGTAGAAGTGGTAGAGGCCAAAACAGTAATTGAATTTAAGCAAGCATGGGATAGGCATAAGGCTATCCTAAACAAAAGATAAATCCAGGTAAAGTATCCATGTAATTGGGCAGACTAGATGGGCCGAAAGGTTCTTATCTGCCGACATTTTTCTATGTTTCTATGTTTCTATGTATATTGGCTGTCATTGCCCGTCATTTGCTGCTAGTGCGGCCGTGATTAAGTGCTCCAGAACGCACGTTAAAAGTGTGCTAGTCTGACCCCAGCCTCAGAGCTCCAGGGCAATAAAACTCACAGTGTGTATCATAGAATCCACAGCAATAAAACTCCCAGCAATGCAATGTGCAGTGTGTATGAGCGTATCAGAATTCACAGCAATAAAACTCCCAGCAATGCAATGTGCGGTGTGTATGAGTGCATCAGAATCCACTGCAATAAAACTCCCAGCAAACCGAGTGAATATGAACACACAGCAATTATTTATTCTATATTTACTGGTCTCCGTCCGCGGTAGGGCTGTGTGCAGGCAGGGACTGTGTACGGAGATCCACAGGAGGTCCCTCCAGGCCACGTTAGGATCGCGGCTGTGCCTGTGCGTGGAGCCATCTTGTCAAAGCTGACACACAGTGACAGTGGCACCTCCTAGTACCCCCTAATGACACCCCAATAATCACTGGTACCTGGGGCGGCCCACCCTCCGCCACTCATCTAAGTACACCACTGCTCTGGTGATATGCTCACACACAAGTTTGGCGAACTGCCAGCAAGCACGGTGCTGTTTGAAGGCAGTGCAAATCCCCATAGAGAAGTAATGGTTAATCTATTCAGAGAACACCAAACAGCAGAGAAATGTCAGTGAAATACCCTGATGTTCGGTGGTTTCAATCAGCAGGTTTATTCAGGCGAACCCCATAGGTTTCAATGTTAAAAATATTTCCGTTTTTATGCAATATCTAATAAACCATTTATTATTTTAATCTGCAGTAAAAAGTCTCTATTGATTTTTTTTTTAGTACCTTTTAGTAATTTTTCTGATTTTTTTTGGGCAAAATTCCCCCTTTTTTTTAATAGCATTTTCTTTTTTCTGTAACAGAACTTTTTATTATCAATCATAGGATCTTATATGTAAGGCTAGGGTCAGACGAACGCATTTTCACGTTGTCTGTGAAAAAGTGCGGTCGAACGAATGGACGTATTTTTTCACGGAATACGCGATAGCGGTCATACGATGCGCATTTTTCGTCCGTGATTTTGTACGGATCATCAATAAAACACTTTGTGCATCTGGACGTTATGTTGGCCGGACATTAGCAGCGTCTGACGTCTCCTAATCACGCACACACGCCGCTAGCGGGCGCAGCGCACTCTGTACGTCAGTACTAGCGGTTTAACGTTCTCGAAAAAATGCGTTCATTTTCCACTTGCGTTGCGCAGCCGGACTTTTGTGCGACCGTACTTCGTATATTGGCCGTCATTGCCCGTCATTTGCTGCTAGTGCGGCCGTGATTAAGTGCGCCTGCACGCGCGTTCGCACTGCCTCAGTCTGACCCTAGCCTAAATTCCAGACATTTTCGTTCAGTAGTTCTTTTGAAAACAGCAGGCCACGGGCTTGCGGTGGCAGCATTCAGCGGCCGACTCCATGCACTTTGGGGACCCTGCGGTGAATGGTGAATTCAGTGCAGGGTGGGGAAATTTTATTCTCCGAAGTGCAGGGAACTACAGAACACCAAAATGTTGGCGTCATTTCGGTGCTCTGTGAGTAACCCATTTAGGCTAGGGTCAGACGAACGCATTTTTCGCGTTGTCCGTGAAAAAGTGCGTTCGAACGAATGGACGTATTTTTTCACGGAATACGCGATGCGCATTTTCGTCCGTGATTTTGTACGGATCATCAATAAAACTCTTTTTGCGTCTGGACGTTATGTAGGCCGGACATTAGCAGCGTCTGACGTCTCCTAATCACGCAAACACGCCGCTAGCGGACGCAGCGCACTCTGTACGTCAGTACTAGCGGTTTCACTTTCTCGAAAAAATGCTTTGTTTGACCCTTGCGTTGCGCAGCTGCACTTTCGTGCGACCGTACTTCGTATATTGCCCGTCATTTGCCATCATTTGCTGCTACTACGGCCGTGATAAAGTGCGGCCGCACTTGCGTTCACACTGCGTTCGTCTGACCCCAGCCTTAGTGGTGAGTGTCTTTTTAGGGGCTCCTCCATATATTCAGGGTGTGCGGGTGTTATTAGGGGTTCTCCTCCATATATTCAGGGTGTGCGAGTGTTTTTAGGGGCTCCTCCATATATTCAGGGAGTGCAGTTGTCTTTTTAGGGGCTCCTCCATATATTCAGGGTGTGCGAGTGTTTTTAGGGGTTCCTCCATATATTCCGGATGTGCGGGTGTCTTTTTAGGGGTTCCTCCATATATTCAGGATGTGCGGGTGTCTTTTTAGGGGCTCCTCCAGGGGCGTAACTACCAGGGGTGCAGAGGGTGCGACCGCACCCGGGCCCTTGAGTCCGGGGGGGCCCACACTCGCCTGCCTGGGTGCTTGCCTATAATTCTTTTAATTTATTTTATACTTATTTGTGAGTTATACTTTGGAGCTCTGTGATTTACACTGATACATAATGCACATTACTGTGAGGTTTATTGCTGTGTAGCTCTGTGAAATACACATAATGCAAATTACATTAAAAATGGGATGGACTGAAGAGATAATAGTGAACCTGGAAAAAAATGTGATACTGTCTGGAGTCACCATTGTGGACCAGGAGGGGGACCAATGCATGCTAACAGGAGGGGGGGGGTATGTTTTTGCCTATGGTGGGGGGGGGGCCCAGTCATGGTTCCTGCAGGTTCTTGCTGTAGATTATGTGCCTGCTCATACACCCCAGTGCTTCCTGTGAGTTTTATTGCTGTGGAGCTCTGTGATATGCTCATACACACCGCACTTTACAGAGCTCCACAGCAATAAAACTCCCTGTGATGTGCAGTGTGTCAGGATTGTCAGGATTACCGGGGGGGGGGTGCTTTCAATATGCTGGTGACCTATTTAATGACCTAATTAAAGTAAGTTGAACTAATTAATATAAATGGCGTACTATCTTTTTATATTTCAGGGGAAAAAAAAGTAAAAATATTTTTTTGGGGGGCCCTTCATGGATTCTCGCACCGGGGCCCTCAGGTTTCTAGTTACGCCACTGGGCTCCTCCATATATTCAGGATGTGCGGGTGTCTTTTTAGGGGCTCCTCCATATATTCAGGGTGTGCGGGTGTCTCCTCCATATATTCCTGGTGTGCGGGTGTCTTTTTAGGGGCTCCTCCATATATTCAGGGTGTGTGGGTGTCTATTTAGGGGCTCCTCCATATATTCAGGGTGTGCGGGTGTCTTTTTAGGGGTTCCTCCATATATTCAGGGTGTGCGGGTGTCTTTTTAGGGGCTCCTCCATATATTCAGGGTGTGCGGGTGTCATTTTAGGGGTTCCTTCATATATTCATGGTGTGCGGGTGTCTTTTTAGGGGCTCCTCCATATATTCAGGGTGTGCGGGTGTCTTTTTAGGGGCTCCTCCATATATTCCTGGTGTGCGGGTGTCTTTTTAGGGGCTCCTCCATATATTCAGGGTGTGTGGGTGTCTATTTAGGGGCTCCTCCATATATTCAGGGTGTGCGGGTGTCTTTTTAGGGGTTCCTCCATATATTCAGGGTGTGCGGGTGTCTTTTTAGGGGCTCCTCCATATATTCAGGGTGTGCGGGTGTCATTTTAGGGGTTCCTTCATATATTCATGGTGTGCGGGTGTCTTTTTAGGGGCTCCTCAATATATTCAGGGTGAGCGGGTGTCTTTTTAGGGGCTCCTCCATATATTCAGGATGTGCGGGTGTCTTTTTAGGGGCTCCTCCATATATTCAGGGTGTGCGGGTGTCTCCTCCATATATTCCTGGTGTGTGGGTGTCTTTTTAGGGGCTCCTCCATATATTCAGGGTGTGGGGGTGTCTTTTTAGGGGCTCCTCCATATATTCAGGGTGTGTGGGTGTCTTTTTAGGGGTTCCTCCATATATTCAGGGTGTGTGGGTGTCTATTTAGGGGCTCCTCCATATATTCAGGGTGTGCGGGTGTCCTTTTAGGGGTTCCTCCATATATTCAGGGTGTGCGGGTGTCTTTTTAGGGGTTCCTCCATATATTCAGGGTGAGCGGGTGTCTTTTTAGGGGTTCCTTCATATATTCAGGGTGTGCGGGTGTCTTTTTAGGGGCTCCTCCATATCTTCAGGGTGTGTGGGTGTCTTTTAGGGGCTCCTCTATATATTCAGGGTGTGTGGGTGTCTTTTTAGGGGCTCCTCCATATATTCAGGGTGTGCGGGTGTCTTTTTAGGGGTTCCTCCATATATTCAGGGTGTGCGGGTGTCTTTTTAGGGGTTCCTCCATATATTCAGGGTGTGCGGGTGTCTTTTTAGGGGCTCCTCCATATATTCAGGGTGAGCGGGTGTCTTTTTAGGGGCTCCTCCATATATTCAGGGTGTGCGGGTGTCTTTTTAGGGGTTCCTTCATATATTCATGGTGTGCGGGTGTCTTTTTAGGGGCTCCTCCATATATTCAGGGTGAGCGGGTGTCTTTTTAGGGGCTCCTCCATATATTCAGGATGTGCGGGTGTCTTTTTTAGGGGCTCCTCCATATATTCATGGTGTGCGGGTGTCTTTTTAGGGGCTCCTCCATATATTCAGGGTGAGCGGGTGTCTTTTTAGGGGCTCCTCCATATATTCAGGGTGTGCGGGTGTCTTTTTAGGGGCTCCTCCATATATTCAGGGTGAGCGGGTGTCTTTTTAGGGGCTCCTCCATATATTCAGGGTGTGTGGGTGTCTTTTTAGGGGCTCCTCCATACATTCAGGGTGTGCGGGTGTTTATTTAGGGGCTCCTTCATATATTCAGGGTGTGCGGGTGTTTATTTAGGGATTCCTCCATATATTCAGGGTGTGCGGGTGCTTTTTTAGGGGCTCCTCATATATTCAGGGTGTGCAGGTGTCTTTTTTAGGGGCTCCTCCATATATTCAGGGTATGCGGGTGTCTTTTTAGGGGTTCCTCCATATATTCAGGGTGTGTGGGTGTCTTTTTAGGGGCTCCTCCATATATTCAGGTGTGTGGGTGTCTTTTTAGGGGCTCCTCATATATTCATGGTGTGTGGGTGTCTTTTTTAGGGGCTCCTCCATATATTCAGGGTGTGTGGGTGTATTTTTAGGGGCTCCTCCATATATTCAGGGTGTGCGGGTGTCTTTTTAGGGGTTCCTCCATATATTCAGGATGTGCGGGTGTCTTTTTAGGGCTCCTCCATATATTCAGGGTGTGCGGGTGTTTATTTAAGGATTCCTCAATATATTCAGGGTGTGCGGGTGCTTTTTTAGGGGCTCCTCATATATTCAGGGTGTGCTGGTGTCTTTTTTAGGGGTTCCTCCATATATTCAGGGTGTGTGGGTGTCTTTTTTAGGGGCTCCTCATATATTCAGGGTGTGCTGGTGTCTTTTTTAGGGGTTCCTCCATATATTCAGGGTGTGTGGGTGTCTTTTTTAGGGGCTCCTCCATATATTCAGGGTGTGCGGGTGTCTTTTTAGGGCTCCTCCATATATTCAGGGTGTGCGGGTGTCTTTTTAGGGGTTCCTCCATATATTCAGGGTGTCTTTTTAGGGGCTCCTCCATATATTCAGGGTGTGTGGGTGTCTTTTTAGGGGCTCCTCCATATTTCAGGGTGTGTTGGTGTGTTTTTAGGGGCTCCTTCATATATTCAGGGTGTGTGGGTGTATTTTTAGGGGCTCCTCCATATATTCAGGGTGTGCGGGTGTCTATTTAGGGGCTCCTCCATATATTCAGGGTGTGTGGGTGTCTTTTTAGGGGTTCCTCCATATATTCAGGGTGTGTGGGTGTCTTTTTAGGGGCTCCTCCATATATTCAGGTGTGCGGGTGTCTTTTTTAGGGGCTCCTCCATATATTCAGGGTGTGCAGTTGTCTTTTTAGGGGCTCTTCCATATATTCAGGGTGTGCGGGTGTCTTTTTAGGGGCTCCTCCATATATTCAGGGTGTGCGGGTGTCTTTTTAGGGGCTCCTCCATATATTCAGGGTGTGCGGGTGTCTATTTAGGGGCTCCTCCATATATTCAGGGTGTGCGGGTGTCTTTTTAGGGGCTCCTCCATATATTCAGGGTGTGCGGGTGTCTTTTTAGGGGCTCCTCATATATTCATGGTGTGCGGTGTCTTTTTAGGGGTTCCTCCATATATTCAGGGTGTGCGGGTGTCTTTTTAGGGGTTCCTCCATATATTCAGGGTGTGTGGGTGTCTTTTTAGGGGCTCCTCCATATATTCAGGGTGTGCGGTGTCTTTTTAGGGGCTCCTTCATATATTCAGGGTGTGCGGGTGTTTATTTAGGGGCTCCTCCATATATTCAGGGTGTGCGGGTGTTTATTTAGGGGCTCCTTCATATATTCAGGGTGTGCGGGTGTTTATTTAGGGATTCCTCCATATATTCAGGGTGTGCGGGTGCTTTTTTAGGGGCTCCTCATATATTCAGGGTGTGCAGGTGTCTTTTTTAGGGGCTCCTCCATATATTCAGGGTATGCGGGTGTCTTTTTAGGGGTTCCTCCATATATTCAGGGTGTGTGGGTGTCTTTTTAGGGGCTCCTCCATATATTCAGGGTGTGTGGGTGTCTTTTTAGGGGCTCCTCATATATTCATGGTGTGTGGGTGTCTTTTTAGGGGCTCCTCCATATATTCAGGGTGTGTGGGTGTCTTTTTAGGGGTTCCTCCATATATTCAGGGTGTGCGGGTGTCTTTTTAGGGGTTCCTCCATATATTCAGGATGTGCGGGTGTCTTTTTAGGGGCTCCTTCATATATTCAGGGTGTGCGGGTGTTTATTTAAGGATTCCTCAATATATTCAGGGTGTGCGGGTGCTTTTTTAGGGGCTCCTCATATATTCAGGGTGTGCTGGTGTCTTTTTTAGGGGTTCCTCCATATATTCAGGGTGTGTGGGTGTCTTTTTTAGGGGCTCCTCCATATATTCAGGGTGTGCGGGTGTCTTTTTAGGGCTCCTCCATATATTCAGGGTGTGCGGGTGTCTTTTTAGGGGTTCCTCCATATATTCAGGGTGTCTTTTTAGGGGCTCCTCCATATATTCAGGGTGTGTGGGTGTCTTTTTAGGGGCTCCTCCATATATTCAGGGTGTGTTGGTGTGTTTTTAGGGGCTCCTCCATATATTCAGGGTGTGTGGGTGTATTTTTAGGGGCTCCTCCATATATTCAGGGTGTGCGGGTGTCTATTTAGGGGCTCCTCCATATATTCAGGGTGTGTGGGTGTCTTTTTAGGGGTTCCTCCATATATTCAGGGTGTGTGGGTGTCTTTTTAGGGGCTCCTCCATATATTCAGGGTGTGCGGGTGTCTTTTTAGGGGCTCCTCCATATATTCAGGGTGTGCAGTTGTCTTTTTAGGGGCTCTTCCATATATTCAGGGTGTGCGGGTGTCTTTTTAGGGGCTCCTCCATATATTCAGGGTGTGCGGGTGTCTTTTTAGGGGCTCCTCCATATATTCAGGGTGTGCGGGTGTCTATTTAGGGGCTCCTCCATATATTCAGGGTGTGCGGGTGTCTATTTAGGGGCTCCTCCATATATTCAGGGTGTGCGGGTGTCTTTTTAGGGGCTCCTCATATATTCATGGTGTGCGGGTGTCTTTTTAGGGGTTCCTCCATATATTCAGGGTGTGCGGGTGTCTTTTTAGGGGTTCCTCCATATATTCAGGGTGTGTGGGTGTCTTTTTAGGGGCTCCTCCATATATTCAGGGTGTGCGGGTGTTTATTTAGGGGCTCCTTCATATATTCAGGGTGTGCGGGTGTTTATTTAGGGGCTCCTCCATATATTCAGGGTGTGCGGGTGTTTATTTAGGGGCTCCTTCATATATTCAGGGTGTGCGGGTGTTTATTTAGGGATTCCTCCATATATTCAGGGTGTGCTGGTGTCTTTTTTAGGGGCTCCTCCATATATTCAGGGTGTGCTGGTGTCTTTTTTAGGGGCTCCTCCATATAATCAGGGTGTGTGGGGTGTATTTTATAGTTGAAAAGACTTTCTTTAAAAGTGGTTAATTATCCTTCTTGTAGTTCCCCGATATGGCCACTAGATGTCAGTGTTACATATGAAATCATCCCTTTGGATCACTGTTTATATAGCGGCACCGTGTGGTCATTGATCATAGCTGCATTTATTCATGTTTTTGTTTTACTGTAAAGGGGAGATGGTAATTACGTTATTATTATTATTATTGTCATCATTTATAAAGCGCCAACAGTTTCCGCAGCGCTTTACAGTAATCAAAGGGAACAAGATAAGCGAACATATGATGCGAACAGCAGGTGTAGAGGGTCCTGCTGATAGGAGTTTACAGTCTAGACAGATTGGGGTTGAGGAAGGCAAGAGGAATTTTACAAGATAGCCGGATCATTAATGCCATTGGAATGGGAATGGAGGGGCCATAGACGCAACTTCAATCATGTGCGAGTCGATCTTATGCAGGGGGTGAGTTGCGTCAATGATGTGATATTCTAAATAATTAGTCACGGTAAAAATAATTGTTTGTATGTTCTTCCTTCCAGTCTCCTCCATCCTGGGTAACTCGGATAATATATATATATAAATAATGTGTCATGTAATTACCAGTAACAGCCACTAGATGTCAGCAGTAGCTAAGAAATCACCATGACTGCAGCTCACTAGTTTCTTACATGTTATGGTGACACCGTGTGGTCAAAGATGGTAATTGTGCTTTATTTCAATACGCCATGGAGTAATTAATTTATTACTTCGATTGGATAATTTTAGCTTCACCCAGCGACCTCCATATAGAGCAATAATATAAAGAAATACTGTGAGTTTCCACAATCTCTGGATGGTGCTTTGATTAACCCGGCTATTATTACATTACATGTTTTGTAAAGGGCCTTTATCCTTCTGTGCTGCAGGATTTCACAGTAAGAGATCTTTATTTCCATGAATTCCAGCTCCTTTCTGTGTTCAGCGAAAAGACCAGAGAGAGTTTAAAAATGTTTTACTTGTAGTTTCCACATTGGCCACGAGATGTCAGTGGTGGATTATAAATCATTCAGTCTTCCCATGGTGTGCAATGTATAAGCGTTTGTATGGGGACATCGTGTGGACAGAGAAGGTAACTGCAGGGGCATTTTTATTTATCACTATGAGGGAAAACGTCAACCACAAAAACAACGATAAGATATGAATATAAATTTTAAATCCCCCCCGGAACAGGTTTCCTAATCATATTGTATCACCCTTTGAAGCTATGTCTGCTATTGTAATGTATGATCCCCTTGTTCAGATATCTTGTGCAGCACTGCGGAATATATTAGCGCTATATAAACCAAAATACACTTATTATTAATAAAAATAAAAATAATCGTAGTAAAAATATGAACATTATTTTTTCTCTTGATCACTACATGCTGTTTCATTTTTTAATTTGGACTTGCTGCTGTTCTGGAAGATGACCACTAGAGGTCAGTGTCTGTTAAGAAATCATATTGACTTCTCCAGCAGCACAGTCTTAAATCAGTGCGTTTTATGGGGACACCGTGTGGACAGAGAGTGTAACTGCATCTTTTTCTTTTTCACTGATACTTCTCGATATTGTAATTACTAAGAGCAAATAGTTCAAGGGCAACAACTACCAGCTCCTCCGTCGCCCTGTCTGATTTGGATTTGCCTCCGTTTACACAAATATGAGAAAAGGTCCAACTTTAACCTATTCATTAACAGGACTATACACAGGACACGGGGTCATCCATTTAGACTGGAAGAAAGAAAATTTTGCTTAAAGCATAGGAAGGGTTATTTTACGGTGAGAACAATAAAGCTGTGGAATTCTCTGCCTGTTGAGGTGGTTGGGTCAGAGTCTGTACAGACTTTTAAAAAACGACTGGATGACTTCCTGCAGACACAGAATATTAAGGGTTATAATATTCAATATGTGGGTAAAAGCTTCTTGATCCAAGGAGAAATCTGACGCCATTCTGGGGTCAAGAAGGAATTTTTTCCCAGTATGTTGCATATTGGCAAGCATTTCAGACTGGGTTTTTTGCCTTCTTTTGGATCAACAGCAGTAGGTTATGTGGGAGAGGCTGAACCCGATGGACGCATGTCTTTTTTTCAGCCTATATAACTATGTAACTATGTAACTATGTAACTATTTATACATGAGGTTTTTCTTAAATCCAGTCTTCCTGCAGTTCCCAGACATAGCCGCTAGATGTCAGTATTGGATAGGAAATGATTCTGGTTTGCCTCCTGAGTATAAAGCGTGTCTGTGTATGGGGACACCGTGTGGTCAGACATGTGAACTGCATCTCATTTATTTATTTATTCTTTTTTTGTATTTATCTTTAATAAATTTGTCGTTTCATTGTTTTTAATGGTTTTTTATTCCCACGGGTCATCTTGCAGTTAGATCGATCCTCTGTCCCGATCCCACAAACGCATGCATATTTATGAACACATACCATAGGTGGGTTTTTTTGGGGTGGGTTTGAGGTTTTATACCATTTCAAGATCATTTTATTTTAGTTGTATAGTTATTTTAATTCAGAGTTACATACAAACTCAGGAACTGCTGTTAATTGATAATGGAGATAATCTGGGGATCATTTTTAATATTATTACTGTTAATTATATTTCATTACATAAGGGGGTTTATTCAGAAAGCGCTGAAATTCCGCTGCTTTGCGGTTCGGCGCACTTCAGCCATTCCATTTTGCCAACCCTGCGGTGAAATCATTATTCAATGCAGGCTCACCGAACCGACTGCCGAGCTGCAGAAAAAAAATGGAACTCTGCTATTCTTCTAATAGGTGTTTAAGCCAATAAAAATGCATTAAAACGCGTCTAAATAATAAAAAAAGGTCTTTTTAAAAAAATAATAAAATGGTCTGTTACAGAATAAATAAAAAACCTTTTAAAAAAAATGGGAATCAAAAATTTCCCCTGAACAGTACAATAGATACAAAACAGTGTTCTAAAAATAAATAAAAAGACAGTTTGCTGAAATTGAAAAGAATAAACGGTTTAATTTTAAAAAATGATATTTTTTTCCCATTTAATCCTAAGGGATTCTCCTGTTTAAACCTGTCAAACTGAATCACAGGAAATCAGGGCATTTCAGTGACATTTCTCTGCTGTTCGGTGTCTGTGAATAGATTAGCCATTGCTTCTCTATGGGACAATTTCACTGCTGCCGACGATCGACGAACTGCACCGTATTTCACCATCAATTTTGTGGGACCCATTTTGGAAAGAGGAGAAGCAGCTCTTTCTAACGAGGGGTCACACTTGGCGTCAGCATTTGACGGCCGATTGCCTGCACTTCGGGGACCCTGTGGTGAATGCTTAATTCACCGCAGGGGGGGGGAGTTAATTCCCCGAAAGTGCAGAGAACGAGAGAGCAGTGAAATATCGGCGACATTTCGTTGCTGTCTGAATAACCCCTTAAAACTAACCCTAACCCTAAAAGTAGCACAAATAGTAACCGTAACGCTAAAATCAATCCTAACCTTAACCCAAACTTTAAAGCAAGTGGAAATACTATCCTTAACCTCAGTGTCGATTTTCCACCTTACGAACATAAATAAAATGATGCTAAGTTTGACCAAAAAATACTACAAAATATTAGCGAGGAGTCCGAGTGCTCTCACCCGCCTCAGATGCTGCGGCCCACCGAGAAATATGTTGGCATCTTGGTGGGCTGGTCCTGGGTGACATGGAGGGACCCAAACATCTGTAGCACTTAGACAGACTGCACAGTGTTTGGGAGGGACCAGGACCCCTTGGAGCCACTGGATGGATCGGAGCAGTACGCGCATGCACAGATCTGATCCATCGCTGCCTCTGGGAACGCTCGCTGCAGCGATTGGTCTCAGAGGGGGACGTCAGCCACTCTCTGTGTGTGACATCACTAGTGACCGGCAGCCGGGAAATTCAAAATCCTGGATGCTGGTGATGCTGGGAGGACGAAGGAAACTCCTCCACTTCACCCAGCGATTTCTCCAGATCGAGGCAGATGGGAGGGAGAAGGAGGACTGAGTGACACTGCTTTTTTACGTTTTATGATGTTTATTCAGTATCGGTTACATTTTATTCGTTGAACAAGCCGACGCATTTCGACGCCGCATCATCTGAAACACCTGTATTATTTAGGCTGTAACCATTTGAATCCAGCGGTGTGAAAGTCCGGTGAATCCCACGCTGAGTGCTGCGCGGACTAACTCCGGTGACATAAGAGGGAATTCGCCGGCTTTTTGCCGCTGTTGATCGCTGATGTCTCCCGAACGTAACCCGCAGTTTTTTCGATAAACGTGCGTTTGTTAGTGGATACACCGCTTCGTGTTTAGACGTACTCTCTAGGTTTTCCCGTGTTTATTTGTGCGGATACCGGCAGGTAAAGCCCCGCCCCCTGTCTGCATGGAATCCTTTAATTACTCCGTTCAAAGGTATCTGCTTCCACCTGACATAAAGTCCCTTCGTTCGGTGGAGCTGGACGAGACTGTGACACTCATATCTGTAAGAACATGAATAAATCACGCTCTCCCCATACTTTATATTAAACCTTCTCCGCCCCAGAGAGGGAGGTGTCGGTGTCATCGGGCGGCATCTCACACACTCTGGAATCAGACGTCCTGATGCTCAGAGGAAAGGAGAACCCAGCTGGAGCGCGGTGAGTGCAGCACGGCTCTGTGACCTCCACAGGGGGACTTCTCAGGGGCTCACAGCAGATTGCACTCTTTATTTCTCTGTTTCATTCCCTCTCTCTTTTTGTCTCTCTCAATCTTTTCTTTCTCTCTTTTTCTTTCTTTCTGTCTCTTTTTCTTTCTTTCTGTCTCTTTTTCTTTCTTTCGTTCTCTCTGTCTCTTTTTGTCTCTCATTCTTTTCTTTCTCTCGTTTCTCGGATTCTCCTGTTCGTTTCTCGTTCAGATATTGGATTTTTTTGGTATTTCTTTATTCTCTCTCGCTCTTTATATTTTATTCTTTTCTATTTCTGTTCTGTTTATTTCTCGCACTCATCGTTTTGTTTATTTATGTCCCACGCTTTCCGCTGCCCCTGATACTTTGTATAGACTCCTCTGGTTGGTTTTATTGCTGTGGAATGACTACAAAAATTCGTTTTTACATAACACTGACAGCGTCGCGGCTGTTATTCTTCCTGGGTTGGTGAGATCTTTCAGCAAAAGCTGTGACTCCTCCAGACAGGGCAGAGCTGATGCCTTATTGTTGTCCAGTTTGCGGCGTGCGCGTCGGGACGGATAACTCACCGCACGGTCACAGATAACTTAAATTCTTTTAGATCCCGTGTATCTAATGGAAAATGTGTAAATAACAATTTTCTCTGGTTTCTGCCCAAATCTTCTAGTTTGAGCCGTTCTGACGTTTCCGCTGTGTGATCTGTTAATGAAGGAATTTATCGTTCGGGGGATTTGGAGGAATGAAGGTAATGTGCTGATTGTTATTATACGCAGTGCCGCACCCTATTATTAATAACATAATCTTGCATACACAGCGCCGGGCGAGTTTTGGGGACGGACCCGGCAGCTCATCAACTGACAAAGCTTAGGAATGAATTGCTTACATTCCCACAGTGTATCTGAGCATTTCACCACCGTGTGTTTTATTCACTGTATAGGCTCCCGGCACATGATTCCCGAGCATTGGCATCACCGGCCTTATCGCCTCTCGGGGCAAAAACACCAGCGCACCGCCTGTACTTAAATATGCCAGCAACCATAACCAAAAAGCAAAAGACGTCACGCATGCACCAAGCAGCCATCACCATGTATGCACAGTGTGGTTGTCACCATGCATGTACTGCGCGACCATAGCCATGCATAGTACATGTGTTGCCGTCACCATGTATTTGCAGTGACGTGGTTGCTGCTCACGCACTGTGATGACCTCAGCATGACAGCCCGTGATGGCCGGCGGCCATTTTTGTTGTGGTCTTGGCACATCAAAGCGGCATTAAGGCTTTGCTCATGAAGTGGCTGCTGGTACCTTTCCAAGCAAGTCACTCAGGTCGGTCATCGTCCCGACCCCCTCCCCTACATGTGCCTCTGCGGCCAATTGTCCCAATTTTTAGACCCAAATCCTCTATCACTCATATTTTTCCTAATCCTCCACATTTAGAGGCTCTGTGTACATATTAGGTGAGCAGCCAAACTATTCACGCAGTGGCCCAGTTATACAGTCAGGTCCATAAATATTGGGACATCGACAGAATTCTAACATCTTTGGCTCTATACACCACCACAATGGAGTTGGAATGAAACAAACACAATGTGCTTTAACTGCAGACTGTCAGCTTTAATTTGAGGGTATGTACATCCAAATCAGGTGAACGGGGTAGGACTTACAGCAGTTTGCAGATGTGCCCCCACTTGTTAAGGGACCAAAGGTAATGGGACAGAATAATAATCATAAATCAAACTTTCCCTTCTTAATACTTGGTTGCAAATCCTTTCCAGTCAATCACAGCCTGAAGTCTGGAACGCATAGACATCACCAGACGCTGGGTTTCATCCCTGGTGATGCTCTGCCAGGCCTCTACTGCAACTGTCTTCAGTTCCTGCTTGTTCTTGGGGCATTTTCCCTTCAGTTTTGTCTTCAGCAAGTGAAATGCTGCTCAATGGGATTCAGGTCAGGTGATTGACTTGGCCATTGCATAACATTCCACTTCTGTCCCTTCAAAAACTCTTTGGTTGCTTTTGCAGTAGGCTTTGGGTCATTGTCCATCTGCACTGTGAAGCGCCGTCCAATGAGTTCTGCAGCATTTGGCTGAATGTGAGCAGATAATATTGCCCCAAACACTTCAGAATTCATCCTGCTGCTTTTGTCAGCGTCACATTATCAATAAATACAAGAGAACCAGTTCCATTGGCAGCCATACATGCCCACGCCATGACACTACCACCACCATGCTTCACTGAGGAGGTGGTATGCTTAGGATCATGAGCAGTTCCTTTCCTTCTCCATACTCTTCTCTTCCCATCACTCTGGTACAAGTTGATCTTGGTCTCCTCTGTCCATAGGATCTTGTTCCAGAACTGTGAAGGCTTTGTTAGGTGTTGTTTGGCAAACTCTAATCTGGCCTTCCTGTTTTTGAGGCTCACTAATGGTTTACATCTTGTGGTGAACCCTCTGTATTCACTCTGGTGAAGTCTTCTCTTGATTGTTGACTCTGACACACATACACCTACCTCCTGGAGAGTGTTCTTGATCTGGCAAACTGTTGTGAAGGGTGTTTTCTTCACCAGGGAAAGAATTCTTCATTCATCCACCACAGTTGTTTTCCGTGGTCTCCCGGGTCTTTTGGTGTTGCTGAGTTTACCAGTGCATTTCTTCTTTTTGAGAATGTACCAAACAGTTGTTTTGGCCACACCTAATGTTCTTGCTATCTCTCTGATGGGTTTGTTTTGTTTCTTCAGCCTAATGATGGCTTGCTTCACTGATAGTGACAGCTCTTTGGATCTCATCTTGAGAGTTGACAGCAACAGATTCCAAATGCAAATAGCACACTTGAAATGAACTCTGGGCCTTTTATCTGCACATTGTAATTGGGGTAATGAGGGAATATCACACACCTGGCCATGGAACAGCTGAGAAGCCAATTGTCCCATTACTTTTGGTCCCTTAACAAGTGGGAGGCACATCTGCAAACTGCTGTAAGTCCTACACCGTTCACCTGAGTTGGATGTACATACCCTCAAATTAAAGCTGACAGTCTGCAGTTAAAGCACATTGTGTTTGTTTCATTCCAACTCCATTGTGGTGGTGTATAGAGCCAAAGATGTTACAATTGTGTCCATGTCCCAATATTTCTGGACCTGACTGTATCTGTCAAGGCCAGTGGGTTTGCAGTCGGACGGGATTGCGCGGCTGTTGCACCCTGTTATGATTAGTAGGCGAGGCTGGAGCCTCGCATCTTGTTATCTTTCGTCTCGGTCCCAGTCGCTGCCTGTGATGTGGGAGATGAGATAGAGCCTCCTCGTCTTATTAATTAACAAATTGCTTCATTTGCCGTGGTGTAACCATGCGCCGCTGCCAACTTCCTCGCCGCTCAGAGCCTCGAAACAGAACATCCTGTGCTCCAGCTGAAAAGAGGAATAAATATCCTGGTCCAGCTTACTCGTCCTGACGCCCTTTCATATCATTAGTCTATAATATGTATAAGAAGGTGTAACCCCCTGAGCGATGCATTTTTGGGGATTTTTTTTGTGAAACTTTTTTTCAGTTTTTTTTTTTTAATCGTTTTTTCTTTTTTCTGTAACAGCCCTTTTAATTATCATTCATTGGATCTTATGTGTAAATTCCAGACATTCTCGTTCAGTCGTTTTTTTCAAACAGCGTTTCAATTTGATCCAGGACCAGCACCCTACTTGCAATACCACAATACAAAAAGAAAGTGGCGCGATCCTCATTTTCCTACAGAGAGCACCCCAAATATGGAATAACCTCTCAGACACCATCAAATCTTCCCCCAGTCTAAAATCCCTTAAGACTTCCCTATTAACATACCTCAATACGGAATGCACCTGTAAACATGTAACACAGTGACTATATACAGAATGCACCTGTAAACATGTAACACAGTGACTATATACAGAATGTACCTGTAAACATGTAACACAGTGACTATATACAGAATGCACCTGTAAACATGTAACATAGTGACTATATACAGAATGCACCTGTAAACATGTAACACAGTGACTATATACAGAATGCACCTGTAAACATGTAACACAGTGACTATATACAGAAGAATACAACAATGTACACTGTAAACATGTAACACAGTGACTATATACAGAATGCACCTGTAAACATGTAACATAGTGACTATATACAGAATGCACCTGTAAACATGTAACACAGTGACTATATACAGAATGCACCTGTAAACATGTAACACAGTGACTATATACAGAATGCACCTGTAAACATGTAACACAGTGACTATATACAGAATGCACCTGTAAACATGTAACACAGTGACTATATACAGAATGCACCTGTAAACATGTAACATAGTGACTATATACAGAATGCACCTGTAAACATGTAACACAGTGACTATATACAGAATGCACCTGTAAACATGTAACACAGTGACTATATACAGAATGCACCTGTAAACATGTAACATAGTGACTATATACAGAATGCACCTGTAAACATGTAACACAGTGACTATATACAGAATGCACCTGTAAACATGTAACACAGTGACTATATACAGAATGCACCTGTAAACATGTAACACAGTGACTATATACAAAATGCACCTGTAAACATGTAACACAGTGACTATATACAGAATGCACCTGTAAACATGTAACATAGTGACTATATACAGAATGCACCTGTAAACATGTAACATAGTGACTATATACAGAATGCACCTGTAAACATGTAACATAGTGACTATATACAGAATGCACCTGTAAACATGTAACATAGTGACTATATACAGAATGCACCTGTAAACATGTAACATAGTGACTATATACAGAATGCACCTGTAAACATGTAACATAGTGACTATATACAGAATGCACCTGTAAACATGTAACATAGTGACTATATACAGAATGCACCTGTAAACATGTATCACAGTGACTATTATACAGAATGCACCTGTAAACATGTAACATAGTGACTATATACAGAATGCACCTGTAAACATGTAACACAGTGACTATATACAGAATGCACCTGTAAGCATGTAACACAGTGACTATATACAGAATGTGCCTGTAAACATGTAACCAGTGGCGGAAGTACCAGGGTCGCAGCGGTCGCGGTTGCGACTGGGCCCTGGCATTCTGCCACTGGAGGGGGGCCCAGCACCGCCGCCAGATTCCGGCAAAAAGCGCCGGAATCTGGGAGCAGCGCTGCTGGCTGTTCCCCTCCCTGCGAGCGGCCCGCTGGCTAGCAGCTTAGCCGCTCACGTGGGATGGGAACTAGCTGACCAGCGCATGAGATCTCGCGAGAACTCGGCTGCGCTGGTCAGGTGGTTTCCGGTGAGCGGCCAGGCTGCATGCTTTCAGCGGCCGCTCACCTCAGAGGAACAACGGCGGCAGCAGAGGAGGTGAGTATATCCATGAGCTGGGGCAGAATATCCATGAGCTGGGGCAGTATATCCATGAGCTGGGGCAGTATATCCATGAGCTGGGGCAGTATATCCATGAGCTGGGGCAGTATATCCATGAGCTGGGGCAGAGCTGGGGCAGTATATCCATGAGCTGGGGCAGAGCTGGGGCAGTATATTCATGAGCTGGGGCAGTATATCCATGAGCTGGGGCAGAGCTGGGGCAGTATATTCATGAGCTGGGGCAGTATATCCATGAGCTGGGGCAGAGCTGGGGCAGTATATTCATGAGCTGGGGCAGAGCTGGGGCAGTATATCCATGAGCTGGGGCAGTATATCCATGAGCTGGGGCAGTATATCCATGAGCTGGGGCAGAGCTGGGGCAGTATATCCATGAGCTGGGGCAGAGCTGGGGCAGTATCCATGAGCTGGGGCAGAGCTGGGGCAGTATATCCATGAGCTGGGGCAGTATCCATGAGCTGGGGCAGAGCTGGGGCAGTATATCCATGAGCTGGGGCAGAGCTGGGGCAGTATATCCATGAGCTGGGGCAGTATATCCATGAGCTGGGGCAGAGCTGGGGCAGTATATCCATGAGCTGGAGCAGTATATCCATGAGCTGGGGCAGTATATCCATGAGCTGGAGCAGTATATCCATGAGCTGGGGCAGTATATCCATGAGCTGGGGCAGAGCTGGGGCAGTATATCCATGAGCTGGAGCAGTATATCCATGAGCTGGAGCAGTATATCCATGAGCTGGGGCAGTATATCCATGAGCTGGGGCAGTATATCCATGAGCTGGAGCAGTATATCCATGAGCTGGGGCAGTATATCCATGAGCTGGAGCAGTATATCCATGAGCTGGGGCAGTATATCCATGTGCTGGGGCAGTATATCCATGAGCTGGGGCAGTATATCCATGTGCTGGGGCAGTATATCCATGAGCTGGGGCAGTATATCCATGTGCTGCTGGGGCAGTATATCCATGAGCTGGGGCAGTATATTCATGTGCTGCTGGGGCAGTATATCCATGAGCTGGGGCAGTATATTCATGTGCTGGGGCAGTATATTCATGTGTTGGGGCAGTATATTCATGTGCTGGGGCAGTATCCATGTGTTGGGGCAGTATATTCATGTGTTGGGGCAGTATATCCATGAGCTGGGGGCAAAAATATCCATGTGTGAGCTGGGGCAATATATCCATGTGTGGCCTGGGGGCAATATATGTCCATGTGTGACCTGGGGGCAATACTATCTTTTTTATATTGCAGGAAAAAAAAAAGGTAAAAATATGGATCTTTTTTGGGGGGGTTGGGGGGGCCCTTCATGGATTCTTGCACCGGGGCCCTCAGGTTTCTAGTTACGCCACTGCATGTAACATAGTGACTATATACAGAATGCACCTGTAAACTATCGTGGTCTCACGAATACGGATCCAGTGGATGCCCACCCAAAGGCCAGGCTCAACCACGAGGCCCATCTTGCTGTGCACGAAGTTTAGAAATCAACCCAATGAATGTGAATTAAAAGGATAATTTAGGTCTCTTGGGAGACGAGTATTTGTGCGGAAAGTTTGTAAACCTGCATTCTACATAAATCCCATTATACGAGGCCCTGCTGGGAGAGAGGCCTAAGCCAGCCGCCTATTTAGACCGATTATAGTGACGCCTCTGCCGTGGTATGTTCCGGTGGTACGGGGTGGGATTTGTACATTATGACAGTATCACAAAAATCCTTTTTAATGGGCCTGGAAGGGTTAAACATTGCAACGGTGTAAAAAAAATCTCTTGCCAAAAATTGTTACGAAACCTGTTTTATAAATGGATTTATAAACGTTGTGTAAGTATTTGTAAACGTTCGTGCGTGTGTGTTTGTGTGTGTGTGTGTGTGAGACAATCCTCAGGAACGCACTGAGATACCATCCTGGTTTCTTTCTTTTTTTTTTTTCTTCCATCCAGGTACGTTTCCGCAGAATCTCGCTCTGCGCCGTTCTGGTGGCTTTGAGTTATTTTATATACTGGAAAAGCTTGATGTGAGTATGCGACGTCCCCACCTGCCTCGCAGACCTTATCATATCTACACCCCCAACAAATATGCAGTCACAGGGACAGTCACTAAATGCGCAGGAAATGACAAAAGGGAGATGCAAATGGAAACATTTCCTAGTTTGACACAGATTCACAGTTCAGCGAATAAACCCCTATTGTAAAATCCAGTATATACATCAAGGGTCACCAACCTTGGTCTTCTAGAGCCACATTTCCCACGGTGCCCAGCCACACATTAGGTTGGTGGAGACTCAAAGGAAATGCAGTTCCAAAACATATGGAGGGTCGAGGGACATACACAACACATCACTCTTCCCCATGCACACACAAACCCAGAACGGACACACTTGCTCTGAACATACATTTTTCATAAGGGGCTTCTGAGACCAAAGGACACAACTTAGAGAATAGTGCTCTGTTATATAGCTTAAAGATTAAATAAAAAAAAGACAAGTTCAGTAACAAAAGATGGGAATTTGGTTACAAAATCTGATCACACATTCCATATGCCGGCAACAACGTCATTGTACCCCGTCATGGCCAGTGTTATCCTTCCTATCCTTATGACTGCTCTATTAAATAATGGAGGTCCCTTTTTTTGCCCTTAAATAATTGGGCATATGTTCCATAGCACCTGCGTAGAACAATGGATGGGAGCTGCACACGCATTTGCAGATCTGATCCATCAAGGCCTCTCTCAGAACGTTCGCTACAGCCATTGGTCTCTTCGGGTGCCGTGCAGCTCTGGTATTAGCAAAGTGGGTCTCCTGTAGCATCACAACTAAAAGCCAAACAAAGCTTCTGATGGGAACAAAGACCCTTCACCTTGTGGAAGAGTATGCAAAGGGAAGGGGGGGAAATAATGTGCTCCCTGTTGCGCCTTCACACATATCACCTGTGTGGCAGATTAGATATCGATAGACAAATTTGTATTGAAGTATATATATATATATATATATATAGATGCCAGTGGCCATTTTGCGCAGCTGCCCTAGTAAATCAATGCCTGAGTTTCTAGCCTGCTCGAGGAAGCAATTAACAGGTCAGTGACTGTTGGCTCTGTGAAGTCATCTAAGGTGTGAATGAAAGAAATTACCCTTTTTTGTACTGCTCAGCGGGTGGGAGGTGCAATGGACTCTTTTCCCCTACCCTGAGCAGACTGAGTGGCACCGCAAGTGCATATCAAAGAAGCAATCATATCCTTTGATCACTAGAGGTGATCTCTGGAGATGCTTGATGTACCTGGGGATTCAATTTAATGAAGAAGCGCACTGAGCGTGCCCAGGAAGGTGAATGCTGGGAAATGTAGTGAAGGGGGCTGTACCATTAATGGGGTTTTTTTAATGACCAGGAAACCCTATATATTCTGGAGCACGCCATGTGGCTGTGCTTATCAAAGGGGGTTCACTCTACATGATGACCTGTCCATGCTCCAATCTCCAGCCCCCAGGAGTCACGGTGGTCTGGTTAGCTTATTGATGTGTAAGTAAGGCTCTGTGTTTTAATCTTTTTCTTTTAACTGCTGTTTTGTGTGTAATTGATGTATCATATCCATTTTTCTGTAACAAATGCACTGTGATTTATATCATAAATAAATAAATAGAAACATTTATTAAGTTCTGCTTCTGACTGATATTCGATCCACGCTAACTGAAGGGACTGGATTATTGCCTTTTTGTTTTAAGCTCGAGTATCTACTACATTGTGAGTTGCGATCGCTGGACTGTTTTTTCTGTTTTGGGGTATGGGACCAGAGTTTCAAACCGTCTCTGGGGTCCCCCGGGAAGCCTCTTAAATAATAAAAAGGTCGGTTTGTGGTGGCAGTGTAACGAATAGAATAAGAAAAGTGGGTGCAGGGATTGTGGGAGATGTAGTCGGTATTCCGGGACGAGAGTAGCCAGGTAGCATTGCAACCCTGTGTGACCACTTCATCACGTTCTACGTGAGTGTCGTGAGTGAAGACGTTGCTGGGACAGTTAGGCACGCGCTCGCGGGGGATTGATGTCCGCGTAGTCATTATGTGGGTCTAAGATAGACAGATAGTGAGTTGCTTAACCCTGCGTCGTTTGTAGTGCGTGTGTAGTTTTCGTGACAACTGGTGGCACTGGCTAGCGGTGTGATATCAGCTTAGTATTTGGATCTGTGAATCACCATAGATCCAGATACTAAAGAAATTGGTTTTCCAATTTCCAGAGCAGAACTCAGCGCATTTATTAGAATTTACACACATAGCAGTTCCCCCCTCCCTCCTTTGTTTTTCTTTGCTATCTTTTATTTGGCTGGAGTGAGGATGACGCATCAACCATCGAAGAAAGCTTTGGAACAGCTGTGTAAAGAAAAAAATATTGCGACGAAGGAAAAGAGTAAAGATGAACTGTTGCAATCCCTCGAGGATTAAGAGGCACGGCAAGCAGCCCAGGACGCCACAGAACAGGGTACCATGCTTAACCCAGACGAAGGAAGCTCAAGCCCAGTGGAAAGGACAGCGTCAAGTGCTTCGCCCAAGGGTGAAACTGCCCTGGATGTTTACTTGCAGACTGTTTTAAAACATGTGGACTCCGCGGACTCTCAGATGCAGCTCCAGCTCATCCTACCGTACCAAGAGCGAGAGGAGTGCTGAGCTGAGAAAGAGAGAGAAGCGGCAGAGCGGCAAGCTGAGCGAGAGGTGGCAGCGCGCCGAGCTGAGCGAGAAGCGGAAGAGCGCCAAGCTGAACGGGCACACCAGCTCGCTATGGCCCAGGTAGGCAGAACAGCATTATCTCCTGCTCCTGCGGGCGCCGCAGAGCATTCTACGCCCAGACTTCGTGCCGAGAACTTTCCCTCTCTGGACAAAGATGGGGACCTGGATGTGTTCCTGCGAAGTTTTGAAAAGACTTGTCACCAGTACCAGCTGCCCAAAGAGCAATGGGCCAGGTACCTCACTCCTGGACAACAAAGTCCAGCGCTCGAAGCCTTCGCAGAGTTACCAGCTGAGAGCGACCAGGACTATGAGGCAATTAAAGCCACGCTGCAGAGGCGGTACAACCTCACGCCAGAGGTATATCGCAAGAAGTTGAGGTCCTTGCAAAGCAGACCACAGAGAGCTTTCTGCAGTCGTGAGACACCTGACCACCCTATTTCGACAATGGGTCAGGGGGCTGAAGATTGACACCTTGGATGCCCTGAAGACCTGTTGATCAAGGAGCAGTTCGTGCAGCTGTGCCCACCTGAGATCCAGGAATGGCTTCTGGATCGCAAACCCGAGACAGCCCTGGAAGCTGGTGAGTTGGCCAATTTCAATGCGGCCAACAGAGCCTCTGTGGACCGGAGCAGAAGTCCCCCCACAAAGGATCGTCTGGATGGAAGCCCAACTCACCATGACCCCCCGACATCACGGCGGCAGCGCCCCCCTCTGTGCCAGTCTCTGCTGGGGAGGGGGGACGAGTCCTCCTCCTGGAAGAAGTGTGAGCCAGCGATGTTTTATTTGTAACAGTGTCAACCACCTCCTGGCTATGTGCCCGGAAAGGAAGAAACCTGCACCCACAGCTGGGGGAGGATGCCCCTCAGTCCTGTTCGTGACCAGATCGGAGGGCAGTGCCAATGTAAACCAGCAAACAGTCATTGTCGTGACTCAGGTATCAATGGGGCTGCGTGATATGGCGGCTGAAGTAACTTTGGTGCGTCCACGGTTAGTCAGCCCTGCAGACTTTATTCCTGGCAGGACTCTAGTGGTAAAAGGTTTTGGTGGGGTACGTCCTGCGGTGCCAATGGCACGGGTTTATTTGGACTGGGGAGCGGGAAGAGGTCTGCGGGAGGTGGGGGACAGGGTGTCTGAAAATATTCCTACAGATGTGTTGCTGGGCACGGATTTGGGTAAATTGGTGTCACAGTATGTGATAGAAAAGGATGCTGGGGATTTACCCAGTCCCACTAGTGGCTCTACAGTGGGGAGGGCTGTGTGTGGGGGTGCACAAAAGGATTGCTGGAAGGGAGGGCAGGGGATGGCAGTGAGTCAGGCTGCGCCTGCGCCAGGTGTGTCCGAGGTGTTGTGTAGCAGCATGAGGGGGCAGTGTGACTGGGAAGAAGAGCAGTAGGTGAGTGAATGCCCGCCTGCACCTGAGTCAGCTGGTCCCCTGGACCCCGTGTGTGTGGAGACAGGGGGGGAGGCAGCGCCCCATGGTAGCAGTGGGTACCCGCTGGCAGTCTGCGGGGAGTAGGGCACAAGGTCCGTCTCTGCCGTGTGATGGTGTGGATCAGAATGCCTGTGCAGGGTGGCAGGATACTGCGGTATGCCTACCAAGGCCAGACTCAGATCTGTCTGTGACGCCATATGGTTGGGAGCAAGGGCAAGGGATGACTGCGGTTCTGCTTGCGCCTAAACCAACCCGGGCTTTAGTGCCCCGTGAGAATGGTGTAGATCAGAATACCTGAGGGGATGGCAGGATGCTGCAGTGTGCCTGTCTAGACCAGACTCAAGTGTGTCTGTGATGCCATTCAGTTGTGAGGGAGAACAAAGGACCACGGTAGGTCCCTCTGTGGCAGAACCAACTGGGTCAGTGGTGCTGGAGGGGAAGTGTGTGATCCGGAATCCCTGGGATGAGCAGGATACTGCGGTGTGCCAGCCTGTGCCCTGTTTGTTAGAGACTATGCGTGGCGCAGAGGGCATGCTGGGTGGTCAGAAGGACAGGCCTAGGGTGAAAGAGGGTTACCCAGTGCATGAACCATCCAGGTTGGTGGTGCCAGGTGAAAGGAGTGGAAGGCAGAACATCCTGGATGGGCAGGATACGGTGGTATGCAAGTCTGTGTCGCGTGTGTTTGAGGTTGCGGGTGGCACTGAGTGCATGCTGGGTGGTCAGGAGGACAGGCCTGGGGTGGACGCGTGTTGCCCTGTGGGAAAGCCAACCAGGTCCCCAGTACCAAAGGAAATTGGTACTGATCAACCTCCCTGTGGAGGAGAGTGGCATACGGCTGTATGCTCATTGGTTAAGAAGCAAGGCGTGCTTGATAAACTGTGTGATCCAGCGGGGAAATTGTGTGCAATGGGGGTCGGGACGAGCGTGAGTGGGGAGAACTCTGTGCCCCAACTGTATGGTTCCCCAAATTCTGAATGTGTGGGGACAGTGAGAGAAGGGGAGGAAGCGGGTCCTGGTTTGGCCCCTGTGACCTCCCAGCCATCTTCATAGAGCCAGGTGTCATGCCTGACTCCGGTGGACAGATGCCAGGGGGACGTTTGCAGGGGAGCGTTGTGCTTCACCCTGTTTTCCCATACCCCCTGCTGTAAGAATGGCTCCCGAGCAGGCAACCGTTGGTGAGTGTTTGGCTGCCTGCAAGACTGAGGTGCAAGGTGAGCGTGAGCCACACGTGCTGCACATCCAAAAGGTGTACCAGGAGGGGCTGCAAAAGCACATGGGCTTCTCCGAGTCTGTGCCATGCTGTGAGTGCTGCGTGAGTGACCCCTTCCCCCAGGCTTGGGAGAGGTGGGGTAGAATCATGGAGTCACCAAAGGCCTTCATGGGGAAGTGTGTGATGCGGTTGCGAGATGGAGTGCAAGCTTTGGTGGGCAAAGTGCATGGACACCTATACGTCACCCACTCCGTACTGGCGCCGGTGGGTGGTGCAGGTGCCAGATGCCCAGTTGGCAAACCTGTTGTAAGACGCACGAGAGAGGCATAAGAGCCTCTCTCTCTTCGTGTCTCCTTTTTGAGGGGAGATGTGGCAGATAAGATATCGATAGACAGATTTGTATCGCTGTGTATATATATATATATATCTATCTATATATCTATAGATGCCAGTGGCCATTTTGCGCAGCTGCCCTATTAAATCAATGCCTGAGTTTCTAGCCTGCTCGAGGAAGCAATTAACAGGTCAGTGACTGTTGGCTCTGTGAAGTCATCTAAGGTGTGAATGAAAGAAATTACCCTTTTTTGTTCTGCTCAGCAGGTGGGAGGTGCAATGGACTCTTTTCCCCTACCCTGAGCAGACTGAGTGGCACCGCAAGTGCATATCAAAGAAGCAATCATATCCTTTGATCACTAGAGGTGACCTCTGGAGATGATTGATGTACCTGGGGATTAAATTTAATGAAGAAGCGCACTGAGCGCGCCCAGGAAGGTGAATTCTGGGAAATGTAGTGAAGGGGGCTGTACCATTTATGGGGTTTTTTTGAATGACCAGGAAACCCTATATATTCTGGAGCACGCCATGTGGCTGTGCTTGTCAAAGGGGGTTCACTCTACGTGATGACCTGTCCTTGCTCCAATCTCCAGCCCCCAGGAGTCACGGTGGTCTGGTTAGCTTATTGACGTGTAAGTAAGGCTCTGTGTTTTAATCTTTTTCTTTTAACTGCTGCTTTGTGTGTAATTGATTTATCATATCCATTTTTCTGTAACAAATGCACTGTGATTTATATCCTAAATAAATATAACATTTATTAAGTTCTGCTTCTGACTGATATTCGATCCACGCTAACTGAAGGGACTGGATTATTGCCTTTTGTTTTAAGCTCGAGTATCTACTAAATTGTGAGTTGCGGTCGCTGGACTGTTTTTTCTGTTTTGGGGTACGGGAACAGATTTTCAAACCATCTCTGGGGTCCCCCGGGAAGCCTCTTAAATAATAAAAAGGTTGGTTTGTGGTGGCAGTGTAACGAATAGAATAAGAAAAGTGGGTGCAGGGATTGTGGGAGATGTAGTCCGTATTCCGGGACGAGAGTAGCCGGGTAGCGTTGCAACCCTGTGTGAGAACTTCATCACGTTCTGCGTGCGTGTCGCGAGTGAAGACGTTGCTGGGACAGTTAGGCACATGTCCGCATAGTCATTATGTGGGTCTAGGATAGACAGATAGTTGCTTAACCCTGCGTCGTTCGTAGTGCGCGCATAGTTTTCGTGACAACCTGTGTTGTACTTCAGATATCTGGCAACCTGGCCTCTTAGGAGTACTTCAGGACCAGGTTTGGGTACCACTGGACTAGACCCAAAACTCTGACTGCAGCAGACTTCTTTGCAATAGATCTCATAATTAGTTTTTGTGCTATTTTGATATTTTGTAACTTGCGCTGTCTCAGTTGCAGGTAGGAAGGAGTTTAGTGAGGGACTTGTAGGAGAAAGGGAAGTTTTTTAGTGCAGCACTGCTATCAGTAAGTGTCTCATGGTTTCCTGTGTCCTACTGAATACACCAGTAAAAAAACATGCATTATTACAGGACGTCAGAGTACTCTCACATGTATAAGGTTTACCAGTTGGTCAGGCACCACCCGAAAGAGCATAAGCTCTATCAGTGATTTTCTGGAGTTAAAATGTATACTTTACCTACATGTGATATACAGTTAAGCTTCATAAAAATCCATTGTGTGATATTTTCCTCTGTGTCACTGGGTGCATCCATTGTGTGATATTTTCCTTTATATATGTCACTGGGCGCATCCATTGTGTGATATTTTCCTCTATATGTGTCACTGGGTGCATCCATTGTGTGATATTGTCCTCTATATATGTCACTGGGCGCATCCATTGTGTGATATTTTCCTCTATATGTGTCACTGGGTGCATCCATTGTGTGATATTGTCCTCTATATGTGTCACTGGGTGCATCCATTGTGTGATATTTTCCTTTATATATGTCACTGGGCGCATCCATTGTGTGATATTTTCCTCTATATGTGTCACTGGGTGCATCCATTGTGTGATATTTTCCTCTATATGTGTCACTGGTCGCATCCATTGTGTGATATTTTCCTTTATATGTGTCACTGGATGCATCCATTGTGTGATATTTTGTGTTGTAAACTGCCCACCCCCCTTACAGTATCTTTCCATCACTTGCTCCCCACTGTGTGGCTCTTTGACATAGAATAGAGTGAATGGGACAGTCACCAAAGCCAATCATTGTATTGCCTGGGATGTTTTCAAAGGACATCACCAGGGGGTAGCTTAGAAGCCATTTAAGCTCCCTGTTTTAACTCAATCAGCTGCCATCTCTTATCTCAGGTAGCCTGGAGAACAATAGACCACCTGCAGCCTTATCTAAACATTATCTCCTCCACCTCATTCACTGTTAAATACTGTAGATTAGATAAACCACAGCTGCAAGGTAAAATGTTTGCACAGTTTTTGATAAATCTTGCATTATGGGATAAATCCACAAAATGGAAAAGGATGATAAAAAAACCCTAACTTTATTTTTCCTTTTTACATGCAATTACTTCAAAAATAGAAAAAAAACATTAACGTGTTATTTATAAAGTGTGTTATAACATGTTTTATAATGTGTTTTTGTTTGTAATGCACAAGTAATCTAGTTACAGTTTATGTACGTGGTAGTGCCCCTTTGAGTCGGTCATGGTAATGGTTAATTGAGGAGCAGAATTCTTGGAGAGCTCCTGTCCTTATTGTTTTAGGATCAGATCTCTGCTCTTTTGTTCTAAGCTACATTTTTATTGACATAAATAGACCTGATAGGTCACAAATATTTGACTTAACTTCACATTTACGTGCATTTCCATATTCATTTAATATGGAGCAGCAGAGTTTGGATTATCTAGAGCAGCGCCGAGCATAACTATATGGTCACTATCCCCCCAGAGAAATGCAATGAGGTCTTACTGCTGTTTTCTCCTTAGTTGCTACCCAGACGTGCCCACCGTCAGTCCATGGGGCGCCCCCATTGTATGGGAGGGAACATTCGACCCTGAAGAGGACTTTCGCTTGCACCATGAGCGGGGGACGGTGGTGGGAATCTCTGTGTTTGCAGTTGGAAAGTGAGTGTCTATATATGTCCTTACCAGTCCCTTCCTCTCTTTACATATTGAGGCGGAGTGACACAGACTTTGTATCATAAACCCCAAAAAGAAGCATTTTATCCATAAGTCTTGCTTTATTCAGCATAGGGTGTCACTGCAGACCTTATCACATAACAAACGTAACAAACGTAACAAACGTAACAAACGTATTGGACAATTCTTTAAGGCTGAACAGAAATAAAGTGCACACAGTCGTATCTTCTTTACAGCATGGCCGCCGATCACCCTGCAGCTTAGTTTTAACCCCTTAACGCCACAGGACGTACCATTACGTCCTGCATTAGGCGGGCTTTAACGCCGCAGGACGTAATGGTACGTCCACGGCGTCTGCAGCCACCTTCCGGCCAAACTCACCTCCTCCGGTCGCCCCCTCGCTGCTCTGACTCCCGCGGAGTCAGATCGGCAGATTTCACTCCTCCCGGCGCACTGACGTCATCGCGCTGGGGGCGCGATGACATCAGTTTCAGGCATGTCCCCCCCGCCGGAGCAGGGGAAGCGCCTGAAGGGGAGGGGGGGATCCTTTGGATCCCTCTACCTCCACATCGCCAGGGACTAGGAGGCTTAACCCCTAACCCCTTAGTTGCCAGGTCGCGGCCTGGCACCAATCGGTGCAAGACCTTGGCCTTTTTCCGGTGGGGGCTGCCATCTTGGATGGCAGCCCCACCTCTGGGTCCCCCCACGTCAGCTGACTCATCGCGCCATGCGCTGTGATGTCAGTTAACCGGGGAACCCCTAGCTGCAAAGGGATTTCCTAAGGAAATCCCATAGAGGAGATAGGGGGGATTTGAACCCCCTTGTCTCCTGATCGATGGCAGCTAAAGGGTCATGTCTGATATTGCTGGAAAGGCCACAGCATGGACCTTCCAATGATATCAAACATGACCATGTTATAAGTAACCTATATGTGTAAAAAATTAAAAAATAAAAATAATAAAAAAAATTATTAATTAATAAAAAATTTTTTTTTTTAACGCAGCACTATTGTTCACATTTCAATTATAATGTGAACAATGATGCTTCACTAATAATTTTTTATTGGGGGGGGGGTTTAGCTAAAATCACGCAAATTCTCGCCAAAAAACAAAAATGAGTTCCCCGTTCTAATTTTTTTAACAAGTCTACCCTATAGCATATGACCGCAAAGGCTCGGATAATAAAATGTAAAAAAAAATTACTTTACACACTGTGGATGATTGAAATTTTTTTTTACATGTTTTGTTATAGCATTTTGGCAGGGCATGACCTATACATATAATAATGATATATTAATAATCTTCCGAGTCTGCCGGAAAGAACGATATATAATTGGTCGGGGTCATATAATAATACGTGACTTAAAACCGCGTTTAAAAATGGTCAAAATGAGCTCAGCAAACTTCTACTTCTGAAACAGCGCCGAAGTTGTAAAATGACTCCCGTCCTTAAGGGGTTAATCTTCTGGAACAGCAACATGAAAACAATACAGTTTGGAACATACCAAGAACACTGAATAGCAAAAGCTACAAACAGCGCCATCTACAGTCTAAACAGTATATAGCAGATAAATCCTATTAGTTGTTGCATTAAACTACATGAGTACAGTATGCTAACACCCCCACTCAACAACTACTCCTTATAATAATCCCATTTTGGATCTTAGTTCAACAAATCTGTCTTTTTAAGCGGTTTTGTCATAGCATCAGCAATCGTGTTATCAGTCTCACAGTATGTAAAAGCACAATCACATTTTGTTCAATCAAATCATGGATGTAAATAATGTCTCACATCAATATGTTTGGTTCTTGCATCTTCTCCCTGTTTGCAAGTTTAATACATTATTGATTGTCTTCATATAAGACTGTAGGTTGAGTGAATTGTATTGCTGTGGAGCTCTGTGATACACTCATACACACTGCACATTACTGTGAGTTATATTGCTGCGGAGGTCTGTGATACGCTCATACACACTGCACATTACTGTGAGTTATATTGCTGTGGAGCTCTGTGATATGCTCATACACACTGCTCATTACTGTGCGTTATATTGCTGTGGAGCGCTGATACACACTGCACATTACCTTGAGTTTTATTGCTGTGGAGCTCTGTGATACGCTAATACACACTGCACATTACTGTAAGTTATATTGCTGTGGAGCTCTGTGAAGTGCAGTGTGTATGAGCATATCACAGAGCTCCACAGCAATAAACTCACAGTAATGTGCAGTGTGTATGAGCGTATCACAGAGCTCCACAGCAATAAACTCACAGTAATGTGCAGTGTGTATGAGTGTATCACAGAGCTCCACAGCAATAAAACTCACCGTAATGTGCAGTGTGTATGAGCGTATCACAGAGCTCCACAGCAATAAACTCACAGTAATGTGCAGTGTGTATGAGTGTATCACAGAGCTCCACAGCAATAAAACTCACCGTAATGTGCAGTGTGTATGAGCGTATCACAGAGCTCCACAGCAATAAAACTCATAGTATTGTGCTCTGTGATATGCTCATACATGTGCCTAACCCAATGTCAAAACTAACAACAACGCCTAGAGTGTTATGAGCCTGATTACATGTTATAGCTTCCTATATACGGTACTGTGAGTCCCTGAAATATAACCCTGAGCTACTGAGGGGACGGTGTCGCTCTGGGTGCAATCTATTACAATATGCGTTAACTGTGGTGCAGAATGGATCCTCTGTCCATCAGCATAAATTAACCCTATCTGTCCACTCTGACACTTGTGATTGGTGCGTGTTATGATGCTCAGGTCCGCGGCTGACTTTCACCGCTATATCGAGTGAATAATTGGCGTTCCATTCTGTATATTGCAATGGATAAATTATACGTCGCCGTCTCCTTCTCTTTTCTTCTCTGTGTATTCCGTGCGCCCCGATCGTTACCCTTCCTCACTCTCTATCCTTTCATTCTGCAGGTATTTGTCGCAATACCTCCTTCCTTTCCTGGTATCCGCCAACCAGCACTTCATGCCCGGACTGAAATGCGTGATATACGTTGTCACTGACCAGCCGTCTGCTGTGCCCTCTGTTTCCCTGCGGCCTGGCTTGACCCTGGTTGTTCTGAGGTGCCCGTCCAGAACTCGTTGGCAGGAGATCTCTATGATGCGCATGAAGGACCTGCCAGAGCTGGTCTTCCCACTGGCCAAAGAACAAGTGGACTATCTGTTCTGCATGGATGTCGATCAGGTAGGAAGGCATCGGCTCCGGAAAACATCATGATTCATGATAAATGAGAACACGTTTAATTCTCTAGAATTGATTTCCCGGTCCTTCTTTATGCTCATCCTTTATCCTCACGTGGCTTTTTATCCTACGTTCCTCTAGGTTCTTCGTTAATTCCATCTTTTCTACGCACACCACCTTGTCTCCCATCAGATTGATCATTCCGTATCCTTGGCGATCCACTTATTTCCCAAAAATGTTCAGTTTTACTCATCATTTCATAATATCCTGCTGTGCTCAGATTCATCTTCTTCTTCTCTGCAGGTCTTCATTGGCCGTTATGGTCCAGAAACCTTGGGAGACCTCGTAGCTCAACTTCATTCCGGTTTATACCCCTGGAATAAAACATATTATACGTACGAGCAAGACCCCCGGTCGGCGGCTTTCACGCCTCTCGAGAAGGCCCATTATTACTATCACGCCGCGGTGTTTGGTGGGACCATTCCACATCTGGTGAACCTCACGTCTTCCTGCCTCCGGGGCATATTACAGGACAGGAGCAAAGGACTGGAGGCGGTGTGGCACGACGAAAGCCATCTCAACCGCTATCTGGCTTTAGAAGCCCTGCCATCTAAAATTTTATCCCCCGAGTACTGCTGGATGAGTTGGGATTGGTTCCTGTGGCTGAAAAAACCCAAAATGCGTTGGGCACAGAAGAACTATAAGAACATGAGAAGCTGATAAGGTAGACAGATATCAGGGACCTTTCTAGACCGGAAAAACGTGGGATTCTGAGCGATCACTATTGGATTTGTGATATAATATCATTTCTATGCGAGATTGCTGGTGAAAGTGGGAACGAGGGGCGAGAAATCCTCCAAATTATTACTGTAAATATAAACAAGAAAAGAGAAACAAAAACTCTCAAAGCACAAACAAAAATGTTGTTCTAGTGTTTCACTTCCACAAAATTATTTAAGCCACGGTAAGAATGTGGACGAGACGTGGATATCAAAATAAATGATTTTTTGTACTTAAATTCCAAAGGAATTCTTGTTTATCTCCAAAAAAAGTGCAAATAATAGTGCATTGTTACTGATATGTTGTGTTATTTTTAAAGCGATGCATTGCTCATCCTTCCTGATCATTTTATTGTTTCATAGTGTTCAGCATGTGAGTAGTGCCCCCCTTCTCCCCCTTGCAGCTCCACCAATCTGGTGAAATCACTGAGTGAAGCAGAGGAGTTTCCTTCACCCCACCCAGTATCAGCAGAAGCTTGGATTTTTTTTTTCTGTTTTTAGATTTTCCCTATAAGGATACATTGAGATTTCTATCGTTTTCGAGTATGTCCTGGGTGGCGAGTCTTTACCGTTATGTGTCTTACCCAAGGACACTTACTGGAGAGGTGCTCTGGCCAGGATTTGAACCTGTGTCTCTACGGTTATAGAGCAGTGATGTTACCTCTACTTCACCCAGCCAACTGCCGGTCACTAGATCGGTCACTAGTGATGTCATACATAGAGAACAGATGACTTCATTCTCTCTCAGACCAATCGCTGTAGCGAGCGTTCTCATAGAGGCGGCCGATGGATCAGATCTGTGCATGCGCGTGCGGCTCCAATCCATCGCTCTGCATAGGCGCTACAGAACTTGCATATGTAAAGTGTGCGAGTCCCATTGCGCAATGTGTGGTTCCTACACTATGCAAGTGTAGTGCTCACCCCCGGAGGAGCCGCTGAATTAACCTCGGGTTAGTCTCACCGCACTAGGAAATAACTATACACCAGCACTGTTGTGGATTTTTATACATTATATTCTTTACTGATCCCAATAAAGCGGCATATATTACGTAGATACGGTATATAAATGACAGGATTTCGTAACGCGGGAAAAACACGCAGCGACAAAAGAAAAAGATTAACCCCCTCAGTTCTGGAGTGTAAGTCCCGTGAATAATAGCTCAGGAATGTGTATGTGTATGGTCTCAGGTACCCGGGTACTGTATTCAACTGGCCAGTGAATGAAACAAACCAATCTTCGACTAGTCACGTTGGGGCCCTGTGGATTTAAACAATACTGCAGCGTGCGTTTCTTAGTTTTGGAACTGCGGCCTGGGAGGCCTTTCACCCATCCGATAGACAATCTGTTCAGCACCCGATCAAGGATTTTCTCCGCTGTGTACTGGGACTCTGTGCCACCGGATCCGCTCCCTGCTCGTCCGATCTCCACAGCTGGAACAACGAACTACCGCCTGCACTCCCAATGGATCATCGCGGTCTCCTAACTCGGGGTCCAGCCGGAACCAGATTTTCATCCAGACCTCTCAGCGCTGCGTAGGTAGGTCTCAGCAGGGTCACTGTCCCGATTTCCAGCACCAGTGAGGCAGCGCCTGTACTCTGGCCTGGTCACGATCCTTGACAGTTTTCACGTGCGTCCTCCACCTTTCACCGCACAGCTCACTCTGCCTCTCCTCTGCACGAGGCTGCTGATGTCTTTCCTCTTCCTACACCACCCACTTCCTGTCCTCACGCAAAGCATGATGGAAAACGTAGTTCAGTGTTTTCCTTGTTTGTCCAGCATAATCCAATAGGTCTCTGTCTCCCTCTGGTGGCCATAATAATTAAATGCAGCAGAACACAGTCTTTTTAAAGCAGCGCTACACAAGTTGCATAGGAACACAAAGTGTGCAGAAAAGCTGCAGGGACGTCTGGGTTCGGGAGACTCGGTGCCGTGGAGTCAGAGCAGCCCGCGGCGAGGTAGAAAAGGTGAGTAAAGACAACAAAAAAGAGAACCTGTAATAAAATATAATTGCGCAGAAGCTGCCAGCAGGATCAGCCCAATTATTTAAAGGGCAAAGAAAGTGACGTCTGGTTTTAATATTCTGAGGAACGTCTCATGTAGAAAATAATGAACAATAAATGTTAAATAATTTTTATATTTAATGGTTTTTATTCCGTGAGATCAATACATTGACAATAAAGGACGTCACTGAGGGTATCACGATGTGCGATGACAGTAGTGAGAGCTTGGCTGCACCTGAAACTACCAGATAAGGCCCGGGGTGACTTTTTTGAGGTCTGAACGTCACCTCAAAGACCCGAGAACCCATAGACTCAGTCACCACACACACTTTCAGTGAATGAGGATACATTGTGGCCAGCTGACCGTTGTATTAAAACGATACCACTCCTCCATACTCATTGCCGTTATCTTCAGCCGATGTATGTGAGATGTCGGTGCCGACTGGGAGAAACTTGACGAATAACTTTAAATATATGTATTGTTTATTGATAGAGAAGCACACAATCTCTTTAAGGGAATCGGGATCGGGGCCCTAGATCACCTTATTGTTTGGCCGGCCATGACCGAACACAATACAAATGTTATCAGTTTGGTGTCACTAGACCACAGGGTATAACAGGTACACTCACTCTTACAGACACAATGCACATGGGGGGTCAGGTGAGTGGGAGATCGAGGGTGAGTGGGAGAACGAGGGAGAGAGGGGTGAGTGGGAGATCGAGGAAGAGAGGGAGTGAGTGGGAGATCGAGGGAGAGAAGGGGTGAGTGGGAGAGCAAGATTGAGTGGGAAAGTGAGAGCGAGGGTGAGTGGGAGAGTGAGGGTGAGTGAGAGAGTGAGGGTGAGAGTGAGTGGGGGAGAGTGAGGAACATGGATTAGTTGCTGGTGCAGCGATAGTTGGGATGGAGTTCAGGCTTGACGTCGCACACCAGGCTCAGCAGTCGCCTCAAAACCACCTCCTTGTTCTTCCCGTGACAGCTCTGCACCATCTGCAACGTCCGGCGGGTCTTGGCCTCTATTTCCGAGGAGAGGTCACCCTGAGTGCCCAGGGCCTGCAAAAAAGAAATCAACGTGTGTGACATCATGTCTACGGAGTATCCGTGAAATGTGTTATTATACAGCTCTGTTCTTTCACATGTCTGTGGGATATAATAGGACATCATCATTATCGCGCTATGATATCTACATGACATTAACGTCCTCGTTGTGTGTCACACCATCACGCATGGGTGGGCTGCACGCGAGTGGGCTGCGCAGGACAAAGTGTGGTTTTCATGGAGAGATAGAGCAGTCTCTTTAAATATCCAAAGGTAGATTCCAGGTCTGGAGTAAACGTAACCAGGAGAGGCACTCCAGTTTTAGCTTGGAGCCGGTGGTTCGGGACCAGTGACAGGTAGAGCGGGCAGCGGATCACAGGCTGCGCTTTCATCACACTCTCTCCAGAACATTGCTGCGCGGGACCTGTCCTCCTGATGCTCAGGTGACGGCCAACAGACCCTGCGCAGCCATGTTCTGCAGGAAGAAAAGAGAAAGCTGCGTTATTGCAGCGGCATTGGACACTTACAGGGTTATCCAAAGAGATCCGAATTGCTTGAGAAAGGTAACCGAACACTGAAAATCAGCGTTCAGTTACCTTTCTTGGCCATTCGTCTATGCAGAGAGCAGGCAATTCGCCAAATCCTGACGAATTGCCTGCACATACGGTGCCTTTTCGGTGCCTGTTCGAGGGCAGTGAAATCCCCATGAAAAAGCACTGCTTCGGCTATTCAGAGAACAAAAACCAGCAGTGAAAGGTTCCCCTAATGCCCTGCCATTCGGTGGTTTAATTCGGCAAGTTTATTCAGGCGAATCCCATAGGCCTCAATGTTAAAAATATTCCCGTTTTAATTCAATATCTAATAAACTGTTCATTATAAAATTCTGCAGTAAAGAGTCTCTTTATTTATAGATTTTTTTAGTATATTTTAAGCATTTTTCTGGATTTTTTTTTAACCTTACTTCTTTTTTCTGTAACAGCCCTTTTTATTATCATTCATTGGATCATATGTAAATTTCAGACATTTTCGCTCAGTAGTTTCTTTGCAAACAGCGTTTCACTTTTCAAACATTCAAGCAAACTGTTTTCCTAATTTATTCACTTCATTCGTCTGCAGTGTCGGCTTTTTTCGGCGGCTTCGCTGCGTGTGATCAGCTCCTGCTCGGGTTTTTCCGGCGTCTTCGGCAGGTTAATCCAGATGTTTTTGCGTGTTTTCGGCGTGCATTCGGCGGGTTTTGTGGTTAGTTTTCGTCGGGTTTGCGGCAGCCTTTCCCTGCAATTCGGGGACCCTGTGGTGCTTGCTGAATACACCGCAGGGTCGCCGAAATGGGATCGGCAAAACGAACCGAATTGAAGAGAACGAAAAGTCACCGAACGTGCGGTGACTTTTCGAATCTCTTTGAATAACCCTGTTAGTGATTGAAAAGCAGACATTGCTGCTGCTGTAGAACAAAAAAAAAAGAGGTGTTTCGTTGAAAGCGTGGCGTGGGGCCCCCAAAAAGGTTCTCGCCCATGGTCCTTCATGTGCTAGAGGTGGCCCTGGGGATATGTCCCCTTCTCATGGTTGCAAAACAGAATACCGGATCCTTCACAAACCAACTTGTCTCGCCTCTCTATGTCATAATGGAACCGTATCGCGCAGTGAAAGGCTTTTATTCTCATAATTTTAACCTAAATTCTTATTTTCTTGTCAATTTGTTAAGCCGAACGTTCACAGACGCTCGCAGGGTGTGATGTGCCTCGTGTGCTCCATATTGCCGGGAGGATTGATCCACCTGGCGCCCCATTTAGGTTGCCCCTACACATTTTTGAGGCTCTTTATCTGACACACATAAAGTGACTCTTATCTCTGTAGAGTCTTTGTTATGGTTGAATTAACTTTGTGTGTAATTAGTCAATGCTCCTTGGGCACATGCCCTCATTAAGAGGTGGTACATGCCAACGCTCATATTGGCAAACCAAGCTCTAACCTATGTTTGGAACCTTATGACCAGGGTCGGCGCTCCCACTAGGCAAGCTAGGCAACCGCCTAGGGCGCACTGCCGTCTAGGGGCGCAGCCGACCCCGGTTCCATTATTGGACCCGTTCCTTATTGTGCTGCTCGTGTAGCCAGCAGTAGCGGCTCACAAATCCAACATTGTCAGGAGTCTAGCACCGGCCCTGCTTATGACTGTGATGGAATTTCCGAGACTTCTTGACAATGTTGGCGGAATGAAGAGTTGAGCAGCTGCTACATCTCTGAGATACCGGGATTGTCATTAGATAAGGCAGCCTCACCCTTCGAGGAGTGCCGGGGTCATTTCATGGCGTGAAGGCCTCATGGAAGGGGCAGATTTACTGCTGGGAAGGAGACGATGCTTAGAAACGTTATGCTGGAACATGAGACATAATTCAGACGCCCACAGACTAGTGAGTGCGTCCTTACACAGGGTGTGTCGAGCTCCAAGCTACATAACAATCTTTTCCACTAAATGTATACATTGTATCATTACGTGATAACTAGAATGTGAGTTTTCATTTTTTCAGATACGTTCAGGTGATATGGGAGCATAAAACGCCGTGCCCTAGGACAGCGATGACGAGCCACTGCCCCCGTGATGTCAATGAACTACATGTGCCATGATGCTCGGCCAGCCTTCAGTGTGACTAAGTATCATGGGACATGTAGTGCCGAAACATCTGGGGTGCTGAGGTTTGCCATCACTTGCATACAGTAACATACAAGGTGCAGGCAGACGCCACCTACCAAAAAGAGACATTGTGCAGACAGACACACATCCCTCCCATTTACAGGTATATCCTCCAGAGAGGACAGACACACTCATACCCTCCAGACAGACACACTCATACCCTCCAGACACACTCATACCACCCTGAAACACTCATACCTTCCAGAGAGGACAGACATACTCATACCACCCTAACACACTCATACCCTTGACAGACACACTCATACCACCCTGACAAACTCATACCCTTCAGACAGACATACTCATACCACCCTAACACACTCATACCCTTCAGACAGACACACTCATACCACCCTGACACACTCATACCTTCCAGAGAGGACAGACACACTCATACCCTCCAGACACATTCATACAACCCTGACACTCATACCTTCCAGAGAGGACAGACACACTCATACCCTCCAGACAGGCACACTCATACCACCCTGACACACTCATACCCTCCAGACAGGCACACTCATACCACCCTGACACACTCATACCCTCCAGACAAACACACTTATACCCGCAAGATGAATTCATACCTTCCAGAGAGGACAGACACACTCATAAACCCCAGACAGACAGACTACATACGGTGCGTTGCTGGGTCTGAAACTCCTTTTCTCTTTCAATGCGATATTGCTCGATCTCAACCTGCGCCTCCTCCTTGGCTTGCTTCAGTCTCCGCGCTTTACCTGCACATCGAGAGAGTATATATATATAAATGTGATATTTCTGTATTTCTATTTATGGCAAATCCAAGAATAATACAGGAAACCTTCCTTATAATTGTAACCACGTGTAGCTACGAGCTGAAACTCCATGCATTGTGCTGAGAAAATACACAAATAAATCAGCTCATCCGCGTTTATTTACTAATAAGGCCCAGACAGAGCAAAACATGGAAATAAATCACATGATCTGAGCCGTATAACGGGACTATGGGACGGATACCAGAGCCCACGGCTGCCTGTGAGATATTTTCAGGCCCAACGGACCATCACAGAATCCTGCAGATACCTGAACGTGGGTATATGAATGTTTTATATTTATTTATTTATAAAGTGTTTTCCCAGGAAGGATACATTGAGATTTCTCTCGTTTTCAATATGTTCTGGATTCAAGAACATTGAATTGTTACAGAAATACAAAGTAATAAAATGCAAAATATTAAGAAACACAAATATACAGATTAACAGAAAATAAATATGTAGGAAATATAGTCACTATGTTACATGTTTACAGGCGCATTCTGTATATAGTCACTATGTTACATGTTTACAGGTGCATTCTGTATATAGTCTCTATGTTACATGTTTACAGGTGCATTCTGTATATAGTCACTGTGTTACATGTGTACAGGTGCATTCTGTATATAGTCACTGTGTTACATGTTTACAGGCGCATTCTGTATATAGTCACTATGTTACATGTTTACAGGTGCATTCTGTATATAGTCACTGTGACACATGTTTACAGGCGCATTCTGTATATAGTCACTGTGTTACATGTGTACAGGTGCATTCTGTATATAGTCACTGTGTTACATGTTTACAGGTGCATTCTGTATATAGTCACTGTGTTACATGTTTACAGGTGCATTCTGTATATAGTCACTATGTTACATGTTTACAGGTGCATTCTGTATATAGTCACTGTGTTACATGTTTACAGGTGCATTCTGTATATAGTCACTGTGTTACATGTTTACAGGTGCATTCTGTATATAGTCACTGTGTTACATGTTTACAGGTGCATTCTGTATATAGAAACATAGAAACATAGAAAAATGTCGGCAGATAAGAACCTTTCGGCCCATCTAGTCTGCCCAATTACATGGATACTTTACCTGGATTTATCTTTTGTTTAGGATAGCCTTATGCCTATCCCATGCTTGGTTAAATTCAATTACTGTTTTGGCCTCTACCACTTCTACTGGAAGACTGTTCCATGTATCCACCACCCTCTCAGTAAAATAATGCTTCCTGATGTTACTTTTAAACCTTTGCCCCTCTAATCTAAGACTATGTCCTCTTGTTTTGCTACTTTGTTTCCTTTTAAATATATTCCCTTCCTCTACCTTGTGGATTCCCTTTACGTATTTAAATGTTTCTATCATATCTCCTCTGTCTCGCCTTTTTTCCAAGCTGTACATGTTAAGATCATTAAGCCTTTCCTGGTAACTTTTCTCCTTCAAGCCGTACACCATTTTAGTAGCCCTTCTCTGAACTCTCTCTAAGATGTCTATATCCTTCTGGAGATACGGTCTCCAGTACTGCACACAGTACTCCAAGTGAGGTCTCACCAGTGCTCTGTACAGTGGCATGAGCACTTCCCTTTTCCTACTGTATAGAATGCAGTAACTGTGTTACATGTTTACAGGTGCATTCTATATATAGTCACTGTGTTACATGTTTACAGGTGCATTCTGTATATAGTCACTGTGTTACATGTTTACAGGTGCATTCTGTATATAGTCATTGTGTTACATGTTTACAGGTGCATTCTGTATATAGTCACTGTGTTACATGTTTACAGGTGCATTCTGTATATAGTCACTGTGTTACATGTTTACAGGTGCATTCTGTATATAGTCACTGTGTTACATGTTTACAGGTGCATTCTGTATATAGTCACTGTGTTACATGTTTACAGGTGCATTCTATATATAGTCACTGTGTTACATGTTTACAGGTGCATTCTGTATATAGTCACTGTGTTACATGTTTACAGGTGCATTCTGTATATAGTCACTGTGTTACATGTTTACAGGTGCTTTCTGTATCGAGTTATGTTAATATAGATCTATTGAGTGACTTCAGACTGGTGGAAGATTTGATGGAGTCTGGGAGGTTATTCTATAATTGTGGTGCTCTGTAGGAAAATGATGATCGAGCCACTTTCTTTTTGTATTGTAAGTAAGGTGCTGGTACTGGATCGGAGGTTATAGGATGAGGGAACTGCTGGGGGAAGCAGGGTGGTAGCTTCCCAGAAAATCCTTTAAACACAAGGGACTACGTTACATTAGTCGTGGTAAAACGGGGACGCTAGGGAGGAAAAACTGTACCTGCAGTTTTCTCCCTAGCGCCCTTGTTTTACCGCAAAATTACAATGCAGGCGCTTAAAAAGCTGCCTGCATTGTTAGCGGGGGCTAAGCGCCTCCGCAAACATCCACTCGATGGAGTCCATAGGACTCCATTGAAACAGACTGCGGTGGTCACATGACCTGATGGATCTCGCGAGGTCAGCGTAGTGATCCGCAGGGAGTGACTGGGGGACTCCCGCCCCTGTCTCTCCCTGCTCCCGCCAGACGAAGGAGGCGGATGGAGCCGTGGTCCTCGCTGCGGGAAAGGTGAGTATCTGGATTTTTAGGGGGGGTTCTGCTGGTGCTAAAAGATTCTGCCCCAGCGGAATCCATTAGCACCAGGTCCAGGTTGTGGCTAACTTTCTGTTAACCGCAGCCGGACGTTAATCAGCATTAGAACTTTGTAATCCTAACGCTGATTAACACTTTGCTCTCCCCATGTTAAGTATAGGGAGCACAAAAGTACAGTAACCTCGTGCTGAAAAGTGCAAGGTTACCGAACGCTAACGGGTTTTTTTAACCCGTTAGCATTTGGATTGTAATACGCAGCCACCTGGGCTAATGTTATCACTCAGAATGTAATGTAGCCCCAGATTGTTAAAGTGAAGGGTGCGTCTAGATTCCAGCGATGGCCAGTTTAGCTCTTTTAACATGTCACAATGGTGGGTCATGTAGTTACATTGTAATGCAAAGCGGCAGAAGGAGTTATACAATGTAGTAGTAAGTTTCTGAAGGTGTGTTTGCGGGGCGGCTGCATACACTACATCTCCGTATTCAATGGCTGGCATAAGCATTTGTTATACAATCTGCTTTCTTACCGCGGGGCTCAGGCAGGATTTGTTTCTGTACAGGGTACCTAGTTTGAGGTAAAGTTTAGATGAGAGTTTTTCGATGCGGGGCCAAAGGATAGATTTGGGTCTCCTTTATCAGATATTACTGAGGAGTCAGTATGTTAAAAAAGCATTTACAGGAAGGCCCCGGAGCGCTGGGCCTATATTTTATATATTTAATACCCAAGTTGCACATATATAACCGTGCATGATGTATATCCATGGACAGTTTTTCTGGAAATACTGAGCCAAATTAAAAAAAAATGTGATTGCAATTAAGTAGGTGGAAAAATCATGACAGAAGGGATAGACGACAAATACACATATGGAGGAGGATAGACACACAGACAGACAGACACACAGGCACAGACAGACACAACGACAGAGACACACACAGACATCAATATAGGGAGACAGACACAGACAGACAGACATACAGATTCACGATCCACTGGTATATATATATATATATATTAAGGTTATTATAATAATATAAGTGCTTACGCTTCCTGGCCTCTGACACCCTCTCGGCTGCCCTCTTCTCCGCCTGTAGCAATTGCTGGATCCCTTGAGACTGGCTGGTCATGGTTTGGTTTAATTATGCTTTTGGAATATATTCTGATATGTGTATATAGCGCTGCTAAATCACCGCCCTGATCCTCCTAATCCCTGCTACACCAATGCAGTGCACCACCACCAGCTAGCATACAGCAATGCCCTGCTATGTAATCCCTCACTATACAGAGCATTTACTCTCCCAATACACAGCTCTGTCACCTGGCCGCTATGGATTCTATAGGTCTGCACTGCTTCTTAGAGGTGTCTCAGTGTCCTCTCTGCAGTACCACAAATGTCACCTTCTCCCCCTCCCCAGCCTCCTCCCTCCATCCTCAGCAGCATCATCTTCCTCCTCCATCCTTGGGTACCAATAACACTGCTCTCCCCTCCCCTCAGCATCACCATCTTCATCCACCATTAGGTACCAGCAACACTGATCTCTCCTCCCCTCCATCCTCTTCCTCCTATCCACAGCTTTGTCTTCCCCTCCATCACTAATAATACAGGGCTCCCTCTGCTCCCTTCATCATCCTCAGCAACACAGGCAACCTCCATCACCATGTACCAAAATCACAGCAGCAGCATCACCTCCTCAACTCCATCTGGGTACCAATTCCTGATATCACAGCATCCTCTGAGACTGCGATGGAAAGGAACTTGATATCAAAAGGCCTTTTTATAACAACACGATGCAAAAAATGGACAGATATGGACAGATAAATGGATACAGATATAAATCTATACAGATACAGAAATAAATAGATACAGATATACACGGATAGATATGAATAGATACAGAAAAATAGACACTGATAAATATACACGTACAGATAGATACAGATATATATGTACAGAGATAGAGAGATATATATACACAGAGAGCTAGGTATAACACACGTTATGGTGGAGGACAAAAAGTGAGCTAAAAAGCCTCCACGCTGTAATTGGTTATGTTTATTATTGTAGAAGCCACTTGCACATCACAGCAATTCAAAGAACTGCATCCCAGAGCTCCTGTGCTACATTCCCCATATGCAGCAAGGAACTCTGGGTAGGATATGCAAATTACATCTGTCTCACTTTTTTTCCATCCTGGATCTGTTTTCACACAGAGCCCTAAAATCAATGCCATGTCATACTAGATGGCTTCTTTTTAGCAGAGATCAGGTTAATGCAACTGGTCAAAGACACTCTTAGGACAGCGCTCAAAAAAGTGAGACAGACGTCATTTGCATATCCTACCCAGAGTTCCTTGCTGCATATGGGGAATGTAGCACAGGAGCTCTGGGATGCAGTTCTTTGAATTGCTGTGATGTGCAAATGACTTCTGCAATATATGTTATATTATATATTTATATTATATATATATATATAACATACACTCAGATAAATATATATATATACAGGTAAAAAATTAGAATATGGTGCAAAAGTTCACTTATTTCAGTAATGCAACTTAAAAGGTGAAACTAATAAATGAGATATGACAAATCACGGCTTGAACTATCTCATATATTACAGGAGGGGTGGGGTCGCACTTATTCCCCGATGGGGTGGCTGCAACCACCAAATGCATCCAGCCCAACAACATGTGTGAAACATAACAAAGAAAGAAATGTCATCTGCGCTTATTCCCATTATTACGTGTGAAGCTAAGCACAATTAGAGGTTTGGTTTCTTATTAATGGCCATTATAAGACTAAGCTCGCCCGCCAGCGTCAAGGCACCTCTAATGATTGCTGGCGGGCGAGCTAGTCTTATAATGGCCATTAATAAGAAAACAAACCTTTAATTGTGTTTAGTTTCACACGGTATAATGGGAATAAGCGCAGATGACATTTTTTTTTTGTTTATACCTCATATATCAGTTTCACCTTTTAAGTTGCATTACTGAAATAAATTAACTTTTGCACCATATTCAAATTTTTCCAGTTTCACCTGCATTTTACACCAGGAGAGCAGCACCCAACCTTTACTAAGGTAAGTGAGCGAGTGCCTGTCAAGATAAAATATATATAACAAATCAGAAGGAGACTAGCACCCCAACACATACATCTAAAGACTTCAACAGAAGCTCATACAAAAAAGATTAACAAATTTAACCCTTTATAGTTTATAACAACTTTTAACCCTTTCAAGATTTCAACAACAACTGGTGATGGTAACCCAGTGAAGATTTTATACAAGGTATTTAATCCTAAACTGTGCTAAAAAGTGAAAGTTTTAAAAAAATATACTGTATATAAAATACATGGGGAGGGGTAGCACTCAGCCTATACTAAGCATCAATGTGGATGCATCTCAAGAACATGTAAGGCTAGGGTCAGACTAGCACACTTTTAACATGCGTTTAGGCGCACTTAATCACGGCCGCAGTAGCCGCAAATGACGCGCAATGATGGTCAATATACGAAGTACGGCCGCACAACGCAAGGGGAAAGTGAACGCATTTTTTCGAGAACGATGAACCGCTAAGGCTAGGGTCAGACGAACGCATTTTTATGTTGTCTGTGAAAAAGTGCGTTCGAACGAATGGACGTATTTTTTCACAGAATACGCGATAGTGGTCATACGATGCGCATTTTCGTCCGTGATTTTGTACGGATCATCAATAAAACTCTTTTTGTGTCTGGACGTTATGTTGGCCGGACATTAGCAGCGTCTGACGTCTCCTATTCACGCACACACGCCGCTAGCGGACACAGCGCACTCTGTACGTCAGTACCTGCGGTTTCACGTTCTCGAAAAAATGCGTTCATTTTCCACTTGCGTTGCGCAGCCGGACTTTTGTGCGACCGTACTTCGTATATTGGCCGTCATTGCCCGGCATCTGCTGCTAGTGCGGCCGTGATTAAGTGCGCCTGCACGCGCGTTCGCACTGCCTCAGTCTGACCCTAGCCTAATACTGACATACAGAGTGCGCTGCTTCCGCATAGCGGTGCGTGTGCGTGATTAGGAGACGTCAGACGCTGCTCATGTCCGGCCAACATAACGTCCAGACACCCAAAGTTTCCTGGTTTGGATCCGTAAAAATCCCGCACAAAAAAGCGCATCGTATGACCGTTTAAGCGCTTTCCGTGAAAAAACACGTCAATGCGTTCGGACGCACTTTTTGACGTTCCCTGCGAAAAATGCATTTGTTTGACCCTAGCCTAATACAACAAACTGGAAAAGGGCACAGCAATGAACACGCTGAGAAGACAACACCAGCAGCTTAGTGGAAAAAAACAAAGATTTTAACCCTTCAATAGCTAAACACATTTCTTACCCCCTGTTGGAGATACCACAGTTATTAACCCGTTCAAGACTTTTGACAGGGGTTTTTGGTCCCAAGATCTGTTGTTACATAGTTACATAGTTACATAGTTATATAGGCTGAAAAAAGACATGCGTCCATCGGGTTCAGCCTCTCCCACATAACCTACTGCTGTTGATCCAAAAGAAGGCAAAAAACCCAGTCTGAAATATGCAACATACTGGGAAAAAATTCCTTCTTGACCCCAGAATGGCAGTCAGATTTCTCCTTGGATCAAGAAGCTTTTACCCACATATTAAATATTATAACCCTTAATATTCTGTGTCTGCAGGAAGTCATCCAGTCGTTTTTTAAAAGTCTGTACAGACTCTGACCCAACCACCTCAACAGGCAGAGAATTCCACAGCTTTATTGTTCTCACCGTAAAATAACCCTTCCTATGCGTTAAGCTAAATTTTCTTTCTTCCAGTCTAAATGGATGACCCCTTGTCCTATGTATAGACCTGTTAATGAATAGGTTGTAAAAATGGAGATTTAGTTCACAATGCATGGCCATGGATTGCTTAACCACCTCGATGCTGAGGACGCGCTCAGCGCGTCCTCAGCATTCCCGCTGGTGTGCGGAGGATGCGCTGAGCGCGTCCTCCCATTGGGGTCAGCGTTCGGCCGGGTTCCGGCCGATCGCTGGCCCCTCCGGTGCGGGCTGACATCCTGGATGTCAGCCCGGCATCCGGAACAGCAGCTGCCGGAATTAGGTGTCATTGCGGGGGCGCGATGACACCTAATTCAGGCGCCCCCCCCCCGCATGTGCGGAGGAGGCGCCTGAAAGGGAGGGGGGGAGGTCCTTCGGACCTCTCTCCCTCCCGATCGGCGGCTCTGCGGGGGTTAACCCAGGCATCATTTGGAAGGGCACAGCCTGCCCTTCCAAATGATGCCTGGCATTAACCCCTGGGGAGCTGGATCGCGAATCGGCGCTGAAAAGCGCCGGTTCGCGATCCTTTCCCGGAGCTGGCCGACATCTTGGATGTCGGCCAAGCCTCCGGGAACTCCCCCTGAGGACTGGCGTCATCGTGCGTAGCACGATGACGCCAGTCCTGGACTTAACCCTTGACTGCCACCAACGGTGGAGATAGGGAGTTCCAATGAACTCCCTATCTCCCGATCCGTGGCAGCTAGGGGTTAAATTTTGGTATGGTTGGATCGGCCAGAGCATGGCCGTTCCAACGATACCAAACATGAAAGTGAAAAATTTTGTAAAAAAAAAAAAGAAATGAAAAATAAAAAAAAATAAAATTTAAAAAAAATAAAAAAATAAAAAAAAAAAAACACTTTTTTTTTATTTTTTTGGGTTTGTTAATGCAGCAATATTGTTCCCATTTCAATTATAATGTGAACAATGATGCTGCACTAACGATTTTTGTATGCGGTGCGTTTGTTAAAAATAGTGTCATTTTCCCCAAAAAAAATGTAACGAGACCCCATCTCTAATTTTTTTAACAAGCGCACCCCATACAAAATATAACCGCAATTGCTCGCATGTTAAAATGTGAAAAAAAAACACTTTACACGTTGTAAATTATTGAAAATACATATTTTATTGCATTTTTTGTTATAATATACAGACATGACATAACGTATACATATAATAATGACATATTATGAATCTGCCGAGTCTAACGGAAAGAACGATATATAATATGTCTGGGTCATATACTAAAATAAGCCTTCAAAACACGTTTAAACATGATGAGCAAAACCGGTAAAAATGACCTCAGCACAGAGGTGTGAAAAGCCTCAGCAGCGAAAGGGTTAATCCTGCCAATGTACGGCAATCAAGAAATGCTGGTGTTGTCTTCTCAGCGTGTTCATTGCTGTGCTCTTTTCCAGTTTGTTATATATATATATATATATATATATAAATGTACATGTATATTTATTTGCAATTCACAGGGAATGACGGCACCCAAGGGCTCGAAATGCTTCTTCATATTCCTTTATTTGGTTAATCCATAACAAGGTTGACCTTTCAGTTCCATCCAGGAACATGTTCTGAGGAAAGTTCCTGGATGGAACTCAAAAGTCAATTTACACAGAATATATATATATACACACAATGAATAGAATTTTATATCAGGTCAGGAGGCTTCATTCTCTTTTCTTTACTAAACCTCCAGCAGCAAAGAAAGTTTACATAGCAACAAGGTAAACCAATAGAAAAACGACATGACAATAAGAGATAATCAGGCCCTTCCCAAGTCCTCTTTTTTTTTGCTGCTGACCTCCAGATGAGTCTTTCTTTACCAACTCAGCTCCTAGCTGTCAGACTGTGTTTCATGTAATTTTCATGTAATTTTCATATTGTTGCATGTTTTGCATATTATCACTGGTTTTCTTACATTTGCCTTGCCCGTTTGTCCTTTTTTAGTTTCACCCTGTTGTGTGGGCACTCTCCCGCTGGCAGTTAACGCTTGCCTCCTTTCATTGCATGTCTCTCGATGGCCTGAGGTGTTACCTCTGGCCAACGAGGGACTACCAGCGTTTATACCAATCCTTTTATAATTAGCGTTTCCCTTGCTTTTGCTGTTCGTGCCGTTGTTTTCCACACATTGCGACCCGCCTCCACACTGCGCATGTGCGGTCTCGGTGGCCATTTTCCCCAGTCTCATGATTGCCGGCCGCCATCTCGAAAGTCACACGCGTCTTCGTGCTCCGGCGCGTTTCTACACAAGGACACTCGCTAGCTCTCCCCTCGGCTCCCTTGGATAAACAGCGCAACGGTTTCCCCTGAAGCTTTTGACCTCACCAGGGCCCAGGTGATCCCCGCGGCGTACTCCTCCGGGTGAACCCCGTAATTTCAGGTGACCCCCTGAATCCCACATTGGCCTCTGCACGGGTTATACTCGTGACACTGCCTTTTCGGGTTTATTGCTTCTGGGTGATCCCCACTGTATTAAATAATGGATGCCCCCCAGCTCCCTACTAGCCTGGAAGAATTACGGGCATGGCTCCTCTCTGCTTTAACAGAGACCCTCCCAATTGCACTGGCTGCTTTGCCCCCGCTTCCCCAACCACCACAATCTGACCCTCCGGTCCTCGGCTCAGTCCCCTGCCCCCTCAGATGATTCCCACTTGGATCACTCTGAGACTGAGTCGGCTCCCTCCCGCAAGCGACCATGGAAGGGTCAGTCGATCTCTGCTGACAAGGGCAAGGGCCCCGCTTAAAACTCCAAATACCCCAACCCAAGCAAAACTCATACTAAAGGGGACGATGGATACGAGCTCCTGGATGACTACAAGGCAGCAGCATCTGATGGTGAGGGAGCTGACATGTCTGGTGTTCCACCGGCTCCACAGTTGAGCCCCGTCCTGATGATATGGCAGTTGTGCTCCACTCCACGCCAGCTCCAGCACCACCGCGCTCTGTGATCTCCTCTGACACCCCTGCACCACTCCTGGATGCTAGACGGGTTCCATTTTTCGATCCCCGATACAATGCTAGACCCCGCCATCATAAGAGAATGGGTGCAGCGAGCTCTCTGCCTCTTGGGCAACGCCAACGTGGCCATCTTGTCTGAGCAACGTAAAGCAGCTCTGTTTCGCTTAGATGCAAAATTAGTGGATATGAGCACTAAAGAGCTGGGCCCAAAGGCCAAGGGTTTGCTGTTTGGAGCTCCTTTCCTCAAAGAGCTTAACCACAAAGTCAATGTTTATACCAACCTGCAAAAGGTCCAGACCAACATAAAACGAGTATTTCACTATCAAAATCATTTCTCCTCCAGGGCTGGCGCACCAAGAGGTCGGGTCGCCAGCCGCTACAACACTTCCTACAGACCTCGCCTCACCACCAATCAAAGTGTGCAATACCGGCCCTGCCCAATCCTGGCCCGTGGAGTCCCCGTCGGTCGCGGCTTTACCAGACCCAGACGTCGCTACTCCACTGGTGCATACCCCTGCGCTTCCGCTTCCACACATTCCAGTTGTGGGTCGATTGCGTTATTTCCTTCCCAAATGGCGCGAGCTCACGTCCGACTCCTGGGTTCTGCAAACCGTATCCGTTTTTTTAATAGATTTCTCCCAGGACCCTTGCCAGCCTGCTTCCCCGCCCGTTACATTTCCCAAGAAGCGTTGTTGGCAGACGAGGAAATTTGTTCCCTGCAGTTGAAGGGCGCCATCCAACCAGCACAAGAACTACCCTGCTTCGTAAGCAATGTTTTCCTGGGTTATCAGTTTAAAACGAGAAACAAGGGGGGTGTTTGTGAGGGTCCTGAGAACGAGCAACAGCACAATGGCCTGCTCTACGGTGGGTGTCCGCTCAGGTCTCACAAACAAGGTTTTAGCTTGCTTGTGCCATTACAGGGATGAATTTTCCATATGCAAATCAGCCTGCTCTCACCCAGAAAAGGTGGCCAGTGCTGATTGCCAAGGACATCATCCCTGCACGAGAGGTGCAGCAACCCCCGACGATCGTTTCGGCCTTCTTGGGCCTCGTCAGGAGGGTATAGCTGACACCCCTCTAGGCACATCAAGCAAGGGGTCCACGTCTGGATGACCCTTTACAATTACAGTGAGAAACAAGGGGGGTGTTTGTGAGGGTCCTGAGAACGAGCAACAGCACAATGGCCTGCTCTACGGTGGGTGCCCGCTCAGGTCTCACAAACAAGGTTTTAGCTTGATTGTGCCATTACAGGGATGGATTTACCATATGCAAATCAGCCTGCTCTCACCCAGAAAGGGTGGCCAGTGCTGATTGCCAAGGACGTCATCCCTGCACGAGAGGTGCAGCAACCCCTGACGATCGTTTAGGCCTTCTTGGGCCTCGTCAGGAGGGTATAGCTGACACCCCTCTAGGCACATCAAGCACCCTTTCTGGGTGAGAGCAGGCTGATTTGCATATGGTAAATTCATCCCTGTAATGGCACAATCAAGCTAAAACCTTGTTTGTGAGACCTGAGCGGGCACCCACCGTAGAGCAGGCCATTGTGCTGTTGCTCGTTCTCAGGACCCTCACAAACACCCCCCTTGTTTCTCACTGTAATTGTAAAGGGTCATCCAGACGTGGACCCCTTGCTTGATGTGCCTAGAGGGGTGTCAGCTATACCCTCCTGATGAGGCCCAATAAGGCTGAAATGATAGTCGGGGGTTGCTGCACCTCTCGTGCAGGGATGACGTCCTTGGCAATCAGCACTGGCCACCCTTTCTGGGTGAGAGCAGGCTGATTTGCATATGGTAAATCCATCCCTGTAATGGCACAATCAAGCTAAAACCTTGTTTGTGAGACCTGAGCGGGCACCCACCGTAGAGCAGGCCATTGTGCTGTTGCTCGTTCTCAGGACCCTCACAAACACCCCCCTTGTTTCTCACTATCAGTTTAAAAGTCCTGCATACATTCATGACATACCGCCACTTCAAAATGGAGGGCATCCACCTTCTCAGAGATCTGCTCCGGGACGGAGACTGGTTGACTCGGCTGGACCTCACGGATGCGTACCTTACGGTCCCTATCCATCCCATGCAACGCCCGTATCTGCAGTCCCATTGGCACCATACCCTCTGGCAGTTCACGTGTCTGCCATTCAGCCTCAGGTCCGCACCATGGTGCTTCACGAAGCTCCTCAAGCCGGTCATGGCTTTGATCCGTTCACAAGGCATCAGGACCATAGTCTACCTAGACGATATTCTCATCCTGGCCCAGGATCCTGTCACGTCCTCTCGCCACACCACCCATGTGGTTACTCTGCTGCAAGACCTCGGCTTCCTTATCAACTTGGCCAAGTCGGCACTACGTCCAACCCAAGTAATAACCTTCCTGGTAAGCAACGGTTTATTAGATATTGAATTAAAAACTAATGTGTAGGTGCAAAGATTCTCACCTCTGAATGACATGTGCTCTCAAACGCCGTAAACAACAAGTGTTAATTAGTGTTTGGAAATAACATGTGCTTCTAATTAGCCTGGTCTAATGAATTTGATACATTGTAGACTGAGGGTGTCTGGAGGTGTCTCCTGAACATGTATCAAACAACACCTGTGCTTCTGAGAAGTGTTGATTTCTCTACTAAATGTTCCTCTGATATGCTGTTTAACCCCTTAACCCTGCATTTCACTGTTGTGTGCTCAGCTCATTTTTACCGCTTTCGCTCATCATGTTTAAACGCGATTTAAAGCCACATTTTATTAAATGACCCAGACATATTAGATATCGTTCTTTCCGTCAGACTCCGCAGATTCACAATATATAATTTTTATATGTATACGTCATGTCCTGCCTGTATATTATGACAAAAAATGCAATAAAAATTGAATTTTTAATCATCTGCAGTGTGTAAAGTGTTTTTTTTCACATTTTAGCATATGAGCATTTGCGGTTATGTTTTCTATGGGGTGCACTTGTACAAAAATTAGAAATGGGGACATGTTACATTTTGTGTGGGGAGTTACGTGATTTTTAGCAAACGCACCCTATAGAAAAAAATCATTAGTGCAGCATCATTGTTCACATTATAATTGAAATGTGAACAATATTGCTGCATTAATAAAAATAACACAAAAAAATACATGTTTTTTTTTTTTTACTTTATACCTGGTCGTGTTGGGTATCATTCAAAAGGCCATGCTCGGGCCTTTCGATTGACACCCTCCATGACCCCCTAGCTGCCACGGTTCTGGAGATATCAAATGAACCCCCTATCTCCACCAGGGGATTCCGGGCAGCTAGGGGTTCCCTGGCTATCTGACGTCATCACGCTATGCGTGAGGACGTCAGGCAGTGAGGGGGGACCCGGGGGTGGAGCCGCCATCCAAGATGGCGGCCCCCACCGGAGCTAGGCCGCACTTCAGCGCCGCAAGGCATCTCTATACACAGCCCCATCAGCATCTCTATACACAACCTCACAGCATCTCTATACACAACCTCACAGCAACTCTATACACAACCTCACAGCAACTCTATACACAACCTCACAGCATCTCTATACACAACCTCACAGCATCTCTATACACAGCCCCATCAGCATCTCTATACACAACCCCATCAGCATCTCTAAACACAGCCTCACAGCATCTCTATACACAACCTCACAGCATCTCTATACACAACCTCACAGCATCTCTATACACAGCCCCATCAGCATCTCTATACACAACCCCATCAGCATCTCTAAACACAGCCTCACAGCATCTCTATACACAACCTCACAGCATCTCTATACACAACCTCACAGCATCTCTATACACAACCCCATCAGCATCTCTATACACAGCATCTCTATACACAACCCCATCAGCATCTCTATACACAGCCTCACAACATCTATATACACAACCTCACAGCATCTCTATACTCAGCATCTCTATACACAACCTCACAGCATCTCTATACACAAACAGCATCTCTATACACAGTCTCCTCACGTCCTCCTCAGCATACATCGGGAGTAACTGAGGACGTGTTCCACACGCCGTCAGCAGTGAAGGGGTTAAAAACGTATTTTTTAAAACTTTTTCTCCTTGTTTCCTGTCCCCCAGGGCACTACCCGGACCCGGACATTGTTTTTAAATGTTTCTATACATCCTAGAAATCCGCCACTTCACGGGCAGGTTATGGGGACCTCCTAGGCACGATATTTGAAGGAATTTTTCGTTTTTATTTTTAACCCTTATTTCATGGAAAACTCATTGTCCCTTTAAAAAGTTTTTTTTAAAACTTTTTGTCCTTGTTTCCTGTCCCCCAGGGCACTACCCGGACCCCCATACACCTTTTATGGCAAATATCTTGCATATATGCCCTCTTGGAGGGCACTCTAAAAATCGAACTTTGAGTCCCATTGACTTACATTGAGTTTGAGTTCGAATTCGAACCTTTGAAAAGTTCGAGTTCGAATGCGAACCGAACTCGGGGTGTTCGGCTCATCCCTAGACACGGGACGAACAACAATTGCTTGGAGCTTATCGCCGGATCCTTCGCCATCCGCAGCTTTACACAGGATCTCGGACTGCTCCCTGCTCCTCCGAATGGACAATGTGTCGGCAGTCCAATACGTCAACCTGGGGGGCTCCCGATCCAAGCTCCTATCAGACCTCACACTCTCCCTCTTCAACTAGTGTCTGAAGAGGAACATCTCCCTCACAGCAGAGTATCTGCTCGGCTCGACGAACTGTGTAGTGGACTGGTTTTCCAGATATTGGAGAGACAACAGCGACTGGCGCTTAGACAGCACGACGTTCCTTCACCTATCAGTTCTGCGCGGCCCTTCCATCTGGATCTGTTCGCCTCTCGCCTGAATCATCACCACCAGACCTCGACATACTTAAGTTGGCTTCCGGACCCGCAAGCATCGGGAGTGGATGCCTTCCTCCAACCCTGGCCGCACTCGGGGGCTTATATGTTTCCCCCTTTTCCAATGATCACGCGCACGCTTCAGGAAGTATGCAGTCGAGCGATACGGCTTCTACTCCTCACACCTCTATGGCAGTCTCAGCCCTGGTTCCACTTGGCTCTGGAGCTCTCTTACCAGAATCCACTTCTGCTGCCGTCATTCCCATCAGTTCTCCTGGACCCTCAAGGTCACCCGCACCCAATGGTTCTGGAGGGGAATCATCCGCTAGTAGCATGGACGATCTCCGGGGACCCCTCCTACTGCCAGGTCTATCAGAAGCGGCTCGTACCCTGCTATGGGAATCCTGGGCTCCGGCACACGAAAGTGCTACCGTTACACCTGGAGAGTTTGGTGTGGCTGGTGTCTGCAACAACAGGCTGATCCCACTACAGCCCCTCTCCCACTGATACTAAATTTCTTGGCTACCCTTTCCTATGACGGCAAATTATACCGTACCATTAATTTGTTCCGTTCCGCCATTTCGTTCGCTCATGCTCCCTTGTGCGGTGTAGCTGTGGGTAGGGACCCTTCGGTGTGCTGTCTCCTCAAGGGCATTCGACTCGCTCATCCGCCAATCCCCAAATATAAACATTTTTGGGATGTGGTCCTGGTTTTGGAGTTCCTGCATAACTGGCCCGTCGACTCGCTGTCCCTACGTCAGCTCTCGGCAAAATTAACGGTCCTATTGTGCTTGGTGTCTTTTAGACGGGTTTCGGATGTTAGGGCTTTCGATGCACACGGCATAGCCTTCTCCCCTGAGGGTGTTGCTTTTACGCTCATGAGACGTACTAAAATTCTTTCCTGAGGTTTTTTATCCTTACTTCCCCTCCGACCCTGTCATGTGTGTCGTTCGGTGCGTAACAGTGTATCTTTCCCACGTCAGCCCGCTACGCCCCTCCCAGGTGGGACAGCTCTTGGTTTCCTATGTTCCTCCTCACAAACCTGTGTCCTCTCCCACACTCTCTAGATGGGTTCACTGGCTTCTCTCTCTGGCAGGCGTCGCTCCGCACTTCGGCGCTCACTACGTGCGAGGGGCAGCAGCTTCATCCGCCGCGGATGCGGGAAGCTTGCTGCCCGACATCCTATCTGCTGCCGATTGGTCTAGGGCGGTCACCTTCTGTACCTTTTATTTTCGCCCTCGTTCTCATGCATCTGCGACTCTAGTGCAGCTTTAAAACTGCAAAATATGAAGCCTCCTGTCTTGATATAAAATTGTGGATTATTCCAGCCGTGGTGTCAGAATAATCTTAATTTTAATAAAGACAGGAGGCGAATATTTTTCCCGCACGGGCCTCTTGATCGGACTGTACATCCATGGGGTTTTTTATTATCCGCATTTGTACAATAAATCATTGACACATATTACTTCAAAATAAAATAAAAATACATAATGAAAAAAATAATAATAAAAAAAAAAGTGTAATTTCCTCCGGCCTTGTGTCCGTCATTTCACTAACGTGTTCTTTCCCTAATGTAGGTTGCTGTTCGCGTGTCTTAGTTAGCTTAGTTACGATTGACTCCAGTTTCAATGATTAACTTAACTGGTTTAGTCCTATTGCTTTCACGTATACAGTGGCAAGAAAAAGTATGTGAACCCTTTGGGATTACGTGGAGTTTTGCATGAATTGGTCATAAAATGTGCTCTGATCTTCATCTAAGTCACAACCATTTGAAAAACACAGTCTGCTTAAAATAATACAACACAAACATTATATGTTTTCATGTTTTTATTGAACATAACATGTAAACATTCGCAGTGCAGGGTGGAAAAAGTATGTGAACCCCTAGCCTAATGACTTCTCCAAGAGCTATTTGGAGCCAGGAGTGAGCCAACCTTGAGTCCAATCAGTTTGATATTATTGGATGTGTTGCTGAAAGCTGTCCTGCCCTTTAAAAACACACACCAGTTTTGGGTTTACTGGTTTCAAGAAGCACTGCCTGATGTGAACCATGCCTCGCAGAAAAGAGCTCTCAGAAGACCTACGATCAAGAATTGTTGACTTGCATGAAGCTGGAAAGGGTTACAAAAGTATCTCCAAAAGCCTTGATGTTCATGTGTCCACGGTAAGACAGACTGTCTACAAATGGAGAAAGTTCAGCACTGTTGCTACTCTCCCTAGGCGTGGTCGTCCTGTAAAGATGACTGCAAGAGCACAGCGCAGAATGCTTAATGAGGTAAAGAAGAATCCTAGAGTGTCAGCTAAAGACTTACAGAAATCTCTGGCACATGCTAACATTTTTGTTGACACATCTACAATAAGGAAAACATTAAACAAGAATGGAGTACATGGGAGGACACCACGGAGGAAGCCATTGCTGTCCAAAAAGAATATTGCAGCACGTTTGAAGTTTGCAAAAGAGTACCTGGATGTTCCACAGCACTACTGGCAAAATATTCTGTGGACAGATGAAACCAAAATGGAGTTGTTTGGAAAAAACACACAACACTATGTGTGGAGAAAAAAAGGCACAGCACACCAACATCAAAACCTCATCCCCACTGTAAAACATGGTGGAGGGAGCATCATGGTTTGGGGCTGCTTTGCTGCCTCAGGGCCTGGACGGATTGTTGTCATTGATGGAAAAATGAATTCCAGAGTTTATCAAGACATTTTGCAGGAAAACATAAGACCATCTGTCCGCCAACTGAAGTTCCGCAGAGGATGGGTGATGCAACAGGACAATGACACAAAGCATACAAGTAATTCAACAAAAGAATGGCTTCAATAAAACAAAATACACCTTCTGGAGTGGCCCAGTCAGAGTCCTGACCTCAACCCAATTGAAATGCTGTGGCATGACCTTAAGAGAGCGATTCACACCAGACATCCCAAGAATATTGCTACACTGAAACAGTTTTGTGAAGAGGAGTGGTCCAAAATTACTCCAGATCATTGTGCAGGTCTGATCTGCAACTACAGGAAACGTTTGGTTGAGGTTATTGCTGCCAAAGGAGGGTCAACAAGTTATTAAGTCCAAAGGTTCACATACTGTTTCCACCCTGCACTGTGAATGTTTACATGTTCTGTTCAATAAAAACATGAAAACATATGAAGGGTTATTCAAAGAGATTTGAAAAGTCACTGCACGTTCGGTGACTTTTCATTCTCTTCAATTCGGTTCCTTTTGCCGATCCCATTTCGGTGACCCTGCGGTGTATTCAGCAAGCACCACACAAGCACCACACAAGCACCACAGGGCCCCCGAATTGCAGGGAAAGTCTGCCGCAAACCCGACGAAAACTAACCACAAAACCCACCGAATGCACGCCGAAAACCCCCAAAAACATCTGGATTAACCTGCCGAAAACCACGGAAAAAGCCCGAGCAGGAGCCGATCACACGCAGGAAAGCAGCCGAAGCAGCTGAGACGCAGACGAGGGAGGTGAATAAATTAGCAAAATAGTTTGTGTGAATCTGTGAAAATGAAACGCTGTTTGCAAAGAAACTACTGAGCGAAAATGTCTGAAATTTACATATGATCCAATGAATGATAATAAAAAGGGCTGTAACAGAAAAAATAAATAAACTTAAAAAAAATAAAAAACAAATCGGACTTTTACAAAAAAAAAAAAATCTGAAAAATGCTTAAAGAGACTTTTTGCTGCAGAATTTTATAATGAACGGTTTCTTAGATATTGAATTAAAACGGGAATATTTTTAACATTGAAGCCTATGGGATTCTCCTGAATAAACCTGCCGAATTAAACCACCGAATGGCAGGACATTAGGGGAACCTTTCACTGCTGGTTTGTGTTCTCTGAATAGCCGAAGCATTGCTTTTTTATGGGGATTTCACTGCCCTCGAACAGGCACCGAACAGGCACCGTATGCTCAGGCAATTCGCCAGGATTTGGTGAATTGCCTGCTCTCTGAATAGCCGAATGGCCAGGAAAGGTAACCGAACCCTGATTTTCAGCATTCGGTTACCTTTCTCTAGCAATTCGGATCTCTTTGAATAACCCTGATAATGTTTGTGTTGTATTATTTTAAGCAGACTGTGTTTTTCAAATTGTTGTGACTTAGATGAAGATCAGAGCACATTTTATGACCAATTCATGCAAAACTCCACGTAATCCCAAAGGGTTCACATACTTTTTCTTGCCACTGTATCTAGTGAGTTAGCTGACTGTTTATTGACACGTTTCCATTACATGGCACTTTCACGTGTCCTCTGTTTTTTCCTTTAGCTTGACTTGCTCCTGCTGACCCGTTGGTCCTCATCTCTTTTGGATGCCCGTTGGTTTCCTGTTCTTTGGCCTGCGATTGTCGTCGGTTCCTGGTTGGCTTTGGTTTCTTCTTTGGTTCTTTTTCCTGTTGCTTCGATCTCCCGCTAGTTCAGCATACAAGAAAAGAGGACTTGGGAGGGGCCTGATTATCTCTTATTGTCATGTCGTTTTTCTATTGGTTTACCTTGTTGCTAGGTAAACATTCTTTGCTGCTGGAGGTTTAGTAAAGAAAAGAGAATGCAAAATTGTCTTTATTAAAATTAAGATTATTCTGACACCAAGGCTGGAATAATCCACAATTATACAGCGAAAGTGAAGCAATTTATATTACAGGGTATCCATAAAGACTCTTTACAATTTCAAAAATTTATTCCAAAGCCAAATGAAAGACAGATAAGTGAAAATCATTACAAAATGAGACGTATATATTTAAGGTTTTTTTTTTCCTCGTTTAATGCACCGCTATATGGGCACCATTAGTTGCACGAAGCACATCAAGGCGGCGCTGGATTTCTTGCCATGTTGGCTGTAGCGTTCCCTCATCAATGGTGGTGATGGCATCAGGGATCCTCTGCTTTAGATTAGTGACGTCCCTTTGTACCTTTGTTCCATACACCATATCTTAACATAACCCCATAGAAAGAAGTGGAGGGGAGTGATATCTGGTGAACGAGGTGGCCGGGTAATTGGGCCGCCCCACCGCTCCGGAAAGGTTTCATTTAGGAAGCCACCAACATGCAGCAGTCCCCAATGTGGTGGTGCAGCATCTTGCTGGAAAGTGATGGTTGGTTGAAGGTCATGTGGTTGTGGTGCCGTGTATTCAGTGAAAAGGTCAAGGTAAACATTTGCAGTAATTGATGTCTCGCCCAAGAAAAACGGCGCAATGATTGGATTGCACATGATCCCACGCCACACATTCATCTAAAGCAGAGGATCCCGGATGCCACCATTGATGAGGGAACGCTACAGCCAACATGGAAAGAAATCCAGCACCGTCTCGATGTGCTTCCTGCAACTAATGGCGCCCATATAGAGGTGTATTAACTGAGGCAAAAAAACCTTAAATATATACGTGTCATTTTGTAATGATTTTCACTCATCTGTCTTTTCATTTGACTTTGGAATAAATGTTTGAAATTGTAAAGAGACTTTATGGATACCCTGTATACTGCGACGCAGCGTCACAAATTTAAAAAACCCGTAAAATAATGGGGATTTAGCTTTAAAAAGCTATGTTTACGTGTGTTGCTCATCCGTCACCAGGGCACACTATCCCAGCTTTACACATTTATGATATTAATCCCTGACTGTCATCCTTTGAGAATCTCAGGGTCTCATGCTGCTTTAAGGAGGCATTTTTGTGCTTTCTTCAATATGGCTCACGCATGTACAGACACGACGCACTTTATGTTATTATACATATAAACGCCAGGCACATTTCTGCTTTCAGTAAATCCCAGGGTGCGAGTCTAGACTGTCCTGACAGGAACGAGGAGATTGTGAGCGTAAGAATGTGGAGGGTTTGGAGGGTCTGCTAGTGTTGCCAGGTCGGCCATGTTTTCCTGGACAGGTATTACTATTTCATGCAGAGGGGGAGCACAGGGAAAATGCTGCCCTGCAACATGTATAATTCATATGAAGCAGGAAGGAAATCAAGGTCAGCCATCTGGGATTCCTTTCCTGCAGTGTATGGATTATACATGCTGCAGGGTGGCATTTTTCATGCACTGCCCTTCGGCAGGAATAAAATTATGTGTCCAGGAAAACATGGCCGATCTGGCAACCCTAGGGTCTGCGCCCCTTCACGCACACTCTGGGATATGAATTGCCTTTCATTGTGACATTAAAATTACTACTTGCTAATAAATTCCGCACCGGGTGTTAAGTCCCCAGAGTTACTGAACTCCGTGGCAGGGCTGACAAACTCCAGCACACCCAGATAAATTGTTTCAATGCAACAGGAGGGCAGGGAATCATGGGAATTGTAGTTTAGGAACATTTGGACGGCCGGAGTTTGACAGCGTCAAGCTCCACCCCCAGATAGTGCTGGACTGCATCTTCACCGATTCATGAGTCAGGTACTGCATGCAAAGAATTCTGGGAATTACAGGCCATTGACATGTGGATCTTTAAAAAAAAATAAATAATAATTTAAAACAAATTAAAAAAAACTTTATTGGCTCCAAAGCAGCAGCATTGTCCATTTGTCACATATAAAATGAGCAACACCGCTGCCGTTATTCGCCTTCTTAGTTCTCCTGCTGCGCGCAAGTTCAGCGTATAATACAGAGTTAAATTATTCATAAAACACAAATCCTCAAAAATACAAGGGAAAGTTTTCCATTTTTTTCAGTTTTTAGTTAAAATTTAATATTTTCTGTTTTAGAATTATACATCCCATCAGGCACCCATTTACATTATTGTTTTTAAAAAGAGGCCCCTGAAAACCATAAAACAACAACGTTGTGGATGATAAAACACAAAAAATTATTTTACCCCCTGTAGATCACTGGAATCTGAATGGAAATTCATTTTTATTTTTTTTTACATTTTTCATTATAGCATCCTGACTGTACATGACGTATACACTTAATGATATAGAATTTTTCCAGCAGATTCAAAATCTATTTGACACTTAGAAATTATACAGAGAACAAAACAGGGTGACACCACAAAATAATGTGCGGAGAGTGGGTACAATTGGCCACTCAAACGTACCCATGGTCTCCTGTTATAATGGAACCTCCCAATGCAATGGCAGGTGAATCAGGAACAAAAATCATTTAAGAAATAATAATAGTGCAGATCGTAGGTATTATTTTATAAAATCAACCTCTTATATTGCTCTCAAAAGAATTATATATATGGATAAAAGCGCCTCAAATAAAAGGCGCAGCGACCGTTTGAAACCAGGGACACTGGATGTTAGATCCCCCTGTAACTCTACATCGATTTTTGACTTTTGTGTAACAGTTGACGGTATCACTATCCTTCCTTCAGCCCATGCCGCTGCCTCAGAGCGACTCTCGACTCCAGTGTTTCCTTCAGCCCCTACATCCAATCACTCAACTCATCTTGCCGCAATATCGCCAAAATTCGTCCATTTTCTGACTGCTGACACCACCAAGCAACTTATCCACTCCCTTATAATCTCCCACCAGGACTACTGCAACAACCATCTGACTGGCCTTCCTGTCTCCCCATGCAGTCCATCCTAAACAGCCCAGCTTATCCTGCTCACCCGTCGCTCTGTCTGTGTGAATCCCTACACTGGCTCCCCGTCCACAGAAGAATTAAATCCAAATCACTCTCCCTGACCTACAAAACACTCACTAACGCCGCTCCTCACTAATCACACCCCAGCCCGCCCCCTAAAATCCAACAATGACCTTGCTCCCTCCATCATTACCTCTTCACATGCCAGACTGCAGGACTTTTCTCGTGCGGCGCCGACCCTATGGAACGCGCTTCCTTGCAGCATCAGACTGTCCCCAAATCTGGCTTCATTTAAACGCTCCCTAAAGACCCTTCTGTTTAGGGAAGCCGACCACCTGACTCCGTAACAAGACATCCGACAGACCCAAAAACAGTCCTCACCTCTCCCTGCTTTAACATCATCCATGCAGTCCTCCCCTCCTGTTTCTCCTCTCACCCATCTGGATTGTAAGCTCCCACTGGAATAGGGCCCTCATGTCTGCCTGTATCTGTTGGCGGAATACGGACTTTCCCTTTTTGGTGTATTGTAGAATTGTCTTTACCCATTGCACCTTTGTAAAGTGCTGCGGAACAAGCTGGTACTTAATAAATAATGAGTCAGTCCAGGTAAAGTCCAGACATGGGTCTGTAGGCCACTCTGCTCGACGCGTTTCGCCAAAGGAATGACTTACTCAGGAGCACAAACAGTAACACATACAAACACAAACACACAGCATGTAACTCTCTCCCCTGTGTTTTGGGATATCACCCTGTGCTTTGTTTTCTGTAGTTTTTGTAGATTGACTCCTGCACTCGATATCTCAACGAACAGAAAGTGAGAAGGTGTAGAAAGCGAATAATAAAAAGGAAGCGGACGTTTATATATAAACAGCAGGAGCTGTAACAGCTCAACGCATTCTCTTATGAAGAGAGACAGTATGAAACGAGGACAGGAAGCAGGCGCAGGACAGGACACAGGAGAGGACGAAGGACAGGATGTCTGGCAGCAAAACATCTGATGCCATGCTGGTGAAGGTCCTAGAGAGACCGGGAAGGTTCGGAGCGAGTATCTGCTCATAAATTCCCATAGAGGTTGATCTTCACAATCGCGATGGACTCGGTGATGTCCTTCCTGCCCTTCTCGTAGATAACATAAATGTTCTCTTGGTCTTCCACGCGGCCGGAGAGGGACGTGATGCAGGAATAGCCGCTGGCGGCCGGCCAGATCTGGAAAGAGTCGCTCTGCCATGAGTTTCCAGAATCAAAGCTCCATCGCAGGGTGAGATTAACACCTGAGGGACGAGGGTGGAAAAACAAATAAAAGATGGAAAGTTACGTTGGCAGGGAAGAGAGAACGAGATTAAACAATGGTGTAAACAGAACAAAACACACATTACAGAGTAAAGAAGGGAACGTGGTGAAAAATATGGCGATGAAAACCCAGAGAGCATCGGAGAGGAGCAAGGAGATCATATACACCAGGGATCTGTACCCTTGGTTAAAGAAAAGACTGAACACAGTGTTCAGAGAGAAGTAGTACCATTTAATAAACCGTAGGAGGCTCCATAAACCACCTTTCCAATTGTTCTAAATAGATTTTATTAAACATACAAAACAAAATGACATACACATGTTAAAAAACAAATAATGCAAATGGCAGGCGATAGTCAATTGAATTGGGGTATAACTGCAGATAGAGACAATCAATCCTGTATAGCGATTGATATGTAGTACAGCGTGATTAGCCGGTCATCAAATCACCGGATTGTCTCACGTTAGATGGATAGCCCCAAATATAAGACCAGTATAGTTTCAACCTATTGTATAGATGGAGTCATTGGGCATAGCATACGATAGTGCCCAATTCTGATCTGCTTGGGGAATATGCAGAGTGGCATTAAGAATGACCAAAAAATTGGCAGAATATTCAAAGCCAAAATACTTAAAAATAATAATAATAGACACTTGTTAGTGTAGTTTAGAATTCTACTTCTCTCAAGGTGATCTCATATGATATTCCACCATATCTTACAGAGACCGAAATGTGATGTTTACAACAGTTAGTATGTGATCATCAGATAGTCCGTTGCATATTGAGATATATTATCTAGGACAATAATGTGGCCAATTTGCTACTACTTAGTTAGAGCATCCCTTGTACTGTTTAAAGAAAACCCGAAGAATAATATACACACAATCGTGATATGAGATCCAGTTGGGTTAATAGTAAAGAAAGGAAACAGTTAAACCTTAGATGCCATTAATCCACAATGATGTAGTGGTTATAAAGGTTTTCAATTTGTAGCCTCATAAGTAGATCATATGAGATCACCTTGAGAGACGTATAATTCTAAACAAAAATAATAATAATAGACACTTGTTAGTGTAAAGTATTTTGGCTTTGAATATTCTGCCAATTTTTTGGTCATTCTTAATGCCACTCTGCATATTCCCCAAGCAGATCAGAATTGGGCACTATCGTATGCTATGCCCAATGACTCCATCTATACAATAGGTTGAAACTATACTGGTCTTATATTTGGGGCTATCCATCTAACGTGAGACAATCCGGTGATTTGATGACCGGCTAATCACGCTGTACTACATATCAATCTGCAGTTATACCCCAATTCAATTGACTATCGCCTGCCATTTGCATTATTTATGTTTTTTAACATGTGTATGTCATTTTGTTTTGTATGTTTAATAAAATCTATTTAGAACAATTGGAAAGGTGGTTTATGGAGCCTCCTACGGTTTATTAAATGGTACTACTTCTCTCTGAACACTGTGTTCAGTCTTTTCTTTAATCGTCACTTCAAAAGGTTTAATCCTTAATATAGTACCTATTGGTCTCAATCTTTTTTGTTTTTTTGCTATGTGTATCTGCACCCTTGGCCCTACATATCCTATGAGGTCCAGCCAACCTATAGTGAGTGCTGAGTGAGCATCATGGGAGATGCAGTTCCAAAACATCTGCAGGGCCAGGGTTGCTGAGCCCCGATACGGGTTATACAAAGAGGTTGGGGTGGCAGTGGAGACTCACGATGTGTGGCGTTTGATGGATTAGTGAAGTAGACCCTCCCTCCCTTGTATAAAGCCCCCGCGGCCACTGCTGGATCCGTCAGGCCCTCGTCAAAGCGCACGTTTTCCAGGGGAAGGGAGTCACAGCCGTCGAACGAGGTCACCACGATCCGGCAGTGACAATGGTAGAAGTACTGGTTCCGTGCGTTAATGATCACCGAGCCGTCTGGGAGTTCGTACGGCTGAGGGGAGAGGAAAGAGAATGGGTTAAAGCCGGGGCAATGTGTGGGAACACAGTTCCTCCACTGTTTTTGCAGAGGGAACTCAGATTCCCATTGGTCCCAGACCTTATAAAGCGTATATACAGTTAATTCTATATTTTCCTATTAAGTCACAATAAATATAGGATTTACCATTATTTTTGCCATAATCCACACATCTTCATAAATATATCAGATTTGAGGGTGTGTTTGTGATACACACAAGATGATAATTGCCAATTAGGGGACGTTCCCACTCTTCATTTTTTAGGCCTTAACCCCTGGGTAAATCTTCTAGTCCTCGTGGCACCAATATTTTGGGGCTGATAACTCTACGATAGGAAATGGGGCACGGCGTGACCCCTCACCTGGCACTCGTCTGGGGTGAAGTCCCCCATTTTTTTCGCTTGTTTGAACGGCAGCCCTTGCAGCTTTCCTCCTTTTCTCCAGTGCATCCCGTGGTCATCGCTCAGCAGACAGAAGACCCCGTCTTCATTCAGCGTCCCGTGTCCACAAACAATCAGACGCCCTTTGCTGGGTGAGAACTTTTTCTGATGGGAAGAATAAAGCAGAGGAGGTAAACAGATACCAGCACCTTCACATGACACACGGAATATCCCGGGGAGAAAAAAAACCCCAAAAAACACAATAATCAAATTGTTCAGGTAATACGTTAAACTAAGCAGAGACTGATATAGGATAGGACAGGGCGTAAGGCAGGCGTCAGCAACCTGGGCCCTCCGTATGTTTCTGAACGTCATTTCCCATGATGCTCTACTGGCCTAACAAGTAGCTGAGCATCATAGGAGAGGTAGCTCAAAATCAGCTGGGGGGGGGCGAGGTTGCTGACCCCTGGCGTGAGGTTCCTCCAGGGCAGGGCTCTTTAAGAGTCTCATTATACTATGTGTAGAAAAATTATCCAAACAAACAGGCACACACATTTACAATAAAGCGATGGGAGTGGAAAATATCCATGGTGTTGTACCGTAAGGGAGGCTTCTTTTTTCATGAATAATATCATCGTCGCCTCCTGCAGCCCGTTGTGTGATTTGGCTTTATTATGATCTGACTGATACTGTATACAAAACTGTTTATTCGTCTTTAAATTTTTTTTTGCTACATGTCACAGGTTATTTCACATTCTACTTCTCTGACAACATGAGCTGATATTTTATTCTTTTTCTTCTTCTATTTTCCATTAGTTACATTTCCTCTTAGGGCTCAAAATTTCCACTCGCCTGCTCACATTTGGCGAGTGGAAATTAAGTGACGGCAAGTGGAAATGCACACACAGGCAGCACAATAAATTATTTTGTGCTGCGTAATCCAGCAGTGCCACCGTGCACTCCCCCCTTCCCCAGGCTGCACAGTGGCAGGGATCAGCTGCCTAACCTGACCCAGCTCGTCACTGGCAGGGGGGGGGGGGTGATGTGGAGAGGAGCTCCCCTGCCTCCTCGCTCTGCTCACACTGGGCTCTGATGTCTGGGTATAACATGTATCCGGGGTCCGATGTCTGGGTATAACATGTATCCGGGGTCCAATGTCTGGGTATAACATGTATCCGGGGTCCAATGTCTGGGTATAACATGTATCCGGGGTCCAATGTCTGGGTATAACATGTATCCGGGGTCCAATGTCTGGGTATAACATGTATCTGGGGTCCAATGTCTGGGTATAACATGTATCCGGGGTCCGATGTCTGGGTATAACATGTATCCGGGGTCCGATGTCTGGGTATAACATGTATCCGGGGTCCGATGTCTGGGTATAACATGTATCCGGGGTCCGATGACTGGGTATAACATGTATCCGGGGTCCGATGACTGGGTATAACATGTATCTGGCGTCCGATGACTGGGTATAACATGTATCTGGCGTCCGATGACTGGGTATACATGTATCTGGGGTCTGATGTCTGGGTATACATGTATCTGGGGTCTGATGTCTGGGTATTAAATGTTATTTTTGTAACTTTATTCTAAATAAAACCTTTAACCGTGTAATTTCATAAACTAATTTAAGGGGGTGTTTAGGCGCAGAGTTAAGGGCTGGGTAGGGGTTAGGTGGAGCAACTGGTGGCGAGTACCTCTTATGGCCTGGTTAGTAGCATGGGACTCGAAATTTTGAGTCCTGATCTAAAACACACATAATTAATTTGCCCATGTCATCATGTCACCATTATACTCCCTTTCTTGCCGTCTGTCACGGATCCCCCTTGGGTCTATGATACTGGTCCCTGTATACAGTGGTCTATCTACCCCTCCGATCCTTAGGTGGTCGGTAAAACTAACTATCGTCAGGGAACAGAATGACACATACCCAGCAAGGGTTAACAGAATATAAAAATGGTAGTACCAGGAGAGAGAGTCAGGCGTGTGCCAATATCAATACACAGAGCAGGATCACTAGTAATTGCCAGGTACCGGTACACAGAGCGGGTTCGTCAGAGATAGCCAAGAATAAACAGAAAGCGCTGAAGGATGTGATAGCCTTGTCAGGGCAAAGGACGGAGACGCTGGGCTTTAAACCCGGCGGGCGCCGCATTATCAAGCCGCGTCCCGCCCCTTGGCATCTCACGTGATTTTTGCTCTGAGCGCACAGGGCACGAACATATGAAATGTGACCCAGCACTACAATAAAAGCACAGTCCCAATGACCTCCTCCTGGAGTGTTCCTCCTCAGACAAGGGTCTCCTGCAGCCAGACATAGAAGTTGAAGACCGCACTTTAGGTGAGGTGCCCCTTAATCCTTGCAGCACTTTAAGCAATACCGAGTCCAATTGCTGCAGGAAGTTCTGCACAGCCATTTTCATAGATGCCACCACCGCCTGTATCACCGCGGACTCGTAATAAGATGGGTTCTGCATTCTGTCACGTGGCATGTGCCGTTCAGGTAGGAGTCCAGCAGGCGGCGACAGAGGGGAGGCCAGACAGTTGAGAGTACAACTACGCGGTTGAGAGTACCCACTTGAGCGGTGACCTGGAATCTTGACCACAGACCGTGGATACATCTCCGTCTGAGCAAGGGACTCTCAGCAATCTCCACCTGCGCTGTATCCACGGTCTGTGGTCAAGATTCCAGGTCACCGCTCAAGTGGGTACTCTCAACCGCGTAGCCCACTATCCCCTGTGTCTGGAAACCTACCTGTGGATTACAGTTGTTCATCACTGTCTCTGACCCTTTGATCAAGGTACCACTGCCCGCTGTCCAGACTTATTCTTGGTGGGCCCTGTCTGCAGTCTGGGACTGCGTTGCCCACAATCTTCAGGCTCTCCTGTCAAGACTACTCGTAATAGATAATAACTAAACGTAATATTCCAGTATTTGTATGTCATGTACCTCTCCCGAAGGGCCTATGTGCGCATACAATTATTATTGTGTTAGATCTATAGTTGTGGTGGAAGGGCTTGCTGCGTCTGCATTAGTAACACAACACAACGTGAAAATGTCTGACTATCCATTGTCATATATACCTTGCTTTATACATATTATACATTCCCTCATCTAACAGGATAGTAGCCAGTCCCTGTGCATTTTAACCCTTTCGCTGCCGAGGCATTTCATGGTGCCGGCAGGGGGTCCCAGGTGCTGGGCTGACATCGAGGATGTCAGCCCGCAACGGGGGGGGGGGCACAGCAATCGGCCGAAATCCAGCCGGCCGCAAAGGTAGGACGCGCTCAGCGTGTCCTCTGCACGCAACAGTACCTGTGGGTGGACGCGCTGGGCACGTCCTCCGCAGCGAAAGAGTTAAGGGTGGCTAGGTGTCGTGTGTGGGTCTCTGATGGCGATGTTTCTATACATCCTACAAATCCGCCACTTCACGGGCAGGTTATGGGGACCTCATAGGCACGATATTTGAAGGAATTTTTCAGGGTTTTTTTTAACCCTTATTTTATGGAAAACTCACTGTTCCTTTAAAAACATGTTTGTTTTTTTTAAAAAAAAAAATTGTCCTTGTTCCCTGTCCCCCAGGGCACTACCCGGACCCCCATACACCATTTATGGCAAATATCTTGCATATATGCCCTCTTGCAGGGCACTCTAAAAAAAACTTTCGAGTCCCATTGACTTGTTCGAGTTCGAACCGAACTCAATACTTTTGAAATTGTTAGAGTTCGAATGCGAACCGAACACGGTGTTCGGCTCATCCCTCCTCGGCACATGGCCAGCGAGCAGGAGGCTGCCGGGCACCGTGGGATGTGACGCTGTCCTGTGACTTTCCGTGTCACTTGTTGGATGGATGGACAGACAATAAATAATAACGCGCCGTCCTTCCGATCAAGCAGCCTCGCTCACCTGGATTCCGTATCCTGGTCCTGCTTCAAACATGGTGGTCCCGACCTCGCGGGAGAGGTTTCTGGGGGGGCTCCACGTTACCCCGTCGTTGGAGCTGTTGGTGATCATAATGCTGGCTGTGGAGCATTTGAGATAATGAGCGCAGAGGGAGTAGATCAGGAAGATGTTCTTGGTCTCATCATCCACAACAACAGCCCCTAGGCTCAGCCCGTCTGCTACCGTCCCATCATCCGCAATGAAGGAAGTTGCGCTCCAGGTATAGCCTGCGGTGGAAAGGGATTTGCATTATTACGCTACATAGATATATCAGAAGCAAAAGCATTTAGTGGAGCTAGACGTAAACCTGTATATTCTCCATTTAAGTGTCATCATGGAGCCACAGTTGAACATTGGCCCAACAAGCTGCCAGAGCCCCGGCCCATCCCACGAGCCGGCGCCAAAGCAGCAGCCCGGCCCATGAGCTGGTCCCCCGACGGGACCACAAGCCCACCAGATGCGCAGCGAGGCCCATGTACCTGCCAAAGCAGCAGCCCGGCCCATGAGCTGGTCCCCCGACGGGACCACAAGCCCACCAGATGCGCAGCGAGGCCCATGTACCTGCCAAAGCAGCAGCCCGGCCCATGAGCTGGTCCCCCGACGGGACCACAAGCCCACCAGATGCGCAGCGAGGCCCATGTACCTGCCAAAGCAGCAGCCCGGCCCATGAGCTGGTCCCCCGACAGGACCACAAGCCCACCAGATGCGCAGCGAGGCCCATGTACCTGCCAAAGCAGCAGCCCGGCCCATGAGCTGGTCCCCCGACGGGACCACAAGCCCACCAGATGCGCAGCGAGGCCCATGTACCTGCCAAAGCAGCAGTCCGGCCCATGAGCTGGTCCCCCGACGGGACCACAAGCCCACCAGATGCGCAGCGAGGCCCATGTACCTGCCAAAGCAGCAGCCCGGCCCATGAGCTGGTCCCCCGACAGGACCACAAGCCCACCAGATGCGCAGCGAGGCCCATGTACCTGCCAAAGCAGCAGCCCGGCCCATGAGCTGGTCCCCCGACAGGACCACAAGCCCACCAGATGCGCAGCGAGGCCCATGTACCTGCCAAAGCAGCAGTCCGGCCCATGAGCTGGTCCCCCGACGGGACCACAAGCCCACCAGATGCGCAGCGAGGCCCATGTACCTGCCAAAGCAGCAGCCCGGCCCATGAGCCCACCAGTTAATCCAGTTCCTTTATGTAATAATAGAATATTGATACAGATACTATCCTAAACAGTGCTGTCAGATTAAACATTAAGCTGGAGAAGCAAATGTTTCCATGTACACAGATGATATGAACACAGGAAATTTTGAGAAAGCAGGAGGAAACGCTCATAATTAAAACCAATAAGAGGCGATTAATGAAATAATACAGAGATTTGTGGAAGGGTATTATATAAATCCTGATCTACCAAGAAACATGGGGATTACCCCTCTAAATCTTTGTCCGCCATGGAAAGCCCCCCGCGTTGTTGTTGTGATTGCAACATTTTTAAAACATTTACATTCTTGTGTACAACATTGTCGGGAAACCAGAACAACCAGTTAATATGTTATATTTGGCCGCACATACGTGTTATGAGGGTCAGTCACGGGAGAAGATCCTGTGCAGGTCCAGGAAGAGCTCAGGTCTCATATCTGAGCTCAACGTGTCCTGGTCATTAGTTACCGTGAGAAGATCAAGGTCCCACAGGAATAAAAGGAAACCAGACACGGGACGCTCTGAATCCACAGCACAAGGACAGAGGAAATCAGTGCTATTTATTAAAACGTTGGTTGGAACTCAGCGAAAAACCATAAACGGAAAACGATGTAAAGTGTCAGCTCTGCGGCTTAGATCGCCAGAATCCGGGGAGCATGTGGGGACGTTGGGCTTCCTGTAACTGCCAGGTTTTTGTAAGATATAAAAGGGATACGCTAATAAAAAAGTACCGTTTCATCCTATTCCACAGCTGTAAAGCGAGATTGTCATTAGATTTCGGTAAATGTTGCATCATGGGAAAAATCCACAAAACGGAAACAGGAGATCCTTACTTTAAATTTTGCCTTTTTATATGTAATTATTTAAAAGCACAAAAAAAAAAAAAAAAAAACAGCAGCATGTGTTTTATAGTCAACAAGTGAGAACAATAGATTAGACAGCTTCTCTGAGTGGTCACTGTCAGATTGTGCTCTGACAGCAAAGAGATAAAGAACACACGCCAACACCGCGGGGGTTATTCACTAAAATGTGACAACTTGAAAACCAAACTAGAACACGTGAAAATAATAAAAAAGCATAAATGACCAAGGTCCTGGAGGATTATTTTCAGGGAGAAATGTGCGATTGCGTATTCTCTCCGTCATGGATTAATAAATAAATCCTAATGAATTACAGAAAAAAATAATAAAAAAATAAAAATCACAGACAGGAAACGTAGAAAATAATCTGTGACGAATCTTCAATGTTTATAAACAAACGGAGCAAAAATAGAAAAGAAAAGTGAGAACCGAGTGATCGCAAAGTGAAAGGGTGACGCCAGGGAAGAGTGTGCTTGTGATTCTTTACGGTGTATTCCGAGGGTCAAGACCTAAAAAAAAAGAAGTGTGGGAACTCACCAAGAATACTGTCCCGTAATGATCATCTCGCACCCAACACAATCACACACTTAAATCTGATATATTTATTTACACGTATGGATTTTAGTTTTATTATATATGATGGGAGGGCTACTCTACCAATTTTGGCTACGAGCTGGTGTTTGGTTCACAGTAACCCACATGTTATCATATAAACCTTTGTGGTTGTATAAAATTACCCCGTCCCCCCCCCCTTTTTTTTTTAAAGCTCAGAAATGGAGAATCTGTTCCCGCAGGTTTCTAAGCAAATACACAATTTTAAGCAAAATTAAAATTATAAAAATTATCTTGCAAAATATTTGTCTCTATTGTTTTTCCTTTGTATATTCTATATGGTCACGGAAAGGCTAGACTCTGCCCTGTCCAATGACACCTCAAGTGACACTGAAGAGTGTGTACAGCCAGAGTTATGGGGGTTTACATTGTCTGATTGGGTCCCCTGTATCACCTAAAAACGAGTGTGCCCCCTCCCTGGATCCGCCAGTGTATTTATTGTGACGTACCAGAGAAAGATAGTATTGAACACCCAGATAAAAGCTTTATAGCAGGTAGGACCAATGGGAACAGAGTTCCCTCTGCAAAAATAGTGGAGGAACTGGGCTCCCACACGTTCCCCTCTCAACTTGAGCCCTGGTGGATGCACTACAGAAACAAACCGCACAGCGAGCAGATAAGAAATGATTATGTGGCAGCAAAACGAACAGGACCCGCCACATTGTTTATTAACATGTGCAAATCAAATTTCCTGCGACAGCGTGTGTCCCTAACAAAGCGCAACGTCAGAAAGGAGCGGGGACACCATGATCACAGGGGAGACTAGGAATCATGGGAAATGAAGCATCATTTGCATCAAAACATACTAACTTAGGATAAAAAAAAAAACTCTATATAAAACGTATTAAATGTTAGACAGGAGGAGACGCCTTTTGGACTTACGAACGTTCGTGTTTGTCAAACAATATAATTTTTACTTCCTGTAAATCAAATAAAAAAAACAGATCATAGAGAGGACTTTAAACCACATACCGAGCGCGTGAGGCTAGAGAGGAGCGGCGGCCCGGGCTCCACACACACACACACACACTGTATGGTTAGGGAGACCATGTCGGCCATGTTTTCTTGGACACATAATTTAAATCATGTTGATGGGCAGTGCATGAAAAATGCCACCTCGCAGCATGAATAATCCATAGGCTGCAGGATAGAAATCACAGAGGGATCCCAGGTGACCTGCCTCAATTTCCCTCCTGCAACATATGAATTATACATGTTGCAGGCCAGCACTTTTCCCTTTGCTTCCTCTGCATGAATATAGCAATAGGTGTACAGGGAAACATGACCGATACGGTCACCCTATGTACGATGGACACACTCGCCTCGAGACACAAAGTATCATTCGTTAATGGAGTTACAACCAAACTGTATCAAAAGAAAAGAAGAAGAGGGAGAGCGGGGCCAGGCGGGGCGCTACAACTTCAAAACACTTACTAAAACGTAAGCCCACCATCAGGGGTATTCAAAGAGAATCGAAAAGTCACCGCACGTTCGGTGACTTTTTGTTCTCTTCAATTCGGTGCAAATCGGCTTTCCCATTTCGGCGACCCTGAGATGTATTCAGCAAGCACCACAGGGCTGTCGAAGTGTAAGGAAAACCCGCCGAATGCACGCCGAAAACATCTGGATTAACCTGTCAAAGACGCTAGAGAAACCCGAGCAGGAGCCGATCACATGCAGCGAAGCCGCCGGAAAAAGCCGACACCGCAGACGAGTGAAATGAATAAATTACCAAAACAGTTTGTATGAATGTGTGAAAAGAAACTACTGAGAGAAAATGTCTGAAATTTACATACTTGAAAATGAGAGAAATCTCAAATGTATCCTTCCTGGTAAAATCCTTAATAAATAAATAAAATAAAATATGATCCAATGAATGATAATAAAAAGGGCTGTTACAGAAAAAAGAAAGTTAAAAAAAATGCTTAAAATTTCCTAAAAAAAAAATAAAAAAAAAATCTATAAATAAAGAGACTCTTTGCTGCAGAATTTTATAATGAACGGTTAATTCGATATTGAATTAAAACGGGAATATTTTTAACTTTGAAGCCTATGGGATTCTCCTGAATAAACTTGCCGAATTAAACCACTGAATGGCAGGGCATTAGGGGAACCTTTCACTGCTGGTTTGTGTTCTCTGAATAGCTGAAGCAGTGCTTTTTTATGGGGATTTCACTGCCCTCGAACAGGCACCGTATGTGCAGGCAATTCGCCAGGATTTGGCGAATTGCCTGCTCTCTGGATAGCCGAATGGCATTTCAGCATTCGGTTACCTTTCTCAAGCCATTCGGATCTCTTTGAATAACCCTGTTTGTCTCTGTATATTATTACTGTAATTAGGACATGACTCAATCAGCCAATCAGGAGACCCCAATGAATCTTACAGAATATGCTCTGTGAGTTCTATTGACATTTATCCGCATTATCGCACATTGTGTGTTTATTATTACACAGAGTTTATGTGGCATCTGTCAGTATATACAGAGGGGGCAGTAGTTGAGGTATCAGTGGCATCTGTCAGTATATACAGAGGGGGCAGTAGTTGAGGTATCGGTGGCATCTGTCAGTATATACAGAGGGGGCAGTAGTTGAGGTATCGGTGGCATCTGTCAGTATATACAGGGGGCAGTAGTTGAGGTATCGTGGCATCTGTCAGTATATATACAGAGGGGGCAGTAGTTGAGGTATCGGTGACATCTGTCAGTATATACAGAGGGGGCAGTAGTTGAGGTATCGGTGACATCTGTCAGTATATACAGAGGGGGCAGTAGTTGAGGTATCGGTGACATCTGTCAGTATATACAGAGGGGGCAGTAGTTGAGGTATCGGTGGCATCTGTCAGTATATACAGAGGGGCAGTAGTTGAGGTATCGGTGACATCTGTCAGTATATACAGAGGGGGCAGTAGTTTAGGTATCGGTGACATCTGTCAGTATATACAGAGGGGGCAGTAGTTGAGGTATCGGTGACATCTGTCAGTATATACAGAGGGGCAGTAGTTGAGGTATCGGTGGCATCTGTCAGTATATACAGAGGGGGCAGTAGTTTAGGTATCGGTGACATCTGTCAGTATATACAGAGGGGCAGTAGTTGAGGTATCGGTGGCATCTGTCAGTATATACAGAGGGGGCAGTAGTTGAGGTATCGGTGACATCTGTCAGTATATACAGAGGGGGCAGTAGTTTAGGTATCGGTGACATCTGTCAGTATATACAGAGGGGGCAGTAGTTGAGGTATCGGTGACATCTGTCAGTGTATACAGAGGGGGCAGTAGTTGAGGTATCGGTGGCATCTGTCAGTATATACAGAGGGGCAGTAGTTGAGGTATCGGTGACATCTGTCAGTATATACAGAGGGGGCAGTAGTTTAGGTATCGGTGACATCTGTCAGTATATACAGAGGGGGCAGTAGTTGAGGTATCGGTGGCATCTGTCAGTATATACAGAGGGGGCAGTAGTTGAGGTATCGGTGGCATCTGTCAGTATATACAGAGGGGGCAGTAGTTGAGGTATCGGTGGCATCTGTCAGTATATACAGAGGGGGCAGTAGTTGAGGTATCGGTGTCCCAGTCTGCTCCTCACCTCCATCCTGCGAGCGGCGAGTAGCGATGAATTTTGCCCCCAGGTCAGATGAAGAATATTTTCTCGCCTCTGTAAATGCCAGGAGGTGCCCGCGGGGGGTGTAGGTGATTAACGGAATACGGTAGGTGTCAACTGCGCCGATTACTCGCCCGCTCACCCACAGGAGCTGCTCCATGGTGATCACGGGGGAGACCTGTAGGTGGAGGACAGACAGGCTAGAAATACAATGAACTCAGAATTGGGAAGAGCGAGCGCAGGTTCACTGCAGGCTTCCATCGTCACATACAAACCAGCACATGTGCCCGTCTCAAACATACGGTCCTGACCAGAGAGTGGCATCCGGAAGCAGCCATACCTCAATGCCACAGAAACTCGCTCCCCAACCGTATCACTCAGGTTTTACCCATCGCACCCTTACGTTATTTTACGTGGCAAGAAAACACAAAGACCTCAGCAGTCCGAGCTCACGTGTACCCCGATACCACATCAAGCAACACCAGACTACCCCACATACATTACATACCACATCAAGCAATGCCAGGCTACCCCCAACATACATTACATACCACATCAAGCAATGCCAGGCTACCCCCAACATACATACATACCACGCCGAGCAATGCCAGGCTACCCCCAACATACATACATACCACACAAACAATGCCAGGTTGCCCACACATGAACATACCAGACCAAACAATGCCAATCTGCTCCTACATAAACACACCACGTCAGGCCATGCCAGTCTGCCTCAGAAACACAAACTGCACCAAGCAATACCGGTCTGCACACACAAAAACAAGGCAAACGGGTCTTGCCAGTCTGCCCAGGCAAAGGCGGTGCCGTCCATCCCATCGGACCAATCCTCAGTACCTGGTTATAGGGCGCAGCGCATGCACAGCCCAGCAGGGCACACAGTGCCAATGCCAGGTACACCGGAGAGTGGGCAGGGAGGGCACGCCATGCTGTGTCAGTCTCCTTCATGCTGGTCCTGTGCTGGCAGCAGATTCCTGGGACACACAGTGCGAGTCTCTGCCCGGGATCCGAGCTCTCGGTTTACCTGAGACTCATTATGTAACTCAGTCTGCTGCTTCCTGCTTCTGTGTCATCACATGACCTGTCACTAGTCAGCTGACCTGCTCCACAAAACACCATCAGTCTGGCTTTTTCACTAAGCACATTGTTGTTGCATTGAAATTACAGTGGATTTACCTCAACAAACTTCGGTGAAATCACTGTTTAGCGAAATGTCACCGTAGTTCGTGGTAGCGCACTCCGTCGTTTCCATCACGGTTTGTGCTCGGTTTGTTCTGTCTGGTTCTTCTCAGCCCGTTTCACACCATTGTATCCCCCAAAGTTTCTGCTGAAGTTGTTCAGCATGACGGTGTGCACAATCACACAGCGAGAAAGCATGAAATCCCCCAATAATAAACCCAAAATACAAACCCCATCCAATAAATCCGATTCTTTCTGTGTGTAGATACATGTTCACATTAATAGAACGCGTTTTACACGGTTTGCTGTTAATTGTGTCCGTACGTTTTAAAGGAAACATTCTAAACATCCCGACTACTTTACATTTTTGAAGAACTGGTAGAAAACGCCGGGTGAAGCGCAGGAGTTTCCTCCATCCCACCCAGAGTCACCGGCAGCCGGGAAACTCAAATTTCCCGGCTGCTGGTTACTAGTGACGTCGGCAGGCACAGAACATGTAGACTAGGGATGAGCCGAACACCCCCGAGTTCGGTTCGCATTCGAACTTTTCAAAAGTTCTAACCCGAACTCAATACGAGTCGACGGGACTCAAAATTCGGTTTTTAGAGTGTCCTCCAAGAGGGCATATATGCTAGATATTTGCCATAAAAGGTGTATGGGGGTCTGGGTAGTGCCCTGGGGGACAGGAAACAAGGACAAAAAGGTAAAATGTTTTTAAAGGGACAGTGAGTTTTCCATGAAATAAGGGTTAAAAATAAAAATGAAAAATTCCTTCAAATATCGTGCCTAGGAGGTCCCCATAACCTGCCTGTGAAGTGGAGGATTTCTAGGATGTATAGAAATATTTAAAAACAATGTCCGGGTCCGGGTAGTGCCCTGGGGGACAGGAAACAAGGCCAAAAAGTTTTTAAAAAATACATTTTTAACCCCTTACCTGCTGACACGTCATCAGTAGGGATGAGCCGAACACCCCCAAGTTCGGTTCGAACCCGAACTTTCCAAATGTTCGGATCCGAACCCGAACCCGAACTCGATACAAGTCAATGGGGCTGAAAATTCGGTTTTTAGAGTGCCCTCCAAGAGGGCATATATGCTAGATATTTGCCATAAAAGGTGTATGGGGGTCCGGGTAGTGCCCTGGGGGACAGGAAACAAGGACAAAAAGTTTTTAAAAAAAAGTTTTTAAAGGGACAGTGAGTTTTCCATGAAATAAGGGTTAAAAATAAAAACGAAAAATTCCTTCAAATATCGTGCCTAGGAGGTCCCCATAACCTGCCCGTGAAGTGGCGGATTTCTAGGATGTATAGAAATATGTAAAAACCAAAAAATGAAATTTCAAATGACGGTAAATGCTTTTCCTTTAATCTATTCATAAACAACTGCATGGGGCGGCAGTCTGTATGAAAAGAGGAGACATTTTCGGACACGCAGGAAAAGTTTACTGATTTTTTGGCGGTGAAAAGCAGGAGAATAGAAAATTCTAGACCAAATAGCCGATTTGGAAAGTGAGATAAATGGGAGAATTTTTCTGGTTTGGCTATTTTGACCTACAATTTTCTCTTCGGTCATTCTCCTGAGTTTCACCTTTCTCTGAATAACCCTGTCAGGGTTATTCAGAGAGCGGTGAAGAGCAGGAGAATGACTGGAGAATGGAAAATTCTAGGTCAAAATAGCCAAACCAGAAAAATTCTCCCATTTAGGCTAGGGTCAGACTAGCGAATTTTTAACGTGCGTTTAGGCGCACTTAATCACGGCCGCACTAGCAGCAAATGACGGGGAATGACGGCCAATATACGAAGTACGGTCGCACAAAAGTCCGGCTGCGCAACGCAAGTGGAAAATGAACGCATTTTTTCGAGAACGCAGAACCGCTAGTACAGACGTACAGCGTGCGCTGCGTCCACTAGCGGCGTGTGTGCGTGATTTGGAGACGTCAGACCCTGCTCATGTCCGGCCAACATAACGTCCAGACACCCAAAGTTTCCTGGTTTGGATCCGTAAAAAATCACGCACAAAAATGCGCATCGTATGACCGTTTTCGCGAAATCCGTAAAAAAATACGGCAATGCGTTCGGACGCACTTTTTGACGGTCACTGCGAAAAATGCGTTAGTCTGACCCTAGCCTTATCTCACTTTCCAAATCGGCTATTTGGTCCAGATTGTTCTCTTTTCCTGCCATTCTCCTGGTTCACACCTTTCTCTGAACAACCCTGAGACAGAGGTGAAAGCCAGGAGAACTGGCAGGAGAAGAGAACAATCTAGACCAAATAGCCGATTTGGAAAGTGAGTCAAATGGGAGAATTTTTCTGGTTTGGCTATTTTGACCTAGAATTTTCACTTCTCCAGTTATTCTCCTGATTTTCACCGCTCTCTGAATAACCCTGTGAATGTTTAATCCCGAGGTGAAAAATAACATTGCTTTAGATGTTAAAAGCGGCAATGAGGAAATTTTGTATTTTTTTCAAACACCAGTTAAATGCAGCATATTAGGAAGTTTTAGGAGGGAAATTAATTCTCAAATCTCAATCAGAAGCAGACACTACCCCACCCCCTCAGTACCTCAGTATAGTGTACAATGTATCAAATTGATTACCAGACTAAAAACACCTGGTGTTATGCCCGTTTGTGAACAGAGGTCATTTAGAGTTGAGAATCTTTCCACGTACACATTAGCTTTTAATTCAATATCTAATAAACCGTTGCTTATAATATTCTGCAGTAAAGAGTCTCTTTATTTCTAGATTTTTTAGTATTTTTTTAAGCATTATCTATACTTTTTTCAAAATTTCTTTTTTTCGAACTCGAACCGAACAAACCCAAAAAGTTCGAAATTCGCAAACTTTCGAACAACCAAAGTTCGGGCCGAACTCCGAACCGTCCGAACCGAACAGCTCTTCCCTAGTCATCAGCTTTGCGGGACCCCCGGCGGAGATACTCACCTCTCTGTCCGGGGTCCCGCGGCGTTCTGACTTCAGCGTCTTCAGACATTTTAACCCCTTAGGCACGGGTCGCAGTGCGGCCTAGCTCCGGGGGGGCCGCCATCTTGGATGGCGGCTCCACCCCCGGGTCCCCCTCACTGCCTGACGTCCTCACGCATAGCCTGATGACGTCAGATAGCCGGGGAACCCCTAGCTGCCCGGAATCCCCTGGTGGAGATAGGGGGTTCATTTGAGGGTTCACAGAGATGCTGTGAGGCTGTGTATAGAGATGCTGTGAGGCTGTGTATAGAGATGCTGTGAGGTGGTGTATAGAGATGCTGATGGGGTTGTGTATAGAGATGCTGTGAGGCTGTGTATAGAGATGCTGATGGGGTTGTGTATAGAGATGCTTTGAGGCTGTGTATAGAGATGCCGTGTATAGAGATGCTGATGGGGTTGTGTATAGAGATGCTGATGGGGTTGTGTATAGAGATGCTGTGATGCTGTGTATAGAGATGCTGTGAGGCTGTGTTTAGAGATGCTGATGGGGTTGTGTATAGAGATGCCGTGTATAGAGATGCAGATGGGGTTGTGTATATAGATGCTGTTTGTATATAGAGATGCTGATGGGGTTGTGTATAGAGATGCTGTTTGTGTATAGAGATGCTGTGAGGCTGTGTATAGAGATGCTGATGGGGTTGTGTATAGAGATGCTGTGAGGCTTGTATAGAGATGCCGTGAGGTTGTGTATAGAGATGCTGATGGGGTTGTGTATAGAGATGCTGTGAGGCTGTGTATAGAGATGCTGATGGGGTTGTGTATAGAGATGCTGTGAGGCTGTGTATAGAGATGCTGTGAGGTTGTGTATAGAGATGCTGATGGGGTTGTGCATAGAGATGCTGTTTGTGTATAGAGATGCTGTTTGTGTATAGAGATGCTGTGTATAGAGATGCTGATGGGGTTGTGTATAGAGATGCCGTGTATAGAGATGCTGATGGGGTTGTGTATAGAGATGCTGATGGGGCTGTGTATAGAGATGTCTTGCGGCGCCGAAGTGCGGAATCCCCTGGTGGAGATAGGGGGTTCATTTGAACCCCGATATCTCCAGAACCGTGGCAGCTAGGGGGTCATGGAGGGTGTCAATCGAAAGGCCTGAGCATGATACCCAACGTGACCAGGTATAAAGTAAAAAAAAAAAAAAAACATGTATTTTTTTGTGTGTTATTTTTATTAATGCAGCAATATTGTTCACATTTCAATTATAATGTGAACGATGATGCTGCAGTAATGATTTTTTTCTATGGGGTGCGTTTGCTATAAATCACGTAATTCCTCCCACAAAATGTAACAAGTCCCCATTTCTAATTTTTGTACAAGCGCACCCCATAGAAAACATAACCGCAAACGCTCATGTGCTAAAATGTGAAAAAAAACACTTTACACACTGCAGATGATTAAAAATTAAATTTTTATTGCATTTTTTGTCATAATATACAGGCAGGACATGACGTATACATATAAAAATTATTTATTATGAATCTGCGGAGTCTGCCGGAAAGAACGATATCTAATATGTCCTGGGTCATATAATAAAATGTGGCTTCAAATCGCGTTTAAACATGATGAGCGAAAGCGGTAAAAATGAGCTGAGCACATAGCAGTGAAATGCAGGGTTAAGGGGTTAAACAGCATATCAGAGGAAGATTTAGTAGAGAAATGAACACTTCTCAGAAGCACAGGTGTTGTTTGATACATGTTCAGATCAGGAGACACCACACCCTCACCAGACAATGTATCAAATTCATCAGACCAGACTAATTCAAACTAATTAAACACCTGTTGTTTACAGCGTTTGAGAACACAGGTCATTTAGAGGTGAGAATCTTTGCACGTAGACATTATTTGTTAATTCAATATCTAATAAACCGTTGCTTATAATATTCTGCAGTAAAGAGTCTCTTTATTTCTAGATTTTGTAGTATCTTTTTAAGGATTTTTTATACTTTTTTCAATTTATTTTTTTTCGAACTCGAACCCGAAAACCCCAAAAAGTTCGAAGTTCGCGAACTTGCGAACGGCCAAAGTTCGAATCGAACTCCGAACTGATCGAACCGAACAGCTCATCCCTAATGTAGACGTCGCCCTCTGAGAACTCTCGCTACAGCGATTGGCCTCAGAGAGGCAGCGATGGATCAGATCTGTGCATGCGCGTGCAGCTCCGACCCATTGCTCTGTGCAGGCGCTACCGGACCTCCGTACAGAAAGATTGTAAGTCCCGTAGCGCTGCACAATTTGTGTTACCTACATGCATGTGGCATGTGGCACAAGCTGCACAGAAAAGTCGAAGGAGCAGCAGCAGCGAGGGGAAAAAAAGGGGAGTAAAATCACCTAAAAATAAAATAATTGAGCAGGACTGCCGGCACGTTCTCCCCCGTTATTTAAAGGGACGAAAAAAGGACTCTCTACTTTTCAGTAAAATGTTCCTTTAAGTATTCAAACCTTAATGATCAAATTGATTAATATTTAATTTATACAATTATAAATATCTTTAACTGTTACCTGTGTAGGAAAAACCCGACAGGGAGAGAACCCTGTACCGTGCAGTAAAACACACACAAACCCATTGATTCTACCCGTATCAAATATATTTTACAGGCAACGAAAAATCTTTCAAATAAATACGCAAAGATCTAGAAAAGCGAGAATTCGGATGGTTTTGCCCGGCTGCTAATAAAAATGATCAGATTCCTGGGCTGGAGAGAGGATGGAAGATGCCAGTGTTTATGTACATAGCAATAATTTCCAGCGCCTTAATATATTACTAAATATAAAGTACTTACGGCGGCTGGGGTCAGACGAACGCAGTGCGAACGTGCGTTTAGCCGCACTTTATTACGGCCGTGGTAGCAGCAAATGATGTCCAACGCATGCCCACACACGAAGTACGGCCGCCCGAAAGTTCGGCCACGCAACGCAAGCAGCAAATGAACCGCTAGTACTGACATACAGAGTGCGCTGCGTCGGCATAGCGGCGTGTGTGCGTGTTTAGGAGACGTCAGACGCTGCTAATGTACGGCCAACATGGCGTCCATTTGTTTTTAATAGCTCCGTCAAAAACCACGCACGAAAATGTGCATCGTATGACCGCTATCGCGTCTTCCGTGAAAAAATACGTCAATGCGTTCGGACGCACTTTTTTACTGACGATGCAAAAAATGCGTTCGTTTGACCCTAGCCTAAAACTGATGTGGATAGCAATGACATTTTTTCCTCCCACCCGCTCCGATCCTTCGCTCTGCACAGGCGCTACAGAACTTGCAAACGTAAAGTGCACTGTGCAATTTGACAGCGACTCAATTCCTAAGTGCCAATATAAACAAACGGCACAAACCTTATATGCTTTGAAATTTATTTTTGAATCCTTCCTAAGTGATCTCAAATAGCTCCCCTGGTACAGACTAAACCTAATCCCAGACCTAGACTGTGCAGTTGAATACTTTCAGTCTGAGCTCCTGCAAGTCTGGAATTCCCATGCCCCACTGCGTAAAGTGCGAGTAAAAGGGACCCATCTCCCCTGGGTTACAGCTGATCTTACACTAATGTACCGTCTTAGAGATTCACTGTGGTCAAATTTCAAGAGTACTGGTTCCATGAACGATCACTGCGAATACCGAAAATGCCGGAATGAATGCACAAAACAAACAAAAATGGCTAAAGCCCATTACTTCAATGAAAATCTAAACAATAACATATCAAACCCTAGAAACTTTTGGAGAACCATAAGTAACATACAAGCACCCCCAGTCCACTCCCAGCCGGCTGCTGTCAAAGTAAACAACCAAACCCTGCAACACCCCCTAGATGTAGCAAATGCCTTTAATGGTTATTTTGTTGGATGCGCCACCACTTTGATTGCCAAGCTAGGAAATGACATGCAATCAGAGAGGCCACACGCAGGTCAGGCCCCTCCAACTGTGCAAAGTCCCTGTATCAGACAGGAATTCAGTTTTAGACCAGTGCCTGTCAGTGTTGTTACTAAACTTCTCCGTAAGCAAAAAATGAACTACCAGTCTGGACCTGATCAAATACCAGCAATGCTGCTGAAAATCAGTGCACCGGCAATTGCAAATCCGGTCGCAACCCTAATCAATGAATCACTGGCGACTGGATACATACCCAAACTCTGGAAGACTGCAAGAGTGGTACCTATCCATAAAAGTGGTGACAGTACTTTGGTATCCAACTACCGTCCGATATCGTTGCTCCCTGTAATGTCAAAAATTTTGGAAAAATGCGTCTACACACAATTACGTGATTATTATCAATATTGGAACTACTTAACCCCAGATCAATCCGGCTTTCGTCCAAATCACTCAACTACAAACGCCCTTTTAAAAGTCTGCAATGATATCCAGGCTGGGATGGAACAAGGAAACCTAACTGGAGCCATCTTCCTTGATTTTGCCAAGGCCTTTGACACCGTAGACCATGGCATCTTGTTAGAAAAACTTAAAAACTCTGGCATTGGTGATCGCACGCTAACCTGGTTTCAATCATATGTATCCGACCGATCACAATATGTGTCAATTTCTGGCAGCTCCTCCCTCTCCCTCCCTGTCACTTGCGGTGTACCCCAAGGCTCAATACTCGGCCCCCTGCTATTCACGATATTCATAAATGATCTGCCCAACGTCTGCAAAGCCTCAACTGTACACATGTACGCAGACGACACCGTAATCTATACCAGCAAACCAAATCTCCGGCAGCTGGAGGCCGTGCTGCAAGAACAATTCACAGAGGTAGAAAAGTGGATCAAAGATAACAAACTTTTTTAAATAATGACAAAACTGTAATGATGCACTTTGGAACAAAACCTAAACTACACAAATTGCAAAATCCCCACTTATGTGTTGGGACAAAATTAAAAATGGCACGCTGACCACAGTCAGTTCTCTCAAATATCTAGGTATGTGGTTGGACCCTAATCTATCCTTTGGCCCCACATCGAAAAACTCTCATCTAAACTTTACCCCAAACTAGGTGCCCTGTACAGAAACAAATCCTGTCTGAACCCCGCGGTAAGAAAGCAGATTGTACAACAAATGCTATGCCGGCTATTGATTACGGAGATGTAGTGTATGCAGCCGCCCCGCAAACACATCTTCAGAAACTTACTACATTATATAACTCATTCTGCTGCTTTGCATTACAATGTAACTACATGACCCACCATTGTGACATGTTAAAAGAGCTAAACTGGCCATCGCTGGAATCTAGACGCACCCTTCACATTTCCAGCCTGGTGTTTAAGAGCATTTCTGGGAAGCTGCCACCCTATCTGAATAGACTGCTTCCCCCAGCAGCTCCCTCATCCTATAACCTCCGATCCAGGACCAGCACCTTACTTGCAATACCACAATACAAAAAGAAAGTGGCTCGATCCTCATTTTCCTACAGAGCACCACAATTATGGAATAACCTCCCAGACACCATCAAATCTTCCCCCAGTCTAAAGTCACTCAAGAGCTCCTTACTAACATACCTCAATACAGAATGCACCTGTAAACATGTAACACAGTGACTATATTTCTACATATTTATTTTCTGTTAATCTGTATATTTGTGTTGGGTTTTTTTAATATCTTGCATTGTATTACTTTGTATTTCTGTAACTGTAACAATTCAGTGTTCTTGAACCCAGGACATGCTTGAAAACGAGAGAAATCTCAATGTATCCTTCCTGGTAAAATCCTTTATAAATAAATAAATATGTATACACTCTATAACTTGATCACGATCCACTTTAGGTTATAGAGTGTTGGACCAAACCCTGGGTCCTCCTAACAGGACAGGTTTGCAGGATTCCCTTGGGAAAATGGAGACATAATCCTGCAATGACTGAGCAGCAAATCATATCCCCTGAGCTTCACATCTCCTGCAAACCTGGCCTGTTAAGGCTGGGGTCAGACTAACGCATTTTTAATGTGCGTTCTGGCGCACTTAATCACGGCCACACTAGCAGCAGATGACGGGCAATGACGGCCAATATACGAAGTACGGCTGCACAAAAGTCCGGCTGCGCAACGCAAGCGGCAAACAAACGCATTTTTTCGAGAATGCAGAACCGCTAGTACTGACGTACAGAGTGCGCTGCGTCCGCTAGAGGCGTGTGTGCGTGATTAGGAGACGTCAGACGGTGCTAATGTCCGGCCAACATAACGTCCAGACGCAAAAAGTGTTTTATTGACGATCCGTACAAAAAAAAATCACGCACGAAAATGCTTATCGTCTGACCGTTTTCGCGCATTCCGTGAAAAAAATACATCAATGCGTTCGGATGCACTTTTTGACGGCCGCTGCAAATAATGCGTTCGTTTGACCCTAGCCTAAGGGGGACCTGATAAAAACCCCACACAAGAAATAGCTTTGCTTCTCCATAGAATAAATCCAAGGGATAATGAAAAGGGGCCGAACCTTTTATGATTGTATCAGTGTCAGAGTGTAGAGGAGGGATATTTTGGTTCCCCACGAAACACAAACCGGAGAGCGGAAGCATCAGATCCAGTCCTGAGCCCCGTTCAATACCTCAGCAGCTGCTGAATTGCTGCAGCACTGTCATTGAACGCTTTGGATGGGAATTTCGAAGCAAAATGGCTGCCGATTTCTTAATGAAAGATGCAGATTGTTTTTCGTGTGACTCGGACAAAATATGATAAAGAAAAGCAGTCAGCACAATCCCATTTTGTATGCGCACACCACAAATGAGAGTTTTTATTGAATAAACGTTATATTTTGTTTCAGCAGTAAATATAATTGTACTGTAATATATGTCTATGTGCCGGGGGGGGGGGGTAAATAATACATAAATATTTTGTGCTTTGGTGAACAAAAACCTCAAAATTAACATTGCCGTACTGAATTGTTCCTTGCTTTGTGGCGGCGGCCATCTTGCTGTATGGAATTGTTACTTGCTTCATGGCGGCGGCCATCTTTACTACGTCACACTCCGCTACTCGCAGCATTTCCGAGTCGCTGCAAGTGCTAAGGCTAGGGTCAGACGAGCGTGATTTCTACGGACTGTACGTCCGTGCACACGGACGTACGTCAGTACGGAAGACGGAGTAGTGGCCACACAGTCCGTTTTTTTCACTGACGAATATATTTTGACGGATGTAGGAGGGAAAATAAATTAAAAAGCAAAACCATTTTGTCACGTTCCATCACTCACACACAAAGCTATGCAGACGTTGCGGACGCAGCGCACTTTGTGCGGCCGTTCTAGGGGTTCTACGTTCTTGCCTGCCTTGCGTCCGTGGGCCGCGGCCGTTGTGCGTCCGCAGTTCAGTGCGGACGTACTTCGTGTAACGGGCTCCGATGGGCTTCCTGTCATGCTATCACGGACGTGAACACTACGCTCGTCCGACAGCAGCCTAAGTCAGCAGTGCTGAACGCTGAGTGGCTGAACGGCATTCAACGGCAAGTTGCCAACTTAGAGGTATTAAACGCTTGTGTGTACAGCGAGGATTTCATCATGAGTTTCCTGGATATGGTCTAACGGTAATTAGGTTTGTTTTGAGATATTTATAATCCATGTATGAAATGACACGGTTGAATACAGCATAAGCAAACAGTGCAGTGTCTGTGTAACCAGACTCGCTCCACACACTGCGATTTGACGTCACTTCTAAACCGAAGGATGTGATGCAAGAAAAATATATATATTTAATAAGTACATTACAACTTATAAAATCACTTAAACGCTAATATTGTGCAACACTTTTATTCTAGAAAAGGACAGGTTCACTCTGTAAATCATTATTAAAATCATCATTTGATTTAGACCAATGGCTCCTTCACGCAGGTGTCTCCATCATTTCCCCTTTCCATTGAGGGATCTTAGAAGCCGAGAAGAAGCTCAGATTGGATTCCAAAGTGCTCTGGAGCCTCGGTCAGAGTTCCACATGGTCGTCCTGTGCAAATCCAGTTGTTTCCCCATCACCAGGAATGAGTTTGGAAGTTAGAGAAGAAAGCGAAGAATTGAAGAAGCGGATGTTTATAAATAAACAGCAGGAGCTGTAACAGCTCAACGCATTCTCTTATGAAGAGAGACAGTATGAAACGAGGAGAGCGGGTGCAGGACAGGACGCGGGCACGGGCGCAGGACGTCTGGCAGCGAAATATCTGATGCCATGCTGGTGAAGGTCCCAGAGAGACCGGGAAGGTTCGGAGCGAGTATCTGCTCATAAATTCCCATAGAGGTTGATCTTCACAAATGCGATGGACTCGGTGATGTCCTTCCTGCCCTTCTCGTAGATAACATAAATGTTCTCGTGGTCTTCTATTCGGCCAGAGAGGGACGTGAGGGAGGAATAGCCGCTGGGACCAGGCCAGATCTGGATCAAGTTCTGCTGCCATGAGTCTCCAGAATCAAAGCTCCATCGCAGGGTGAGGTTAACGCCTGAGGAGAGGAATAAATAATAAAGCAACAAAATCTACAAATTAAAAGAGTCTAGAAGAAGAATGGTGATGGATATGGAAAACCCGGGAGAACGAGAGGGAGGTGAGAAGATCATAGAGGAGGGATTATAAACTCAGCGTGCACTTTGTACCTCACTTCCATCTCAGTCATCCAAGCCTGTGATGGACAACCTTGGCACTCTGGAGGTGTCGGTTCTACATGCCATGTTTTGTTCAGGCGGGCATCATGGGACATGTAGTTCCGAAATACAAGCAGAGTCAGGATCAGCCATCACGGTTTTAAAGCATAAAAAATAAATTTAAAGCTCGATGCTGGACTGGTATCGGAGACTCACGTTGCGTGGGGTTTGCAGGATTAGTGAAGAAGACCATCCCTCCCTTGTATAAAGCCCCTGCGGCCACCGCTGGATCCGGCAGACCCTCGTCAAAGTACACGTTTTCTAGAGGAAGGGAGTCGCAGCCGTCGAACGAGGTCACCACAATTCGGCAGCGACAATGGTAGAAGTACTGGTTTCGCGCGTTAACGATCACAGAGCCGTCTGGGAGTTCGTACGGCTGAGGGGAGAGAATGGGTTAAATCAGGGGTGTCAAACTCAAATGTCATCGGGGCCGCATCAGCAGTTTGGTCACCCTCAAAGGGCCAGTTGTATCTGTAGGACTATGTGTCCATTCTTTATTATCATAAATTATTGTCACTGCATTCAATTATTACTGTTTTTTGTAATAATGTAAGTAATAACTAGCTCTGAAAGCAGAAACATAGAATAATGGCAAGTAGATATTCAAATGTACAATTATTGTACAATTTATTGAAAAATTAGTTTTCGATATTGCCCCCCGGCTCACACATGGATTGGCCCCAGAGGCAGCCAGCTCTCACCTGGATACTTGCCCCAGCTCCGGCAGGGGTTGAGGGGGCCCAGATGCCAGGCAGCGGGAGTGCCTGCCCGGTCCTGAACAGTCCGTCCTGTTGAAGGGGATGCGGCTGTGTGCGCAGGTCACGCGTCCGGCCAGTCAGGTGGTACAGAGACTCAGTACCACCTGATTAGCCGGACCACGTGACCGGCTGCGCCTGCACACAGCCGCCTCCCCTTTAACAGGACGGACTGTTCAGGACCGGGCAGGCACTCCTGCTGCCCGGCATCTGGGTCCCCTCAACCCCCAGGCCAGTTTAAGGCTGGCGGGCCACATGAGGTCTGGCGGGCCGGATTTGGCCCGTGGGCCTTGTCTTTGACACCCGTGGGTTAAATCTTCTAGGCCATGTGATAACTGTATGATATTACGATACACAAAAAAAGTGTCCATAAACTGCTCGACAAGTGAAAGGGATTCTGGGAGACGCGTTCATCAGGTTTAACGGATTTATATCACGGAGGAAATCTCTGAAGATCCAAAATAAAACTAACAGGGTTATTCAGAGAGAGGTGAAAAGCAGGAGAATGGCTGGAGAATGGAAAATTCTAGGTCAAAATAGCCGATTTGGAAAGTGAGATGAAAGGGAGAATTTTTCTGGTTTGGCTATTTTGACCTAGAATTTTCCATTCTCCAGTCATTCTCCTGCTTTTCACCGCTCTCTGAATAACCCTGTAAATATTCAACAGAGCCACGAAATGAGGCACGGACAGACCCCTCACCTGGCACTCGTCTGGGGTGAAGTCCCCCATTTTTTTCGCTTGTTTGAACGGCAGCCCTTGCAGCTTTCCTCCTTTTCTCCAGTGCATCCCGTGGTCATCGCTCAGCAGACAGAAGACCCCGTCTTCATTCAGCGTCCCGTGTCCACAAACAATCAGACGCCCTTTGCTGGGTGAGAACTTTTTCTGAAGGGAAGAAGAGGTAGAGTAGCATCTTAATAAAATGTGGGAGAGGGAATATAACCTCACTCCATCTCCGGAGCAATGGGGTAAAAGATTTTCCTTCAATACAGGGGGGAAAACCCATTGTGTTACAAAATAAATAAATACACCCCCCCCCCTAATAAATCCCATCCTGCAGTGAGATCGGTGGCCTGATCCGACGCTTGAGGGCCATTAGCAAAGTGAGACTTGGGACAAACAGTCCCAGTCTCCCTCCGCAACCACTTCCAGTCTCCATCCGCAACCACTCCACGGCGCCGCACCATCTTGCACCCGAGCAACGCAACATGGAGTCCTATGGACTGCAGGAGGTGACACTCGAGGTGGCACAGACACTCGAGGTGGCACAGACACTCGAGGTGGCACAGACACTCGAGGTGGCACAGACACTCGCGCTGCCTCTAGTTACCGTTTTAGACTTTCTTTCTGGAATCTAAACAGACGCTTCACTTGCTGATGGGTTTAATCTCCTTTTCTCGCCGCCCTTTGCCTTTCTAAGTCACTTGCTGGATGGACGGATACAATAAAAGACACACGGCCCCAGTCTCCTCACTCACCTGGATTCCGTATCCGGGCCCCGGGGAAAACATGGTGGTCCCGACCTCGCGGGAGAGGTTCCTGGGGGAGCTCCACGTTAGCCCGTCGTCTGAGCTGTTGGTGATCATGATGCTGGATGTGGAGCATTGGTGATAATGAGCGCAAAGGGTGTAGATAAGGAAGACGTTCTTGGTCTCATCATCCACAACGACAGCCCCCAGGTTCAGGCCGTCTGGTGACGTTCCATCATCCACAATGAAGGACGTCGCGCTCCAGGTGTAGCCTATGGTGGAAGGAGGTTTACACGATTACAAAATGATGATTGCAGAAAATAAAAGCAACGGAGCGCGGACCATCTAGAAAGCAATCCACCTCGCATTGCAATAGTTACCACTCTGCCATAATCTAAACATGGACCCACCACGCCGCCTGAGCCGCAGCCCGACCAACGATCCAGATACTCGTAACATTGAAGAGGAATTAGGATTTTCCAAGTGGAGGATCAGATCCTGCATTAACAATTATGCGGGGGGGGGGCAGATTCATGTAGGATAATGGTGTGAATTAAAAACATAAGAAACCGGCCTAAAACAAGCACTTAAACACTGAAAGAAGACAGACAGTAATACCCATTTTGGGTGTGTAAGACTAGAAATAAAAATACTTTAACAGCCATACCGCCCCCCCACCCCCACAGAACGTACCCTACATACGGGGACGGTGCTCCCACTAGGCAACCGCCTAAGGGCACAGCCGGCCCCAACCCAGTTCAGTGTGTGGTGTGTATGTCCACTGCCTACATATACAGGGTTATTCAAAGAGATCAGAATGGCTGGAGAAAGGTAACCGAACGCTGAAAATAAGCGTTCGGTTACCTTTCTTGGCCATTCAGAGAGCAGGCAATTCGCCAAATCCTGGCGAATTGCCTGCACATTCGGTGCCTGTTTGAGGACAGTGAAATCCCCATAGAGAAGCAATGCGTCGGCTATTCAGAGAACACAAACCAGCAGTGAAAGGTTCCCCTAATGCCCTGCCAGTCGGGTTTAATTCGGCAGGTTTATTCAGGAGAATCCCATAGGCTTCAATGTTAAAAATATTCCCGTTTTAATTCAATATCTAATAAACCGTTTATTATAAAATTCTGCAGTAAAGAGTCTATTTATAGATTTTTTTAGGATACTATAAGCATTTTTTCTGTTTTATTTATTTTAAAAAAGTCTGATGTTTTTGTTTCTGTAAGTTTATTTATTTTTTCTGTAACAGCCCTTTTTATTATCATTCATTGGATCGTTATATGTAAATTTCAGACATTGTCGCTCAGTAGTTTCTTTGCAAACAGCGTTTGATTTTAAATCATTCATACAAACTGTTTTGCTAATTTATTCACCTCCTTCGTCTGCGGTGTCGGCTTTTTCCGGCGGCTTCGCTGCGTGTGATCGGCTCCTGCTCGGGTTTTTCCCGGCACCTTCGACGGGTTAATCCAGATGTTTTTGCAGGATTTCGGCGTGCATTCGCCATGTTTTCGGCAGCTTTTCCCCTGCACTTCGACAGCCCTGTGGTGCTTGCTGAATACACCGCAGGGTCGACGAAATGGGAAAGCCGATTTGCACCGAATTGAAGAGAACGAAAAGTCACCGAACATGCAGTGACTTTTCAATTCTCTTTGAATAACCCTGATAGTTCTAGGCATTTATTTTGTAAACACGTAAATATGTTTGGATTAAACCAGAGCCGATATCAGCCACATGTGTTATAAATCAGTGTCCAATTTGGACAGGAATTGCCATGGGAATCAAATTAACTCATTCTTGATTAACATTTTATAAAACCAATTAGGTAAATTCAGGAGATTCAATTTTATCCGTTCACATTTGTGTCAGATTACCCAGGTTTATAAATCTGAATGAAAAAAGGTGACGATTAAGACTGGGGTCAGACCAGCGCACTTTTAACGTGCGTTTAGGCGCACTTAATCACGGCCGCAGTAGCAGCAAATGACGGCCAATATACGATGTACGGTCGCACGAAAGTCCGGCCGCGCAACGCAAGTGGAATTTGAACGCATTTTTTTGAGAACGTAAAACCGCTAGTACTGACGTACAGAGTGCGCTGCGCCCGCTAGCGGTGTGTGTGCGTGATTTGGAGACGTCAGACCCTGGTCGTGTCCGGCCAACATAACGTCCAGACGCAAAAAGTTTCCTGGTTTGGATCCGTAAAAAATCACGCACGAAAATGCGCATCGTATGACCGTTTTCGCGAATTCCATGAAAAAATACGTCAATGCGTTCGGACGCACTTTTTTACGTTCGCGTGTAAAAATGCTTTCGTTTGACCCTAGCCTAAGACTAGATGGGATGGTTATTAAGAGAGCGCAGCGTTTGATGAAGTTGAAAAAGCCAGAGAGGGGGGGGGGGGGGGGAAATTGACATTGTTGCAATGGTCACAGACATCGGCATTTCACAGATGGGAAATAAATACAGCAGCAACAGAAGCGTCAATGTGAAACCTCTGCTGCCGCTTTAATTTTGTGAAAACGCACAGGGTTATTCAGAGAAAGGTGAAACTCAGGAGAATGACTGGAGTAGTGTAAATTCTAGATCAAAATAGCCAGACCAGAAAAATTCTCCTGCTTATCTCACATTCCAAATCGCTTATTTGGTCTAGATTGTTATCTTCTGCCAATTCTCCTGGTTTTCACCTCTCTCTGAATAACCCGGACAGTTTGTCACTGTTGCAAAAACAGCGATTCTTGAAATTCTAAACGTTTATACTCAAATAGCCGATTCGCAGTTCAGTCGGCCGGTCACAAGATTGCCTTTTGTTAGATTGTTGACATTTAGAACAAGGTCTTATATTTTGTTGCTTTACATTGTCAGTTATTTGGGTGCAACAATTTATTGCTATTAAATAGATTTTTACAGCAGATCATTTCCATATCGTTCTCCAAGATTGAGAGATTACAGACTTGCCGTTTATTTTTACCCGCTCGCCTTCCACCAGTAAACTAAATGAGATGCATTAAATGAAATAATAGAGAAGGTAGGAAGAAGATTTTAGAAATCCTGATACACCAAGCATCACGGTGTCGTTTTTCATGGATTGTCCCCATGTTGTTGTGTCTGTATTACAATAGCTTGAGATGGTTTTATACATTTTACATCCTTGTACACACAGCGTCGATACACTGTCAGAAAGGTAGAATAAGGCTAGGGTCAAACGTACGCATTAGGCTAGGGTCAGACGAAAGCATTTTTACACGCAAACGTAAAAAAGTGCGTCCGAACGCATTGATGTATTTTTTCACGGAATATGCGAAAACGGTCATACGATGCACATTTTCGTGCGTGATGTTTTACGAATCCAAACCAGGAAACTTTTTGCGTCTGGACATTATGTTGGCCGGACACGAGCAGGGTCTGACGTCTCCAAATCACACACACACACCACTAGCGGACGCAGCGCACTCTGTACGTCAGTACTAGCGGTTCTGCGTTCTCGAAAAAAATGCGTTCATTTTCCACTTGCGTTGCGCGGCCGGACTTTCGTGTGACCGTACTTCGTATATTGGCCGTCATTTGCTGCTAGTGCAGCCGTAATTATGTGCGCCAGAACACACGTTAAAAATGCGCTGGTCTGACCCCAGCGACCGTCAAAAAGTGCGTCCGAACGCATTGACGTATTTTTTCACGGAATGCGCGAAAACGGTCATACGATGCGTGATTTTTTACGGATCGTCAATAAAACACTGTGTCTGGACGTTATGTAGGCCAGATATGAGCAGTGTCTGACGTCTCCTAATCTCACACACACACACACACACACACCGCTAGCGGACGCAGCGCACTCTGTACGTCAGTACTAGCGGTTCTGCGTTCTCGAAAAAATGCGTTCATTTTCCACTTGCGTTGCGCAGCCGGACTTTCGTGCAGCCGTACTTCGTATATTGGCTGTCATTGCGTGTCATTTGCTGCTATTGCGGCCGTGATTAAGTGCGCCTAAACGCACGTTAAAAATGCGTTACTCTGACCCCAGCCTAACTGGTTAATATTTCACCGGGGGCGGCAGGTGAATGTTATGAGGGTCGGTCATGTGAGAAGATTCTGTGCGGGTCCAGGAAGCGCTCAGGTCTCTGTGTCTGAGCTCAGCGTGTCCTCCTGGTCATTACTAATCGTGTAAAGATCAAGGTCACACTGGAATAAAAGGAAATCAGACACTGGATGTTCTGAATCCACGTCACAAGGACAGAGGAAGTCATTATTTATTAAAACGCTGGCTGAAAGTATAGTATTTACCATTCGGGATAAAGCGTCAGCTCTGCGGCTTAGATCACTGGAATCCATGGCGTATGTGGGGACGCTGGCTTTGCTGTAACCGCAGAGGCTTGTGTAAGATTTAAAGATTAAAAATATTTCCCAGATTTAAAAACACACACCCGGATCTTGAGACTTATTCCCAGACACCAACTGGATCTGTAGAGCGCAGCACAACGTAAATAACCGACGCGGCGAACAATGACACCTTAACCAGACCCGCAGGTGAATGTGTCACCGGTCTGTACCGGAGGGAGCGGATTAAACTATGAATATAGGGGGAAACTAATTGTAAAGTGACCTAAACGGTCACAAGCAGCAAAGGAGAGAACATCTGTAAACAGAGTGATATGTAACGGTTTACTTAAAGCTGGGGTTAGCAGCGTTGGCCCATCAGATGCATTAGAACTACATTTCCCATGGGTCACATCAATCTAACGAGAGGCTGAGCATCATAGGAGCTGCAGTCAGTCTTCAAACATCTGGGAGAGCCAACCCCATGTATAAAAGAAAGTCACATGACGCGTGTGTTTAGATTTGAGAAGATAAAAAGATGTCCAAATTTTTAAAAGAAAGATCGTTACAACAGAGCCCGTATCCGCACATACCCCATCACGACTCACCCAAAAAAATAAAATATATAGCTAGATATCAAATTTTCCACTCAAAGAGTGTGAGTGTGAGTGTGAGTGTTTTAAACAAAACATGGTGTTCTGAATCTAGGAGTTTCCTAAGATTAGCATTTTCACAAGCCTTGACAGGTTTTGTGCAACTAGTCACACATGTCGCCAAACTTCCTCCATCTGATTATACGCTGACAAGACTACAAGCCAACGCCAAGGGAATTATTCACTAAACTGCATTGTCACAACTGGAAAACCAAACTAGAATACGTGAAAGAAAATAAGGGGGGGGGGACCCAGATTCTGTAAGAGGTTAACTAGGAGCGCACATTCCCTTTGTATCGGATTAGTAAATAAAGCGAAATGAGCTGCAGAAAAGGAGATATATATATATATATATATATATCACACATATACACACACTAGAAGGATCCCAGATAAAATCTTCAATGTTTATCAATAAATTGGGGGGGGGAAATAACATAAGAAATATGAAAAACAGGTTAACACAAAGGGAAAAAAAAATTAAAAAACACAACACGCCAAACCCCCCCCCAGCAAACTGATGAACTGCAATATCCAGAAGTGACTCTTATGGAACAGGTTCAGAGAGTTCTATATACATTTATCTGCATTATTCCACTTTTAGATAGACATCTGTCAGTATATACAGAGGGGGCAGTAGTTGAGGTATCGGTGGCATCTGTCAGTATATACAGAGGGGGCAGTAGTTGAGGTATCGGTGGCATCTGTCAGTAAATACGGAGGGGGCAGTAGTTTAGGTATCGGTGTCCCTGTCTGCTCCTCACCTCCGTCATGTGAGCGGCGAGTAGCGATGAATTTTGCCCCCAGGTCAGACGAAGAGTATTTTCGCGCCTCTGAAAATGCCAGCAGATGCCCACGGGGGGTGTAGGTGATTAACGGAATACGGTAGGTGTCAACTGCGCCGATTACTCGCCCGCTCACCCACAGGAGCTGCTCCATGGTGATCACGGGGGAAACCTACAGATGCAGAGGAGAAGACTGGTTACAGGCAACGCCAGTCTGCCCCCAAAAATGCTGCACACCATGCCAGTCAGTTTCAAAAACATTAACTAGTATTGCTAGTCTGCCGACTCATATACATAATACACCAAGCAATGCCGGTCTGCCCAAAAACACAAAGCCAAGCCAGCCTCTCTCCACACACACACAAACCATATCAGCCCATGCCAGCCTCTCTCCATACACACACAAACCATATCAGCCCATGCCAGCCTCTCTCCATACACACACAAACCATATCAGCTCATGCCAGCCTCTCTCCATACACACACACAAACCATATCAGCCCATGCCAGCCTCTCTCCATACACACACAAACCATATCAGCCCATGCCAGCCTCTCTCCATACACACACAAACCATATCAGCCCATGCCAGCCTCTCTCCATACACACACAAACCATATCAGCTCATGCCAGCCTCTCTCCATACACACACACAAACCATATCAGCCCATGCCAGCCTCTCTCCATACACACACAAACCATATCAGCTCATGCCAGCCTCTCTCCATACACACACACAAACCATATCAGCCCATGCCAGCCTCTCTCCATACACACACACAAACCATATCAGCTCATGCCAGCCTCTCTCCACACACACACACAAACCATATCAGCTCATGCCAGCCTCTCTCCACACACACACAAACCATATCAGCTCATGCCAGCCTCTCCACACACACACAAACCATATCAGCCTCTCTCCACACACACACAAACCATATCAGCACATGCCAGCCTCTCTCCATAAACACACAAACCATATCAGCCCATGCCAGCCTCTCCACACACACACAAACCATATCAGCCTCTCTCCACACACACAAACCATATCAGCACATGCCAGCCTCTCTCCATAAACACACAAACCATATCAGCCCATGCCAGCCTCTCTCCACACACACAAACCATAGCACCTCATGCCAGCCTCTCTCCATACACACAAACCATATCAGCCCATGCCAGCCTCTCTCCACACACACACACAAACCATATCACCTCATGCCAGCCTCTCTGCGCACACACACACAAACCATATCAGCACATGCCAGCCTCTCTCCATACACACACAAACCATATCAGCTCATGCCAGCCTCTCTCCATACACACACACAAACCATATCAGCCCATGCCAGCCTCTCTCCATACACACACACAAACCATATCAGCTCATGCCAGCCTCTCTCCACACACACACACAAACCATATCAGCTCATGCCAGCCTCTCTCCACACACACACAAACCATATCAGCTCATGCCAGCCTCTCCACACACACACAAACCATATCAGCCTCTCTCCACACACACACAAACCATATCAGCACATGCCAGCCTCTCTCCATACACACACAAACCATATCAGCCCATGCCAGCCTCTCCACACACACACAAACCATATCAGCCTCTCTCCACACACACACAAACCATATCAGCACATGCCAGCCTCTCTCCATAAACACACAAACCATATCAGCCCATGCCAGCCTCTCTCCACACACACAAACCATATCAGCCCATGCCAGCCTCTCTCCACACACACAAACCATATCAGCCTCTCTCCATACACACACAAACCATATCAGCACATGCCAGCCTCTCTCCATAAACACACAAACCATATCAGCCCATGCCAGCCTCTCTCCACACACACACACAAACCATAGCACCTCATGCCAGCCTCTCTCCATACACACAAACCATATCAGCCCATGCCAGCCTCTCTCCACACACACACACAAACCATATCACCTCATGCCAGCCTCTCTGCGCACACACACACAAACCATATCAGCACATGCCAGCCTCTCTCCACACACACAAACCATATCAGCACATGCCAGCCTCTCTCCACACACACACACACAAACCATATCAGCTCATGCCAGCCTCTCTCCATACACACACACAAACCATATCACCTCATGCCAGCCTCTCTCCATACACACACAAACCATATCACCTAATGCCAGCCTCTCTCCACACACACACAAACCATATCAGCTCATGCCAGCCTCTCTCCATACACACAAACCATATCAGCACATGCCAGCCTCTCTCCACACACACACACACAAACCATATCACCTCATGCCAGCCTCTCTCCATACACACACAAACCATATCAGCCCATGCCAGCCTCTCTCCATACACACAAACCATATCACCTCATGCCAGCCTCTCTCCATACACACAAACCATATCACCTCATGCCAGCCTCTCTCCATACACACACAAACCATATCACCTCATGCCAGCCTCTCTCCACACACACACACAAACCATATCACCTCATGCCAGCCTCTCTCCATACACACAAACCATATCACCTCATGCCAGCCTCTCTCCATACACACACAAACCATATCAGCTCATGCCAGCCTCTCCATACACACAAACCATATCAGCTCATGCCAGCCTCTCTCCATACACACACAAACCATATCACCTCATGCCAGCCTCTCTCCACACACACAAACCATATCAGCACATGCCAGCCTCTCTCCACACACACACACACAAACCATATCACCTCATGCCAGCCTCTCTCCATACACACACACAAACCATATCACCTCATGCCAGCCTCTCTCCATACACACAAACCATATCACCTCATGCCAGCCTCTCTCCATACACACACAAACCATATCAGCTCATGCCAGCCTCTCTCCATACACACACAAACCATATCAGCTCATGCCAGCCTCTCTCCATACACACAAACCATATCACCTCATGCCAGCCTCTCTCCATACACACAAACCATATCAGCTCATGCCAGCCTCTCTCCATACACACACAAACCATATCACCTCATGCCAGCCTCTCTCCACACACACAAACCATATCACCTCATGCCAGCCTCTCTCCACACACACAAACCATATCACCTCATGCCAGCCTCTCTCCACACACACAAACCATATCAGCTCATGCCAGCCTCTCTCCATACACACAAACCATATCACCTCATGCCAGCCTCTCTCCATACACACAAACCATATCACCTCATGCCAGCCTCTCTCCATACACACAAACCATATCACCTCATGCCAGCCTCTCTCCATACACACACAAACCATATCACCTCATGCCAGCCTCTCTCCATACACACACACAAACCATATCACCTCATGCCAGCCTCTCTCCATACACACAAACCATATCACCTCATGCCAGCCTCTCTCCATACACACACAAACCATATCACCTCATGCCAGCCTCTCTCCATACACACACAAACCATATCACCTCATGCCAGCCTCTCTCCATACACACACAAACCATATCAGCCCATGCCAGCCTCTCTCCATACACACACAAACCATATCAGCTCATGCCAGCCTCTCTCCACACACACACAAACCATATCACCTCATGCCAGCCTCTCTCCACACACACACAAACCAGATCAGCTCATGCCAGCCTCTCTCCACACACACAAACCATATCACCTCATGCCAGTCTGCTCAGGCGCGGCCACCCATACCGTAGCACCGGTGCTCAGTACCTGGTTAAAGGGGGCACCGCATGCAGAGCCCAGCAGGGCACACAGCGCCAGGTACATTGCAGGGAGGGCTTTCCATGTCATGCCGGTTCCTGGTCCCCCTCCTCGCCGGGTCACACCGTGTGAATCTCTACCCGGGATGCGCATCTCTTGCTGTTTATCTGTCACTCGTTACGTAAAAGAGCCTTTTACTTCCTGCTTCTCCGAGCGATCACATGACCTGTCAAAGATCAGCTGGCTTCAACGCGTACCTGCTCCTTCTGCTCCAATCACAGGATGCTCCGACTGCACCAATCACGGGCCACCCTTGATCGCTCTGCACCAATCACGGCGTGCCCATGAAATCTCTGCACCAATCAGTGTATGCTCCAACTCCCTCTGTTAAGGAGCTTCACATTAACTCATACAGGGGTTATTCAGAGAAAGGTGAAACTCTGGAGAACTTTTGGAGCAGTGAAAATTCTAGGACAAAATAGCAAAACCTGAAAAATGCTCCCATTGATTTCACTTTCCAAATCGGCTATTTGGTCTAGATTGTTCTCTTCTCCTGCCAGTTCTCCTGGTTTTCACCTGTCTCTGAATAACCCTGCTAGACTTTACAGCAATGCCATCACTAGGGGAGATCACTGTAACAGAATACACAGGAATACAACTCCCATCATCCACCCAACCCAGAGAGAAGGGGTGCAGTGCCATGTCCAGAGTGTAATCCCAGTCACCCCGGGCCCTGCACACCTTAATTTGGGTTTGTGATGGTGTTTATCAATCATGTGATTTATTATTAAAATACCAGAATCTGTTTGTAAAACTGGAATGTTAGGGATTGCAGCATGAAAGGTATGTTTGATACACTGTGTAACCTGTACTTGGGAATTCTTGTCCTTCAATGGACACGGCTGGGTGGAGTAGAGGTAACATCACTGCTCTGCATGGAGAGAGACTGTGGAGACATGGGCTCGATCCCGGCAAGAGCACCTCTCCAGTAAGCGTCCTACGCTACAAACAAGAGAAATCTCAATGTATCCTTCCTGGTAAAATCCTTTCTCAAAAAAAAAAAAAAAAAATGGACAATGTAACAAGAATTTTTTTTTTAAAAAATGTAATCAGTCCTCATAAAGACAGGTATACAGAAAAAAAATTAAAAAATATGTATACCGGAGCTACACACGCTGACAATAAAAGTAACAGCTGAAGACAAGACAGATACAAACAAAAGGTGTTAGAAATAAATGTAAACAACAAAAACTGTGTATGGTACAAACAAAACCATATAAACATCAGATATGGGAAATAACATGTTATGTGTGTTTGCATCATACATACTTTTTTACATTCCCTTTTTTGTATCTGTGTGTTGTTTTAGGTCGGGGGTCAGACGAGCGTTTTGTAGAGAAGAAGGAACGTCCATGAGAATGGCGTCCACTTGACACCCGCCTGGCCACCTCGCTGAATGCAGTTAGCGTTTCACGCTTTGCAGCCCTGTCTAACGTGCGTTGTAGCGTTTCGACAAGGAGGCTTTCAGCACAGCCGGAGAAGCGCGTGCAATTCGTGCGGTGCAACTAACAGGATAATTCAAAGAGATCCGAATGGCTGGAGAAAGGTAACCGAACGCTGAAATTCAGTGTACGGTTACCTTTCTTTGCCATTCGGCTATCCAGAGAGCAGGCAATTTGCCAAATCCTGGCGAATTACCTGAACATACGGTGCCTGTTCGAGGGCAGTGAAATCCCCATGACAAAGCACTGCTTCGGCTATTCAGAGAACACAAACCAGCAGTGAAAGGTTCCCCTAATGCCCTGCCATTCGGTGGTTTAATTCGGCAGATTTATTCAGGCGAACCCCATAGGCTTCAATGTTAAAAATATTCTGGCTTTAATTTAATATCTAATAAACCGTTCATTATAAAATTCTGCAGTAAAGAGTCTTTTTATTTATAGATTTTTTAGGATATTTTAAGAATTTTTTTTATTTTTAAGTTTACTTATTTTTTCTGTAACAGCCCTTTTTATTGTCATTCATTGGATCTTATATGTAAATTCCAGACATTTTCGCTCAGTAGTTTCTTTGCAAACAGCGTTTCACTTTTCAAACATTCAAGCGAACTGTTTTCTTAACTTATTCACTGTATTCGTCTGCAGTGTCGGCTTTTTTTTTTTTTTTTTGAGAAAGGATTTTACCAGGAAGGATACATTGAGATTCCTCTCGTTTTCCAGTATGTCTTGTGTAGCGAGTATGTACCGTTAGTGCGCTTTTCTGACCGCTGCCATAACCTGTTACTTTTCTTGACGTGTGTAGCTCAGGTACACATATTTTTCCGGTATACCTGTCCTTATGAGCACGGATTAAAGTTTTTTTTTTTATTTTATTGTTACATTGTAGGACAAAAATTCCTAAATACGAGTTACAGTGTATCAAAAATACCTTACATGCCTTGCAATTCCTAACATTCCAGTTTATTTATATACCTTGGGTTACCCCTGTTCAGCACAGTATGTTATGGGATTTGTAGTTTATTTTTGCCAATATCTATATGTGCTGCATAATGCCTTTGTGTGGAAATTACAGCAACACCTTGTATCTGTACTGTACCTCATTATAACCTCCTGAATCATATCCCTGTACAACAGTAAGTGACCCCACAGCTCTCCCTGCATTCTGCCCTCTCCCAGGCTGCCAGAATGCAGCAGTAAAGTTTGTTGAGCTTTTTTTGTTACAGATGGGGTGGGGACTGCTTCTTGCACAGTAACACAGAGTGTCAGGAGGGAGATGTCACCAAGAATTTAGTTTATTTTGAACCTATTTGAAAAAGTATGAAATGGGGGTAAATATGCCAGTTTTCATAGTATTTAGAGATGGACAATTGTGTAAACATTTTCATTACCAAAAAAATAGGAACAGGTCAAGGAAGACAGGTTCAGGTGGATGGGACCCAGACGTGTTACAGGCAGAGGGTTAGAAGGAAGGGGACAGGTTCAGGAAAATAGGGCAGGTTTCGGTAGACAGTAAAAAGTAGATAGAGAGTATTCCCCCACTTCCCGGCTAGCAGATTTGGACTCATTGCTCGATTTAATTAACGGCTGAATTTGGTACCTTTTACAAACATTTTTGGTTCGGGAGATTCAAATTCAGGCTTACCGGCATTCCGATGCCCTATAAAGATTCTGATCAAGTATCAGCTCCCGCCACTATACTCTTCAATGTAAAGATCATCATTACCAATTCAAATATATTGGGATGCCAGTTTCCAAAAAAAAAAAAAAATAATAATTATAATTAAAGTGCTGAAAAAGAGGGAATAGAGCTGATTCTCCCCCCCTCCCTTTCAAGTATCAGATTTTTTATTTTTTTTACTAGTCATGATTAAAAAGGCACAAATCTGTATGGTGCTGGCAGAAAATAAGTTTTTCGGGCATTTCTGTGGCCATACTTTTTTTCTTTTCAGAATAGTGTCATTTTTTGACTAACGGCTCCAGCCAAATTTTTTTTCAACTGAATCAACCAATATTTTTTTGGGAGAGGGGAGAGGGGGGGGGGGGAGCAAACAAGCATCCAACGAGATATTATATATATTTAAAAAAATAAAAATAAAAAAAATGGATGGAATAAAAAAAAAGATAGAGCCCAAGAGGTCTTAAAAAATTCTAAAACAGCTCATGAAATTACAGGATATGGTGATATTTGGCAATACATACGTACAAACACAAAAGGTTAAGAGACGCGTGAAGGAGATATTTGGCAATTATATTACTTTTTTTAAATTACAGATAATGAAATCTTTCACATAAAAATAAATATGGAAAAATAAGAGCTCATGTGTTTTGCTGGGCAAGTCCTGACGTCCCGATAGCAAAAGGCGAAAACCAGAGAGAGATTCCTGGACTATGGAAAAGCAAGCAACCTACTACGTGTCTGATAACCGCAGGAGGGCCCCGGAGGCCGTGGGGACGCTGTAAAACAGAGGGAGAATGTTAAAATCTTGAAGAAAAAAAATAGTGGAAAATCTAAAGGGACTTGCATTCAATGTAAAAGATCAGATATGCATTTCTCTATACGCACCAGTCCACTAGGCCTGCACCGATGATGTCATGAATGTGGTACTCCATCCCCAATCGGAGCGCTGGAGGAGATTTGCGAGTGGCTAGCTCTGTAAGCAGGACCTCTTTATAGCGAGATCTGCTGATCTGTGAGAGCAGAGCCTTCCGACCTGTGTGTATGGGAACACATGGGAAGATTGATATGACATTAATAAAAATGTGATAAAGAGCGTGTGGAATTACACAACGCACGGGAGCGTAGGTCTTTCTCTGCTTTTTGTACCTTTGATAAACTGTGTTGTAAATTTTCCAGCTCCAGGTACAGACAGCCACCAGCTCCCAGCATCCCTCACTGTGAAGAGCCCGGCACGGACCAACTGCCTGGAATGGAAACATGAAGCAAGGATGAGCACATTATACACTGACCAAAAAATGTCACACATTGTAATACTTGGTTGTGTTGCCTTTTTGCTGTGATTGCGTCACGCATTCGCCGCGGCATCGTGTGGATAAGCTCATGCAATGTCACAGAATTTATTGGCGTCCAGAGTGGCATTAATTTGTGGCCAAGATCTTGTGTAGATGATGGGAGAGTCGCAGCGCTGCGTAAAGTCTTCTCCAGCACATTATCCCAAAGATTAACCTCAATGGGGTTAAGGTCTGGACTGTGCGATGGCCAATCCATGTGTGGAAATGATGTCTCCTGCTCCCTCAACCACTCTTGCACAATTTGAGTCCCATGAATCCTGGCATTGCCATCTTGGAATATGCCCGCTGTGCCATCAGGGAAGAAAAACCCATTGATGGAAAAACCTGCTCATTCAGTATATTCAGGGAGTCACATAACCTTGTTTTTTGGGCACATAATGTTGCTCAACCTAGACCTGACCAACTGAAGCCACCCCAGAACAGGCTTGTTCGTGAGGTGCTGCCAGTTTTTGTGGCCAGGGAGTGTGTGTGTGTAATATATATATATACACACACACACACACACACACAGTTGTGTTCAAAATTATTCAACCCCCACTGAAATTGAGTGTTTTGGCCAGTTTGACATTGATTTTGATCATTCAGTCATCTTGCTTACAATTAAATCAAAGAGGCACGTGTAGGTCAGACAAATATAACATAACATTTATAATGAAATAACCACAAATGTCTTTTCTGTGCTCACATCATTATCAGTTTTATTCAACCCCCAAGTGACATTCAATCTTAGTACAACATCCTTTTACAGTTATAACAGCTTTTAAACGTGAAGCATAGCTTGACACAAGTGTCTTGCAGCGATCTACGGGTATCTTCGCCCATTCGTCATGGGCAAAAGCCTCCAGTTCAGTCACATTCTTAGGCTTGCGCACTGCAACTGCTTTCTTTAAGTCCCACCAGAGGTTCTCAATCGGATTTAAGTCAGGTGACTGCGATGGCCACTCCAAAATGTTCCAGCCTTTAATCTGCAACCATGCTCTAGTGGACTTGGAGGTATGCTTGGGATCATTGTCCTGTTGAAAGGTCCAACGTCTCCCAAGCCTCAGGTTTGTGACGGACTGCATCACATTGTCATCCAATATCTCCTGGTACTGAAGAGAATTCATGGTACCTTGCACACGCTGAAGCTTCCCTGTACCTGCAGAAGCAAAACAGCCCCAAAGCATGATTGACCCCCCGCCATGCTTCACAGTAGGCAAGGTGTTCTTTTCTTCATAGGCCTTGTTCTTCCTCCTCCAAACATAGCGTTGATCCATGGGCCCAAACAGTTCTAATTTTGTTTCATCAGTCCACAGAACACTATCCCAAAACTTCTGTGGTTTGTCCACATGACTTTTGGCATACTGCAGTCGACTCTTATTCTTTGGAGACAGCAAGGGGGTGCGCCTGGGAGTTCTGGCATGGAGGCCTTCATTACGCAGTGTGCGCCGTATTTTCTGAGCTGAAACTTCAGTACCCACATCTGACAAATCTTTTCTCAGTTCCTCAGCAGTCACACTGGGACTTTTCTCCACTCTACGCTTCAGGTAGCGCACAGCAGTCGAAGTCAGCATCTTCTTTCTGCCACGACCAGGTAGCGTTTCAACAGTGTCCTTTGCCTTGAATTTGCGAATGATGCTTCCTATGGTCTCTCTTGGTATGTTTAACATCTTTGCAATCTTCTTATAGCCATTGCCCTTCCTGTGAAGAGTAATCACCTCTTCTCTTGTCTTCCTGGACCATTCTCTTGACTTCACCATGTTTGTAACCACACCAGTAAATGTCTAGAAGGAGCTGAGTATCACAGTCATTTTAAAGCTGCCTAATTGGTGCTTATTATGCTTTATTGCTGCTCCGTGACATCCACAGGTGTTTTCAATACCTGATTGAAAACACTTGAATGAACCTCTGTTCTTCAGAGTGGTAGTCTTTAAGGGGTTGAATAATTGTGTCAATGAAGAATTCACAAAAGAAACATTTACTACTGTATTACAAAACCAATTGATGTCATTTTAGTTGCATATGGTTCTTTAAAAAGTCCTTGTAGGATTTCATTCTGAATACAATTACAAATGTACATTAAATTCCCTAAAACCCTTTACAGCATAGGGGGTTGAATAATTTTGAACACAACTAATATATATATATATAATTTTTATTATTTTTTTTTTTTTTAAAAAAAAAAAAAACACAAAACCACTTTTATCAATATAATCTAAGCACCAGCTACATTTTTTTTTTTTTTTAGGACAGTAGGTGATGTTGTATACTCAATACAGGGCAAACTAGACGTTGTTTTTGTGCATTTTAAGTGTAGTTAATGGAAGCAAATACTGCACACATTTACATGATAATACTATTGGAATTAGAAATGGCAAACAAAGCTATCACAGGCTATAAAATCCATTTAAAACCACTGATTATTATTACCAAAGAAACTGTTCATTATGATAGAAGAATAAAAGAATTTTGTTTAAAGCCCTCGTTCAGTTTTCTCAACTCACGTGATTTCTCTGTCACTAAACCGGTGCTTCTGCATCACTTCTTCCCTGCAGTAACTGATTTTAGAAGGCGAGAATAAGCTGGATTCCAGGAACTTGCTCACAACCTGTGCTCTGGAACCCCCGTCACAGTTTGCCATGGCTGTCCTACGCAAATCCTGATCCATCACCACTAGGAATGTATCAGAGTCAAACCCTGCCTGGACCAGGCACAGCTCACCTTTCTGCTGGAGAGAACTCTGAAAGAGGAAAAAGAGAGAGTGTAATATTCAGTGCAAGTCAAGAGGGCCAGCTGTGTAACATGTTAAAGCAGGGTTTCCCAAACCTCTCCTCGGGACCCTCAACCAGGCCAAATTTTGCAGATCACCTAGGGGGAAACCAGACTGAATCCTGCAATCACTGAGCAACAAATCATATCACCGGTGTTGTGCTTCTGATATCCGGCAAACATGGCGAGGCGGAGGGTCCTGAGGATAGGTTTGGAAAACACTGTCAGGGTTATTCAAAGAGATCCGAATGGCTGGAGAAAGGTAACCAAATGCTGAAAATCAGCCTTTGGTTACCTTTCTTGGCCATTCGGCTATTCAGAGAGCAGGCAATGCGCCAAATCCTGGCGAATTGCCTGCACATACGGTGCCTGTTTGAGGACAGTGAATCCCCATAGAGAAGCAATGCTTCAGCTATTCAGAGAACACAAACCAGCAGTGAAAGGTTCCCGAAATGCCCTGTCATTCGGTGGTTTAATCCGACAGGTTTATTCAGGCGAATCCCATAGGCTTCAATGTTAAAAATATTCCCATTTTAATTAAACATCTAATAAACCGTTCATTATAAAATTCTGCAGTAAAAAGTCTCTTTATTTACAGAGTTTTAGGATATTTTAAGCATTTTTCTGGATTTTTTTAACTTTACTTTTTTCTGTAACAGCCCTTTTTATTATCATTCATTGGATCATATGTAAATTTCAGACATTTTCGCTCAGTAGTTTCTTTGCAAACAGCGTTTCACTTTCCAATCATTCAAGCAAACTGTTTTCCTAATTTATTCACTGCATTCGTCTGCGGTGTCGGCTTTTTCCGGAGGCTTCCCTGCATGTGATCGGCTCCTGCTCGGTTTTTTCCCGGCGTCTTCGACGGGTTAATCCAGATGTTTATACGGGTTTTCGGCATGCATTCGCCGGGTTTGACAGCTTTTCCCTGCACTTCGACAGCCCTGTGGTGCTTGCTGAATAAACCGCAGGGTGGCCGAAATGGGAAAGTCGATTTGCACCGAATTGAAGAGAACGAAAAGTCACCGAACGTGCGGTGACTTTTCAATTCTCTTTGAATAACCCTGTGTGTGTTAAAGGGACACTGTAGGGTTGAAAATGGGAGGATGAAATGGAGGGGTTAAACCTACACCATTCCTGACCCAGTTTGCAGTTCATCTCCTGTTTTAACCCTTTATATCCAGCGTCGAGCTGGATCTCTAATCCGCTGGATGTGATATGCTCCAGCATGGCTTACAGGAAGCCACAGCATGTCACGTTGTAGTGGAAAAATCTGGATGCTCCAGCAAGCATCCAGCTAATCCAGTGACTGAGAGGGAGGACAGGTGAGAACCAAAGTGATTTCCCCTTCCTGGTCTTAGAGCTTGAAGCTCAGGTCAGACTTTTCTGAATGGAGCTTCAAGGAAGAGCTGAGTCCCTGGTCTCAGAAGGTTGAATAAAATCTCAGAGTCCACCAAGACTGTGGAGGGGGAGGAGTGAGCTTGCGGGACTGTGGCGTCTCAATTTACATTGGACAGTCACGGTGCGTAAAGTCTCCCTTTAACTAAATGCTAAACGCAGAGGAACACATATTGTTTAAATAATGGCACCCAATGCACAGTGCATACATGTATCACTCTTGAGGCATCAGTAAGATCTTTACTCACCAAGAGCCTGTCCACAGCAGTGCGGTCTTGTATAAGGCTGTACAACTGGTGCTTCAGACACAGAGGGGGCAGAGTGTCATTGAATAGTTTCCGGGGGAAAAGAGCACACAAGTAAGGGACAGCTTCCTGGGGATCCTCTGTGAAATCTAAATAGATAAGATTGAAGGGGCATTGAATGAGTTAAATATGGAGAGAAAGCAACAATATTATATTGAAATAAAACAAGACTCCATTAAAGTAAAGTGGGCTCTGTGCGAATACTGCTGGCTCATAAAGGATAGTGTAAGTTAAAGTATGTACATATCAAATTTCAAGTGTTCAAAAATCAACTCCAATGTCCATTAAACCCCCCCCCCTCCCTTGCTGTTAAATAAATTTGACAGGCTCTGTGCAATTATTTCTTTTAGATTTTCCTTTAATTTAGGTGATTTTACTCACCTTCCTCCCCCCCTCGCTGCACGCAGCTCCTCTTCAGCTCAGGGGATTTCTGAACCCGAAAGCCCCCTTTTAGCTTTCATGGCAATTTGTGCTCCTACATAACAACTTGTGTAGCATAGGTGAAACCGCAAATTGCGCAACGCTATGGACTTCCACACTTTACGCAAGTTCCGTATCACCTGCACAGAACAATGGAGCGGAGCTGTCTGCGCATGTGCAGAACAGGTACATCGGCTGCCTCACACATGACGTGCATTATCACTGGTGGTCCAAGAGACGGTAATGTTGGCATCATCCGTTTCACCCAGCGTCCTAACCAGATTGGCACTGGAGAAAGGGAAAGAATTCTATGCACCTTGGTCACTTTAAAAAGTGATCAGGGTGTGTAGAGTGTCTCTTTAACGCCTGTTACAGCTCCCAGCGCCCCCCCCCCCAAAAAAAAAAAGCTATGGTTTCTATTGCATGATGTCACAGCTGTAACAGTAACTAGACCAAAACATTATATTGCTCAATGTTACGGGACCCTCAAAGTATAATGACAGGATATACACAACGTCTATCAAACATTACCAGGATACGGGGAGTGAGACGGGTTTAAATCTGACGCCGGTCCTTTCAGTTCTTCTCGTTTCTTCTTTATGTTGAAGGTCTCGCAGACAAGCTTCCGCTTGCGTTCCATGGAGAGGAGGGAGAGGGGCAGGGACGGGAGAGGAGGGCGAGCTGGAATATCAAAGGAAAAATAAATCTCTGAATAAAAGCGAGCACAAATCTCAGTACCTGTGGCTTTGTCCAGAGAGAAGCTAATAGTGTAAAACACAGAACAGAGGGGACTAAATGCTATTTTATTATTATTATTTATTTATAAAGCGCCAGCATATTCCGCAGCGCTGTACAATAGGCACAGTATAGATTTAGTAAGATGTTTAGGAAAACTGTGTAATAAGGGGTCAGAGTAACCAAATACAGGCTCACCGTGTACAGGAAACGCATTATATATACATTTATTTTCCTATTACCACTATGGCAACAGACAATCTACATTTGAAAGGTCTTACCTGTGGCTCAGTTACCAACGTCAGCAATGGTACACCCACTTCCGCCGGCTTCACGCAGCCTACGCCTATTGCACCACTGGGTGTAGCAAGATGGCTACCGCTATCCACCTATAAGGGCGTGGCTACCCAAAAACCCACCGCGCTTACTCATTATTTAGGGCATAGACGCTAAATTCTGCAAAATAGCACAGCTCTGGACCCTGAAACGCAGCCTCACAGCGTTAGGAGTGCATTAATGTTTAAGGCGGACTGAAAAAGCAATGTGGGAAGTGGCCGAGTGCCCGGAACGTCATTTCCGGAAGCACCGTTAAGACCATAGAGGCACTTCCGGCTATTTCATTCTGCGTCATGGCAGACCCTGGGCGCAAAAATGGGAATTGAAAATATAGAATAGAATAAAATAGGAGATGGATTCTAATACCAGAACAAAGAAGGAGGATTTGGGTAAGGGGGAGACCTAAGAGTATACATTCTATTACAGACATATATTGTGTATAGTGTAATGTGTTACGTCATAAGTAGTCACATAAATATACAGTATGCACAGGGAGACCCCGGCACAGGATTCTCACGATTGCTCAATCATCCCTCCAGCTGTCAGTGTCCTGAATCTTACCTTAGCACCTCAATCACAGACAGGAAAAAGGGTCAAAAACCTAACACCCTGTCACTAATATACAGTATGTTTAGAATAGACACCTTTTTAACTATATAATATGTATATACACTGCCTGGCCATAAAAAAGCCACACTGCATAATATGTGATTGTGTTACCTTTTGCGGTGATTGCGGCACACAATTGCCGCAACATCATTTCGATAAGCTCCTGCAATGTCACCGCATTTATTCCCGTCCAGACTTCAGAGTTTCATTAAATTGTGGCCAAGATCTTGTGTTGATGATGGGAGAGTCGCGGCGCTGCGTAAAGTCTTCTCCAGCACATTATCCCAAAGATTAACCTCAATGGGGTTAAGATCTGGACTGTGCGGTGGCCAATACATGTGTGGAAATGATGTCTCATGCTCCCTCAACCACTCTTGCACAATTTGAGCCCGATGAATCCTGGCATTGCCATCTTGGAATATGCCCGCTGTGCCATCAGGGGAGAAAAAAACCCATTGATGGGAAAACCTGCTCATTCAGTATATTCAGGGAGTCACATGACCTCATTTTATGCCAAAACATATTAATCACTGCAGTAATTATCCAATGGAAGGCGAGCACCTATCGGCTGTTATATGCAGGTGGTGCTTTTTTTGCCCAATCTGTGTGTGTATATAATTTTTCATATTTTTATGCCTGCTGCCACCTTCTATATACAATGTCTTTACACTGACGTAAGTGAAACTGAAGCCAGGAAAGGGATGAAATCCTGCTGCCTCATTAACACGTTTCCATGGCAAGCTGTGAAATTAACCCTTTCTTGCGGTGCAAAAGAACCACAGTCGTGCTAGTTGTAGGGTCTTGTTTATCCTAAGATTCAGCTCCATTTGAGCTTCACTTTTAGGTAACAGATTCAGTTCCTCCTTTTTATGCGAATGAAAATGGAGCAGAATCTAAGGGGGTGACCCTAAAATAAGCACAAATACCCCTTAAGTAAGAAATTACCATATATGTATGTATATAGGTGTGTAATAAAATATCAGATGTCTGTATGAGCCTTTTCTAACGTTTATTAAATATAAATCATCACTGCAGAGGTAGGTGGTTGTATGGTAGCAGTTTAAAAAAGGTTCAAGATCAGAGCATTAATAACAGTTTATGGCAGTTTGTTTTACATAAATCACGATTTATAATGCGTTACATTATATATAGCAATTTTATTTTATCTCACATTCCTCTGTTTTATCAGCCAGACCTCTCAAGAGAAGCCACGATGCATCATCCTGTACGGCCGAGCAACCCAAGCGCCCGGCGCCACCCAGTTCATCACTTAACACCCACCATCTGTCCTACAAGGGGGCCTTTCCCTTCTTCAGGCTGCCTTCCGAGGTGGGGCGTTTCTCGTTGGACAGTGAACGTCATTACCATGGAGACTCACGAAAGCTGCGATATTACCGCCCGCCACCTGGCGTGGAGCGAGGAGTCTCCCCTGGGTGGGATCTGATGGATGGATACGAAGATCGATTCGTTCGAAGGGATGAGAATGTAAAAGAGGGATTGCTGCACATCCTGACCTGGGTGAAGGAGAACCAAGAGCTTCTGGGAGAAAGCAAGAGCAGGTGTAAATAGGGTGGAGGCTGCGGCCTCGGTTTCACTATGAATATTAGATTGTATCACTTGTTTTAATTGCAGATGTCCTTGGTCTTCTATCATTCATTCAGTGACTGGACTGAAAAGGTGGAGATAAGACCTGACCAGAGATAAGTGAGGGGTGTGGAAGGCCAGACCCAGTTTTTAAGGGGGGGATCTGAAGGAACCCCAGTTAAATTAAGACACATACATCTCTTGCAAGGTGACTGTGTGGAAAGTAAGCTTCTGGGACGAATGGTGAAAAAACAGGATCACCGATTGAGACTTTTCTGACTGGATGAATTTCAAGTGTGGAAAATGTGAAGACGTGTAGAAGTTTTATATGGCTAATCCAGCGCTTTAAAACATGTCAACGCTTGAGGCTAGTAAGAAGTATTGTGGGTTAACGACACCTTTTCAGGATCCATGCAACATTTAACATATAGATATGTGTAATAAGACATAAACCATGTGACAAGTAACTTTCTACTGGCCAGGGGGGCTACCTGGATCTGCCAACGTTTTGTCTAATGCCATCTCTCAATCTTTGTTTCAGGCCCCTGGATAGAGACTTTGTCACCTGGCGGGGTCATCTCACAAAGATTCTTTGTACCCCCTATGAGAACCAGGAAGGATGGCTCCTCGCGGTCTCCCTGTTTAAGGGCACGCTGTATATAAGCGAGAGAGAGACTGAGGTGGCCCGCAAAAAAAGGGAAGAAAAGACAACCATGCAAGACAAGCTCATGTACTCTGGATACAAATTTGAGAGCTACCTGTGTGCTGGTACGCGTAGCTCCTGCTCTGCTTCTAGGCGTGTCTGTGACCTGTATTGGCATTAACTGCACATGTTGACACATGCTTAAAGAGAAGATGTTTGGCTTTCTTTCCTTTTGTATAAAATGCTCATTAGGATGCTTAGAGACCCATTCAATTACTGTTCCAAAAACACAGAAGAGGTTATTATTCACTAATCTCCGAATTGCGCCGCACAGTGAATTTCACCATTTGGTGCAATTTTTCTGTTAATTAAGTTGTCAATTTGCCAAATACAGGCGAATTGACAACAAAATACGATGCACTTCGCATCGGTTCGCCAGCACCGAAAGTGTCGAATAAAAGACCATTGTGTCTTCTATTCACAGAATGCAAATTGCACTGAAATTCCAGCAAAATGCCCTGATTTTCTGCGTTTCAATTCGATAGGTGTAATCAGGTGAATCCCTTTTGGATTCAATGTAAAAACGTAATATCTTTTTAAAAAATTTTATGTAAAGAACATTTATACTTTGCATTTTCAGCAAAAACTTTATTTTTTAGAACATATTGTAATGTTTCAACAACATATTTGTTTTTCTTATTTAAAACTTTTTATTTTGCAACAGACCTTTTTTTAAAAAAAAATGTAAGGACATTTATTCTGATACTTCTATTAGGAGAATAGGAGACTTTTTATTGGCATTTTTTTTATGCTTCGGCGATTCCAATTTTGGCAAAATACGGTGACTGTTCGCCAAATAGCAAATTCATCATATTTTTGCAAAAAGGAATCGATGAAATGTGGCAAAATGGGCCGAAACGCAAAGCATGTGCATGCAATTTCGGTGCTTTGTGCATAGACCCTAGACTTTTTTTTATTCCTGCCAGGTGCATTGGATATGGTAAAAATCTAACGCAATAAAAGCTAAAGAGCTGGAGATAATCTGGATCTGGTGGATATCAGTGTCATTTAAAACCAAATCCAGAACACCTAGTGAATGGACATGGCTTCAGGTCTGCTGTCTGTAGAGATGCCGGGTGTACATGACATCTAATACGTGGGAACAAATCTAGCTTTAAAATGGATAATTCAATATTTATGGGTATATTTAATGGATAATAATATTGTCATGCATATTTTGCAAGTCTTCAAGCCCATGGTGGTTAAATATCACTGGAAGGGTTATGGACACACTTTCCTATTGTATTCATGCAGCCAGAAAACTGGTACTGGTTTAGAACCTGTAGCAGGGCTGCTCAGCCTAGGCCCTCCAGATATTTTGGAACTACATTTCCCTTGATACTTAGCCTCTCATTAGGTCTACAGAGCCTTGTGGGAGATGTAGTTCCAAAACACATGAAGGGCCAAGGTTGAGCACCCTTGACTTAAAGCATCACTTGCCTAATACAATAATATCTATTCCTTGCACGTCTTTTCTCATCAATCAGCTGTTTTGTAATGTTCCCACGTACTCTCTAGTTACAGATGTTTATTTCCCATACTCTGCACTCTTACCTTTCAGAGTTACGGGACGGTCAGCCCTCTCCCACCGAGGTAGTTAACACAAACGAGGCTTTCTGCAGCGTCCTCCTTGCCCGTCTCTCCAAACACTCCTTTCTGGTTTCGGGAGAGGTGGACTGCTGTGACCCTCAGGCCTCAAACTCCAATCCACCCTTTTGCTACGTGGAGCTGAAGAGCAGCGCCAAGATCCGGAACCAACATCAACAGCGCAGCTTTAACAGGTAAGAGAGTCAAGATGTACAGTAAATTGCTACATTATTCTATACAGAACCTTCTGTGAGCAGCTAAGGTTACATTAACCTTATCTAACTCTGCATTATTCTTGCCTTTGAGTACAAGGTTAAATTGGCTTGTTGTGTCTCATGGTAACTTTGGAAAGATCCTCTTACTGCGATGGTGGTGAGCACTTTTAAAGCGTGGCTAAGCAGCTGCTAAAAACTTCATATTTAAGATGCACAGGTGGTGTGGATTTTTTTTCCAAGCTGACCCATTGACCACAAGGGCGCCTAGTATTTAACACCGAGTTACGGTTAAGAAGTAGAGTCACCCAGGGTTCATGGTCCTCTGATTACTCCTCCATCGATCAGTTTGCTCCAGGAATTCAGTAGGGGGCAAGAGATGGCTAAAAATTCTTTACCCCAAAAATAATCCGGCTCAGTCTAATAATATAACCTTTTAGCTATTTTAATTTTATTTCTCCAATCAGGTATAAACTCCTGAAGTGGTGGTGCCAGTCGTTTCTGATCGGGATCCCCCTCATTGTCGCTGGTTTTCGGGACTCGGAAGGCAAAGTGGCAGTTCTGCAGAACTACAGAACCTCAGACATACCGCATTTAATCCGGGTAAAGGATAGTGGGAGGACACGGGGACTCACGGTTTCACTCAATGAGGGTATTGACATTTTTCTTTGATTTTTGTATCTAGAAAGACCAGCACAGTTGGGACCCGGCCGTATGTATGAACTTCTGTGATGCTTTCCTGTCTTTTGTAAAAAACTTGGTGACAAGAGACGACCCGAGGTAAGAACCTTGCCCTCATCGGTTTCGCAGGTCATCGGGCGGGAAAAAAAATAATCTTTTGTTATCCCGACTTCATAGAATTTTTTGGATGGTCCAAGTAAAATCACTATATCCATGTTTCTTCTCCTTCAGGGTTGTTTATCTCTTCTCCTGGGAGCCAGGCCGTGATGTGACGTATTCGGTTCACACAGATCCGAATTACTTTATCCTTCCTGCCTGGTATATAGAGGCGATGAACCAGGGAACAGCGGTGGACTGAGACGCAAACGTTTTCCTAAGTGGACAGGTCTCACCTGGAGCCATAAAGAGGACTGGAAGCTCAACTCTTTACAAGTGGGATATAAGGAATGAGATTTCCTTTCACAGAGTGCAACCTGAATGAACTGACTCTGTGAAGGTCGCAGTAATTTGGAACTCCTTGTCTTTAAAAAACTGACGCTCCTGTCACTGTCTCACTCGAATGCTATCACGGGACGTGTAGCGGATCGTTTATATGCCGCTGTCTATGTGTTGTAAGAATGTCTTCATGTACACAGGCCTTACGAGAAACATCAAGAGACAGAATTATTATATTCTGGCATTTAACCCTCTTCGCTACCAAATGGGTTTCCATAAAACCACTAGGAAGGCCCAGTGGTTTTATAGGAAACAACTGTTACCCAGACTGTAAAAATGTATGTAGTGCTCATACAAAACCCCTATACAGTCAGTACGATCGTTTGACAGGCAGATGTCTTTCCTTGGTAGCAAAAAACTGCTACTGCATGTATAATTCAGCAGGGGCTCTGTTCAAATAACAAACAACTTAAAAGGTGCTCAAGCAGTTCTAGCACCTCGGCTGACATGTCCCATGAGCTGAATCTTAGGAGACACATTATGAGCCTGCTTGCAATAAAAAAAAATCCTTTGCATTGCTCCAAAATATGAGCAGAGCGAGTTAAAATGATCGCTGGCACATGCAGACAGACTTAAGAGTCCGTTTCTCTCCAATCCATGCTTTGAATGATTTGTTCATAGACCACGTCGCAGCAATGAACTGATTCCCACAGTCCCCAAGCAGCCATAATGCAACAACCGTCCAATAAACCAAGCGTCACCATGCTTGGCCATTCAGAGGTTCCGGAACTACATCTCCCATGATGCTCAGCAATTCAGGTTAGTGGACTCAGGGGAGATGTAGTTCCAAAACACCTAGAAGGCCACAGTTGCCGATCCCCGCAGTAAGCATTAGACAGAGTATATTTTATCTCACCCCATTGGAGCCCACAGATCCTGCGAGGAGAAACTGCTACAATTGTTTCTATACTAAAATTTGATTTTTAGAAAATAAAAACGGGTTGTGCGTCTTTTTTTGCGGCTGAATTTCCACGTAGTCTCCAGTGATTGTGTGTAATAAGAAAAACTTTGCATTGGTGTAGTGTTTTATTTTCTAGGTGACACTTTCGTGTTGTAAGAGTTCCTAGAACACAGGGAGGTGACAGCGCTGGTCACCCGGGGGAGGTCACTAAAACAAAAACCCGATCTGGGGCTGGAGTAAAAAAAGAAAAACCAAACTAAGCAACCGTAACCAAATAATAATACAGCGTACGAGGGAACCACACGGCCTCGCTTCCTCAATAACAGCTTCCGTGTTATGTTCATGACCTGTCATCCACTCAACACGGGAATTCGTTGAACAGTAAAGAGACAGTCAGTCTGCAGGTCCTTACGCAGTGGGGGGGTTTGACAAAGTGCTCTCAGTAACAAGACATGGATGGAGGTGACAAAGTAAGTCTCTTCGATTCAGGAACAGGATAGCTGGTGATGTTTCACCCCTCTCTGGAAATCGGGGGTATGGAGGAGCTTCAGGTGAACGACGGATAAAAAGGAAGCTGAGCTAGTTATTCACCGTGTCTGTTCAACTGTGAGAGGAAGAGAGAGGACGGTGTTAAATCCTAATAAAGGACGGACTGCACGGGGATTGAAGGCTGCGGAGGGCAGACTTACTGTATGAAGAGATATCGATCTCATCCGGCAATTCACTGATGTTGACTTCAAATCGATCCTGAACTTCATTTAGGATCTTGGCGTCGCCCTCGTCAGATACGAATGTAATGGCTAAACCTTTCGTGCCAAAGCGACCGGCACGGGCAACCTTTTGGGAAACAGGGAGTCAGGGGAAAGAACGACGACAACAAAAAAAATCCCTCAAGAAATGAGACGCTTACAGGGTTATTCAGAGCGCACCGAAATGTTGGTCTCTTCGGTTAGTCCGATTCACCGACCCTAAGGTGAATTCAGCATTCACCACAGGGTCCCCGAAGTACAGGGAACGAGCTGCCGCACGCATCTCAAATATCGAAATCATTCAGAAAAACCCAACATATCCAACGGTCTGCCGAAAAAAGCGCTGACCAGCTGCCAGAAAAAGCCGGCGAACAGATTAAAAAAAAACTACACCTCTTAAAAAGGTGTTTGCAAAAAAATAATACTGTATGAAAATGCCTGGAAATAATATACAAAAGATCCTATGAAGAATAATAATAAAAAGGTCTGCTAATGAAAAAGAAAAAAAAACATTTAAAAACTTCGCTGAAAAATGCCGTAATAAGTGAATTTTGCTGCAAACGAAAAGAATAAATGGTTGAATAAATATTTAAGAAAAACAGGGATTTTTTTTTTTTTTTTTTTACATTAAACCTGCTGAATGAAAGCACCGAACACCAGGGCATTTCTCTGCTGTTCAGTGTCTCTGAATAGATTAACCATTGCTTCTCTATGGGGATTTCACTGCTGCCGAAGATCACCGTATTTTGCTGGCAATGCACCAGCTGTTTGAATAGCTGAATGGCCCCAAAATTGCACAACACGGGGAAATTCACTGTTTGGTGCAATTTCGGCTCTCTGAATAACCCTGTTAAAATGGTATATTGCATCAACAGACCCTGTGCAGGTAGGTGTCTGAATCCTCAGGCATGTCGTAATTAAATGCGATGTTCACTCGCTCAATGTCCATTCCGCGGCCAAAGAGGTTTGTGGCGACCAGGATCCTGCGTTGAAAGTCCTTAAACTGCTGGTATCGGGAGAGCCTACAAACGGGAGGACGTTTTAAGGGTTTATCAATGGACATTCCCCTGAGAGACCACCGGTGGTGACACTGCTACGCTCTCACCTCTCCTCCTGCGACATCCCGCGGTGAATGGCAATAGCCGGGAAGTTCTGCTCCACCAGAAGCTGTGCCAGGGCGATGCAACGTTGGACAGACTTCACGAAGATCACCACCTGTGAAGAGATCAGACAGTAAACACCGGCATGAAGCAAAGGATGGTCTCGATGCACCTTCAACAAGAGCAAGATCTATTTACTGCACATTGGTGGCTGACATACATACAATGCAAATTCCGTGATAGATAATCAAACCGCAACACTATCATAAAGACGTATTAGAAGCTGCGTCGAGCAAGTCAGCCCCCAAAAGGCAGGAGACCCTGCAAAGTGCAAGACCCAGTGAATGGCAGTGTCGCCAATACTGGAGAATCCGGCTGATTTAATGCAGAGTTTATCATTCTGATTCTCAAATGGCAGCTAGAGGGGACGATAGTGAAACATCCATCCTCCAAAAACCAACGTTTTCTGCAAGTATGGAATTCAGAGGATTTTCTAACGGTCCACCAAAAGGAATATAACGTATATACTCGGGTATAAGCCGACCCGTGTATAAGCCGACCCCCCCCCTACTTTTTCCCAAAAAACCTGTGAACACTTATTGACTCGCATATAAGCCTAAGTGGGTATTGCCCCAGCTCACACATGGATATTGCCCCAGCTCACACATGGATATTGCCCCAGCTCATGGATTTGCCCCAGCTCATGGATACTGCCCCAGCTCATGGATACTGCCCCAGCTCATGGATTTGCCCCCCAGCACATGGATTTGCCCCAGCTCATGGATTTGCCCCCCAGCACATGGATTTGCCCCCCAGCTCATGGATTTGCCCCCCAGCACATGGATTTGCCCCCCAGCACATGGATTTGCCCCCCAGCTCATGGATTTGCCCCCCAGCTCATGAATTTGCCCCCCAGCTCATGGATTTGCCCCCCAGCTCATGGATATGCCCCAGCTCTCACCTGGATATTGCCCCAGCGGCAGCCAGCTCTCACATGGATACTTGCTCCGGTTTCCAGCAGGGGTTGAGGGGGCCCAGATGCCGGGCAGCGGGAGTGCCTGCCCAGTCCTGAACAGCGTGAGTCCGTCCGTGTTGAAGGGGATGCGGCTGCGTGCGTGCGCAGGTCACGTGGTCTGGCCAGTCAGGTGGTACAGAGTCTCAGTACCACCTGATTAGACGGACCACGTGACCGGCTGCGCCTGCACGCAGCCACATCCCCTTCAACACGGACGGACTCACGCTGTTCAGGACCTTGACTCGCATATAAGCCGAATCGCAGTTTTTTTACTCAAAATCTGAGTAAAAAAACTCAGCTTATACGCGAGTATATACGGTATGTAATTATTACTTGCAAGCCCCAGCTTTAAAAGGATGGTTAAGGCTAGGGTCAGACGAACGCATTTTTCGCATTGTCCGTGAAAAAGTGCGTTCGAATGAATGGACGTATTTTTTTCATGGAATACGCGATAGCGGTCATACGATGCGCATTGTCGTCCGTGATTTTGTACGGATCATCAATAAAACACTTTCTGTGTCTGGACGTTATGTTGGCCGGACATTAGCAGCGTCTGACGTCTCCTAATTACACACACACGCCGCTAGCGGACGCAGCGCACTCTACGTCAGTACTAGCGGTATCACGTTCTCGAAAAAATGCGTTCCTTTGCCACTTTTATGCGGCCGTTCTTCGTATGCTGCCCGGCATTGGACGTCATTTGCTGCTAGCACAGCCGTGATTAAGTGCGGCTAAACGCACGTTAATACTGCGCTCGTCTGACCCTAGCCTTAGTGTTAGAACAGCAGTCTGTGACTGGTAAATTAAATCTCATAATTACTGACCAGGTACACCTCATCACTTTACATTCTGTAGCTTAGTGGTTCGCAACCCTGTCCTCAGGTCCCCCTAACAGGTCAGGTTTTAAGGATCACCTTGGGGAAATACAGACTGAATCCTGCAATCACTGAGCAGCAAATCATATCACCTGTGCTGTGCTTCACATATCCTGCAAACCTGACCTGTTAGGGGTATGTGAGGACAGGGTTGAGAATCACTGCTGTAGCTCAGAGTTATGTCCTCAGGTCCCCCTAACAGGCCAGGTTTTCCAGATATCTGAAGCACAGCACAGGTGATACGATTTGCTGCTCAGTGATTGCAGGATTCAGTCTGCATTTCCCCCAAGGGAATCCTTAAAACCTGGCCTGCTAGCGGGTTCTGAGGACAGGTTTGGGAAACGCTGCTGTAGCTGGCGGTGCAGGTTCAGCTTCAAATCTGCACATTTCTAAAACAGCGGCACGTGTACACATGCAAACCTATTTACAAGTCAAATGCACTGAGCTGAGAACGTCTCCAAACACACAGGTCAGGGCTCAGTAACCTTGGCCCTCCGGATGTTTTGGAACTACATCTCCCACAATGCTCAGACATTCATGAGTGCTGGCTGAGCATCACAGGAGATGTAGTTCCAAAAGATCTGGAGAGCCAAGGATGCTGACCCATGTCGGGGGGTTATTCAGAAAGAGCTGGCGTTTGCAGATGTTGCAAACACTGGAGAAAATCTCCGTCTTGGCATTGGCGAGAAAAGTCAGTGTTTCACAAAAGAGAAATGTAAACAGCAGCAGAAGAAGATTCACTGTGAAGCTTCTGCTGCAGTTTGGATTTTTTTTTTTGCAAAGCGCCGGCGTTTGTTGCTGTTATCTACAATATCGGCAAACACCAGCGCTCTCTGAATAAAGAGAGGGGAACAAAATGATCCAAATGCGGCATGGAAACTCCTGCAGATACGGACGACAATGTTCTCGGATGGTGAAAATATACGCAAAGAACACTCTGTGTATTTTAGGAATGATTAAATATTTCAGTGAAAAGCACCTTCTCATGTTATAGTATGTCCTCTCTGCCAGAATACCAATTACACTGATGGGGGGGTGTATCACCAAAAGCTGTTGTTGCAACCGCGATGGACTTCAGTGATTCAAAGAAGGAAAGTCATTAGTGAAGCTTCTCCTGCTGCTGGCTGAACTTCCTTCTCTGGATTTCTACAACAGTAAACAACGGCGATTGGTGAATGACCCCCTGAGGCTTTTCTAACGCTATGGCCAGGGTCAGACAAGCGCAATATGTGCGCCCGTACTGACGTGCCTCCAGGCGTCTGTCGAAGCGTTGTGATGCTTCGACGTGGCCGGCCACACGCTGTAGTGCGTGCACAAATTGCGCGCACTACAGAGGACGTGCTGAAAGCCTCCCTGTCGAAGCGCTACAACGTGCGTTCTACGGGGCTGCAAAACGTGCTCCTCCATAGGAGGATCGAGCCTTGCAGCACTGAGCGCACTAACTGCGCTCAGCGAGGCGGCCAGAGGGGCATCGAGTAGAAGGAACGTCCCCTCTCACGGACGTTCCTTCCACTCTTCAAAACGCTCGTCTGACCCCGACCTAATAAGACAAGAAGACGCCAATAACCAAAATCTGGACCACAAAGGGTTACGAGAAAAAAAATAATCTATCGATAAAAAGGCATAAAGTGTCAAGCGCAGACATAGAGGAAAAGAGAAACATAACCTCCTATATTATAATCATGTCCAAATACATATAGAAAGAGCATTACGTGGGCTCCTACAACAAACGCCAAGGTGAACCGGTAAAACACACCAACACCATCACCGAGATGAGCGATTTGACTCGAACCCTAAAAAAACCCACGAGTAATACAGGAAGAAATCTAAAATATTCTGATCGTGACAAATCTTATGAAAGAATGTGACATTGGACGAGTTTTGTTCCCTAAAAACCCTTTTGAAAAATGACAGGAGGCGTCTTGAAAGTTTATAATCTAGAAACAAGTGACAAAAAAAACACCGACAAACCATTGCCGGTGTGGAGCGCCACACAAACCAGACAGGATCTCTAAAGAATGGACAGCAGGTTATGGGGGGGGGGGGGGGGCACCCCTAAATTAAAGAAACCTTTACGGCTTAAAATACACAAGTTTATAAATTTAATGTTTTTTTAATTACATAAAGTCAATGGTATTTCGCAAAAGTCATTCCAAAAGCTGAAAGGTGCGGAGAGAACCGGGAAAAGCACAGCGCTACATTCCCTAGATACGTTTCGTTAAACGTCAGCGAGATGCGCATACATGTGTGTACATGTGTGTGTCGATCAGAGCAGCAGACGTCAACATCTGTACAATGCGTTACAAAAGCTAAACCCGCTATGGATTCCCATAAAGCCACAGGTTTCACGGAGGACTTTCAGGCTGAGCAGCTTTTTAACCATAATAAAAACAAACCGTCACAAAAAATATTTTGGGTAAATAGGAAAAAAAACAAACACACAGCCAGTAACGTCATGAAAAAATAATGTGCATAACATCTCGCGTTTAATACAATACTGTATCAAAATACCATTTTGATTCGGCATATTGTTAAGGCTCCACGACTTTGTATACTGTAACGTGCGACACTCGTCCTTTTTAATTTTGAATAATCTAAACCCGAGTCCAAACGGTTTCCTTATTAGATCTCGTTATTGCTGGAATTTAACCTCAATTCAAAACAATCATTAAACCGGACCTTCTGATTGCTCTGAAGTTGGCCCTCCCCGCTGATGGCCAAATGATCGCCGAGGGGGTTATTTACTAATCTCCGCTGTTTGACAATGTTGCAGCCGAGCTAAACGTCAGCGATCCACAGAAGGAAATGGAAACAACAGCGCGGGAGGTTTCACCGATGAAGCTTCTCCTGCCGTTGTTTATTATTATTATTATTATTTATTTATAAAGCGCCAGCATATTCCGCAGCGCTGTACAATAAGCACAGTACAGACAGGGTTACAATACATTGAACAACATTTGACAAACAGTACAGGAGGAGATGAGGGCCCTATTCCCGTAGGAACTCACAATCTAGGAGGGTTGGGGTTGGAAACAGGAGGAGAGGACTGTAAGGTGAGAGTGATTGATGGTTGTGTCAGTGAGTTGGCTGGTAGGCTTCCCTAAATAGGAACGTTTTAAGGGAGCGTTTGAAGGAAGAGAAGTTAGTGGAAAGTCTGACAGCACGAGGGAGAGCGTTCCAGAGAGTGGGGGCTGCGCGTGAGAAATCCTGCAGTCTATCATGGGAAGAGGTGATGCGGGGAGAAGCTAGGCGCAGGTCACTGTTTGACCTTAGGGAGCGGGCTGGGGTGTATTTGGTGATTAGTGAGGACAGGTAGTGGGGCGCTGAGTTAGTGAGGGTTTTGTAGGTAAGGATAAGGATTTTGAACTTAATTCTGCAGTGGATGGAGAGCCAGTGAAGGGACTCGCAGAGGGGAGCGGCAGAGACAGAGCGGCGGGTGAGGTGAATTAGCCTGGCGGAGGCGTTCAGGATGGATTGTAGGGGGGAGAGGCGGGACAGAGGGAGGCCAGATAAGAGATTATTGCAATAGTCGAGTCGGGAGATTACCAGGGCGTGTATGAGTTGTTTTGTGGTGACAGCGGTAAGAAATGTCCGAATTCTGGAAATATTACGCAGTTGGTATCGGCAGGAGGAGGAAAGAGACTTGATGTGGGGGATGAAGGAAAGAGCAGAGTCCAGTGTAACTCCAAGACAGCGAACTTGGTTTGATGGGGAGATGGTGATACCCTCCACCGTGATAGAGAAGTCAGGAGGTGGGGAGGCATTAGAGGGAGGAATAAGTAGGAGCTCAGTCTTTGACATGTTGATCTTTAGGTGGTGGGAGGCCATCCAGGAGGAGAAGCCAGATAAACAGTCACTGACTTTTGAAAGGACAGGGGGAGAGAGATCAGGGGTAGAGAGGTAGATCTGAGTGTCATCAGCGTAGAGGTGGTAATTAAAGCCAAAGCTGTTGATGATTTTGCCCAGGGAGGAGGTGTAGATTGAAAAGAGCAGAGGACCAAGGACAGAGCCTTGAGGTACACCAACAGATAGAGGCAATGAAGAGGAGGAGTTACCAGCAAAGGACACACAGAAGGACCTGTTGGATAAATAGGAGTCAACCCAAGCAAGTGCAGTGTCACCGAGACCCAGAGAGTTGAGGGTCTGCAGAAGGAGGGGGTGGTCAACAGTGTCAAAAGCAGCCGAGAGGTCAAGCAGGATGAGAATAGAATAGTGGCCGTGTTTTTTAGCAGTTAGGAGGTCGTTGGTGACTTTGGTGAGGGCAGTTTCAGTTGAGTGTAGGGGACGGAAGCCAGATTGCAGGGGGTCAAGTAGGGAATTGGAGGACAGGAAGAGGGAGAGGCGGTTGAAGACTAGTTTTTCTAAGAGCTTTGATGTGAAGGGAAGCAGGGATACAGGGCGGTAGTTGGATGGAGAGTTGGTGTCTAGGGATGGTTTCTTTAGTAAAGGGGTAACTAGCGCGTGTTTGAAGGCGGATGGAAAGGAGCCAGTGGAGAGAGATAGGTTGAAGATGTGTGTGAGAGCAGGGGTGAGGGAGGAGGAGAGGGGAGGAATTAGATGTGAGGGAATGGGGTCGAGCGGGCATGTGGTGAGATGTGAGGAGGACAATAAGGAATTGACTTCCTCCTCAGTGGTTGGGAGGAAGCGGCAGAGGGTGGCAGAGGGGACCTGTGGGAGTGGAGGTGGCAGATAACTATCTTGTGTTGGGATGTTGCTTCTGATAGTTAAGAGTTTTACTGAGGAAGTAGTCTGCCAGGTCTTGAGCGCTGAAGGCAGCTGAGGGGGGAGGTGCAGGTGGGTGGAGGAGGGTGTTGAAGGTGGACCAGAGCCGTTTAGGGTTGGAGGACAGCGTAGATATAAGAGATGAGAAGAAGGATTGTTTGGCCAAGTGGAGGGCAGAGGTGTATGACCGGAGAATAAACTTGAAGTGAACAAAATCAGCTTCAGAGTGGGATTTCCTCCAGGCACGCTCTGCAGTGCGGGAGCATCTTTGCAGGTAGCGAGTTTGGAGGGTGTGCCAGGGCTGAAGCTGGCGGCGTGGGGCCTTGCAGAGTCGAAGAGGAGCAAGAGTGTCTAGAGCAGAGATAAGCGTAGTGTTGTAGTGATTAGTGGCAGCATCAGGGCAGGTGAAGGATGAGGTATGAGGGAGGTGGTGAAGTAGGTTGGAGAATTGATGGGGGTCCACAGCATGTAGATTTCTGCGAGTGTGTGTGCGGGGTGGGGGAGCAGGGTGTTTAGGAAGTCCAGATAGGTTGAAAGAGAGAAGGTGGTGGTCAGAGATGGGGAAAGGGCGACATTTGAACTCAGAAATGGAGCAGAGGTTGGAAAAGACAAGGTCAATAACGTGACCATCGCGGTGGGTAGGGAGGAGGGAGGATTGTGTGAGTCCAAGGGAGGACGTGAGTGAAAGAAGTTTGGAGGCAGCAGGAGCGGAAGGATCGTCAATGGGAATGTTGAAGTCGCCGAGAATTAGGCATGGAAGATTAGAAGACAGGAAGTGAGAAAGCCAGGTAGCAAAGTGGTCAAAGAGCTGGGAGGTTGGTCCCGGTGGGCGGTAGATGACTGCCACCCTGAGAGCCAGAGGAGAGAACAGGCGGATGCAGTGTGTCTCGAAGGAGGAGAAGGAGAGGGATGGGGGTGGAGGGAGATGCTGGTAGGTGCAGGTGGGAGAGAGCAGGATTCCGACCCCGCCACCATTTCTCTCACCCGGTCTGGGGGTATGGCTCAAGTGTAGACCGCCATGTGAGAGAGCAGCAACGGAGGCCGTGTCAGAGGGAGTTAGCCAGGTTTCAGTTAAAGCTAGGAGGTTGAAGGAGTTTGAAAGGAAGAGGTCATGGATTGCTGTGAGTTTGTTGCACACAGAGCGAGCGTTCCAGAGGGCGCAGGAGAAAGAGGACAGGCGCTGAGGGATGATGGGAATGAGGTTGCTGGTCTTGCAGGGAGGTGACTTATGTGCGATGGAGATAGGATGAGAGGGAAGTATTGGATGTGTTGTGGGGCCAGGGTTAGGGGATATGTCACCTGAATAGAGTAACAGCAGGAGGGTGAGAAAGAGAAGGTGGGAATGGGATTTGTGGGAGTGGGAGTGATTGGCAGCACGAGAGTTAGAGGGAGACCATGTTCTGAGGAAACAAAGGAGCTCATGCGAGGCCATCATGTGGGACGAGAGGAGGGAGAGATGCAGATAGTGTAGGGGTCGGTGGTAGAGGGGCAGGAGTTCCATTTAAGGAGAAAGGTAGAAGTAAAGAGGAGAAGCGTGAGAGAAAGCATGATATAGACTTGCGTTTACCCAGAGTAAAATTGGGCCTTGCAGTTCCTTCCTCCAGTCCCGCAACTCCAGGAATCAACTCTAAGCGTCCACTTAAGACTGTCACTTGTGAAAGTTGTTTGACTTTCAGAACTTTTATCATGTTGGCAACAACAGTGATTAGTGAACAACCCCAAAAGACAGGGCTCGGCAACCTTGGCCGTCCAGATGGTTTGAAGCTACGTCTGCCAATATGTTCAGCTACTCGTTACGTTTGCAGAGCCTCATGGGAAATGTTCCAAAATATCTGGAGGGCCAAGGCGGTTGACACTTGCCGCAAGAAAATAAATTCCATTAATAATGGATCTCAAACTCTGACGCCGCAGATGTTTCCGAACTACACCTCCCATGATTCTCTGCCCATTTATTGCATTCACAGAATTCTGGGAATTGTAGGCGATACATATCTGGAGGGGTCAGAGTCTGAGATCTCTGCGTTAATCTGTGTCAATAACACCGTGATTGTGGTCAGACACCATATGGTCGTTCAAGCTGTACTTTCATTTATATAAAACGAGATCATTGCGCCGCAGGGCAACACAGTAAGTCCTGCCATGCTGTACGAAGGATTCATATGCCGCAAGAGAAGAATCCGTTATTGAATCGAGGCTTAAGGGGTTATTCAGAGAGCACCGAAATTTCAGTGGTGAATACAGCAATCACCACAGGGTTACCGAACTGCGCCAAATCGATTGGATATACCGCTGAACATAGCTGATGAATCGCCGAGAAGACCGCCGAATGACTCTGACCAGATGCTGAACGCCACTGGAAAAAGCCAACCAGCTGCCAAGCCGGTAAAAAAACAAACAAAAAAAAACAAACAAAAAAAAACAAAAAAACACCCCGCAACTTTTAAAAGGCGTTTTAAAAGAAAATAATGCATGAAAGTGCCTGGAAATAATAGAACATGAATAACAATAAAAAGGCCTGTTACTTTTTTTACATTGAAACTCGTCGACTGAAACCCCCGAAAAATCAGGTCATTTCGCCAGCGTTTCTCTGCTGTTCGGTGTCTCTGAATAGATTAACCATTGCTTCTCTATGGGGAATTTCACTGCCGCCGAACAGGCACCGTATTTCACTGGTAATTCATCAAAATTTAGCAAATTGCCAGCCTTCTGAATAGCCGAATGGTCACGAAACTGCACCGTACGAGGAAATTCACTGTTCGGTGCAATTCGTCTCTCTGAATAACCCCTTTAAAGCCGATCGTGTAATGAAATGACTTCTCTCATACGACATGCGAACATTTTGCACTTCTCAATTGAAAAAGGTGATGGGGATCCACAAGCATAGGATGGACATAACTACCCATGATGCACCCCGTTGGTTTTAATAAAACCATATAGCTCAGGGCTGTCAACCTCCACCCCCGCCCCCCAGATGATTCTGACCTAGAACTCCCATAATCTCATGGCCATCCATTGCATTGAAGGGATTCTGGGAATTGTAGGCATCAACATCTGGGGGGGGGGGGGGCTGTGAATTTGACAGCCCTGATACGACTTTGTCAGGGGGTCTCGGTGAGGAACTTGCGCCCCACGTCTCTCTATACAGCATGTGCTCTCGTTACGTTTAATCGATTTAATATTTTCCTCACCTGGTTAAATTCCAGAAGGTCCAAGAGGTCAAAAAGTTTGCGATTTTTCTCGTTGTCCTTGAGTTTGACATAATATTGCTGCAGTCCGTGAAGTGTCAGCTTGGTCTCATCATCAACGAAGATCTCCATCGGCTGGAGGAGCGGGTGGGAAATTAAGGGTTAAACAGTAAGGGGAGGGGGTGGCTTTTTCCTTGTAAACTTTTGTGAAATCCTACAGAGGGTAGACTTTGTAGGATAAATGGGTGGCTACAGCCTGGCAGCCTTTTAAACCCCCAACACACACACACACACGGATAAGGCAGCATCTCACACGGGGCATTGAACGAAGTGACAGGCACCCGGACACGTGGCAGCTTGTCTGATGGACACAGAATCCGTGGCACTTTGTGTATGACACTGCTCATTCAGATACGTTTTGTGAGACGTAATGTGGTCTTCTACCCAAACAAGCCCTTTACAGCAGAGCCGCTATGTGAGACCTGGGAAAACGCGATCCAGAGGGACCCGGAGACTCGTTCCTTGCAGAAACATGAAGGAGATTTAAGATCAGATTAAGATAAAAAAAATGTTTTAAAAAAAAGACACCAACATCTTCAGAGCCCATGATGAACCCTTTCACTGTTGAGGACGTGTGGCGAACGTCCTCATTGACTCGAAAGGAAAGATAGGGGGTTCCTTTGAAGCCCAATAACTCCCAACTGTTGGGAGCTAGGAGGGTCATGTTTGGTATCATTAGAAAGGCCAGAGCATGGCCTTTCCAAAGACACCAAACATGATCATGTTTAAAATAAAGAAGAAAAATAATAAAGTGAGTTTTTTTAAGATGTGAAATGGCTCAGCAGTGAAGGGGTTAAAAATATATAATAATATTAATAAAAGAAGATTCCGGAATAAACACGATCATACGAGCGCTGACCACAGCTAAGGAACCCAACAATAAAAAAATGGCGGCTCTGAAAACATCCAAGTTAACTCCTACACACGACATAAAGTATTAAAGGGACACAAAAAACAATTCACCCCTTTTCTGTCCTTAAATAATTGAGCAGATACGACTGACAGCATATACTCAATTATTATTTTTTTTCCCCCAGTTTAGGTGTAAATACTCCCTATTTCTCACACGGCGCACGCTGCTCCTCAACTTCTGAAATGCGGAAGTTCCTACAACTATCTAACACAATTTTGTCACGTGTGCAGCTTGTGATGTGTATGTTTTGGAAAACACGCATCACCACCACTGCAGGACGTCTCTCCACTCACAGCCGTCACTCCCCCCCTGCGGCATGCCGCAATGAGGCGAGTTACAGGGAATTACTAAATTCTTTAAACTGTATCGGTTAGGGGTGGGACAAACAAAAAAAACCACAATATATATATATGTTTGTTTTCAAATGAGCCCAACACCCAGCGGGAACGACAGTCACTTTAAATGGGTGGATGACAAATAAAGCGACATTATACATTTTTTTTTTTTTTAAAAAAAACCAATATATATATATAATCCAAGGAACACTGCGCTCTCCTATAGCATATCAACAACCAAATATACTTGCTTCGTTGCAATCCGGCTGCCGGTAAATGTACAAGGAAAGATTCCACATGCACGACGGTTCGGTCCCCTTAGGACCTTTTTCAAAATCTAGACTTTGTGTGCATCAGGAATCTTTCCTTGTGTGTATAGATTGGTATCTTGTTATTTCTTTATTCAAATAATGTTTTACATATTCTTATGATACATATATTACAACAATAGGCGTCTCTCGATTTATATTCTCCGGCTCGAGGCAATTCTATCCTTCTTGCTTGTTTTTAATCTCACGCAAAATTTACTATACGCAGTCTTGTTGCCATGACGATATTATACTTACACAGTATCCTTGCCGGATTTGTAGAAGTTTGGACTGAATAGCCATCCATCGTTTTGGGCGGCTTCCAGTTCTCCAATTAAGACGGGCGTTTTCCATGGTGTTGTCACAGCGGCATTGGTGAGTGGTTTATGTGTTATACTATTTATATGCGTGTTATCCTTGATGAAGACCCGATGTGGGGCCGAAACGTCGGCTTTTTAACATGATTTATTAATAAACTTTTTTGTTTTATTGAAGTCCTGGAGTGCATCCAGTTTTTCGCTGTTTATATATATATTTAACACAAGGCATGGTCTGAACTGGGCTCAGCGGCCAATAAAGAGAGAATACAAATGTGATGGATGTAGCTTTGCATAAATGTCATTTTCCTGCAATTACTCCAGGTTTTACCATAATGGAAGCGGCTTGGAGCATCGGTGGGGGGGTATCCCAATTGAACCTCACCCCGCACCCCTCATAATCATCCCCCGCATTGTTTGGGTCTCATTTCTAATAGTGAATGAATTCAGTCTCTTACACGGAGTGCCAGGGTTTCATGTCGTCACAGACACGCACTTTCACACCCGCGCATAGAATCACTCGCGGGAACTGCTGCCATGATTTACGAGAACGCCCCATATACTTATAAAATGATATAATGTCAGATTAATGGCAGCGCATCGCTTCATACACAACGTGCTGACCGGAATATCGGGGAGGCAGGATATTTTGCAGAGCGGGTCATTCTGACAATAAAAACACACGCATCCTTCTGATACAGCAGACAGGAACTTTGACCGTCCGGATGTTTTGGAACTACATTTCCCATGAGTCTCAACAGGCCTAATGAGTGGCTGAGCATCATGGGAGATGTAGTTCCAAATCATATCATGAGTTGCTGCTCCCTGCTCACATAAATATTCTGCTCGGCATGATTAATATTGTGAGATTTGGGGGGATCCGATAAGCAGACAGTGTGATGGGACGGGAAAACCCTGTGCGATTGTGATTAACCATTCAACTGCTGGGCACGAGAAATGGTAAGCTCACACCCTCAGGCATGCAAAGTGTTAAAAAGCACACGGACGTCCGAAAAAGTGTCAGATACAATGCAGATTTCTACGGATATCCCTGCTTCAAAAAAATACGTTGCAAAGCGCAGAGCTGGCACAGGTTCATCCCGAAACGCTGCACTGTCCCCGCACTTTTAGGAAGTCCGCACAGGGTGCATTTACCCACACACCTTTACTAGAACATCCCCACAACCTGCACAAAACAGTGTGTATGTGTGGATTGAACGCACAGGCCTCTGCCGGAGTAATAGCAGGGAACATAAAATGTGATCGAGGAGAGAAGGGGCTTTCATCTATGAAGCAGATGTGGATTGAGGTTATTCCACTTTGGGCATTGTGCCATCAGTCCGGCAGAGGACCGTGCCCACGCTATAACCACACATAGACACGTGTCGGCTCCCTCCACGACAGCCAGGACAAAACATGAAATGTTTAGAAACCGTAACGGCTAAAATAAAGAGGGGCTTTGCTCATAACAGGTCTTTGCGGCACGCTGGCCATGGCAGGTCTTTGCGGCACGCTGGCCATGATACTGGTTGCAATGACCGCCTGATTTGGGGGGGGGGGTTATTCAGCAACTGCTGCTATTGCGATGCCAACAAACAGGCCTTTTCAAGAAAAATATATTCAAACGCCTGCAGAAGTTTCTCCGGTTTTGTGAAACGCCGGTGTTTGTCTGCATTGCAACACCGGCTAACACCAAATAACCCCTTTAGTGAAACAAATGGACGGACGGCACCTGCAGGTCACACACATGGCTGTAAAAGGAGACCTGTGAGCCGCGCCGCCCCTCTTTATGTCAGTTTCATTTCTCCGTACATTCACTCACGCCAGTTCGTGTGTAAACACAATGTCCAACCACTCGTTTCGTTATAACCGCCGGCACAATGAGCAGGACACGGCAGGACAACGGATCAGCCCGACAGACATAGGAGAGGGTGCGAGGCCGGGACAGAATGGATCAATGTGACGTTACACAGCATACCAAAAATAAATGGAGAAAACACAAAAGGACGTGCGCGCTTTAAAGAGGCATTCTGGGTAAAAAAAGACATGCTGTATTTGAAACGAGCAAGCAGCTTTTATGAACACCCCGTGGCAGCGTGTGCCAGAATTTGTGCTCGGCCTTCTAAAGACAGGCCGCGTGTTATATGGGGTTCAGGCGCCCCCCCCAGCCACACACAATCACATAACAAACACCCCGAATTAACCCGTTTTCCTACACATTAAATTACAGATCAGATAATACTTACAGGACGTCTTAGACAATATATAAAAAAATTCTGGGAGTACAATTAAGATGGATTAAATCAGGGATCCCAATCTCTGCCCCCGCAGAGGTTTCTGAACTACAACTCCCATGATTCTCTGGCCATTTATTGCATGCAAAGAATTCTGGGATTTGTAGGTGATAAACATCTGGGGGGCAGAGTTTAAGATCCCTGGTTTAAATATTAATATACGCAATACACGCATTCTGCACAGCGGTGTATCGCTACGTAACATACATGTGTTATCCGATGCAGACATTGTGTTTACACACACACACACACACTCTGCAAATCGCACACAAAACTTGTGCAGAGACAACCAGACAGAGCAGAATAGAGAGAGATAGGAGATAGGGTGGTGATCAGGCTGAAGGATAGATGGGGCAATAAATGGAATAAAGGAAGGACTTTAATGCCCAGGAATAAGAGATGGGAGCGCCAAGCCCAGGGCTAGAGGCTGGCAAAGACAGAGGAGAAACCTACAATACTGTGATTTTCCCTGACTTACTAAACGCTGCCATATGCCAGAATGAATAACCCTTACACGCTATGCCCTGGGCTCCAAACAAATGCTTTTTAACAAACCGAGATCCTGCTTCAATGCCACCCATCACCAACTCCTACCCTTCATGCCTACGGACAGCTAGGTCTTCCAAAACAACAGATCATATAGCGGTGTCTGACCTGTCTGCTGACCACATCCACCCATCTGTCTGTCTGCAACTACAGCAGGTATCAGGCGGACCATATCTCTTTTACCCCTGCCACTTCTCCTCCTCCGTGACAAAGCCCACTGATCCTTTTACATACTGGTGGCCCGGCCATAATGTTGTCAAACTCTTGCCCTATACATAGATTTTCTTCATTCTGCTCTTTCTCCAGATGTTTTGGGTCCCTCCAGTTACCAATAGAAATTCTACAAAATGTATCTTTCCCGGTAAATCTGCCGATGTCAACCCTCAATTCCCTGAACATTAAATAGGATTTAAAACCTACAAAATGTGACTTTCTCCCCTCCTCCTCCTCGCCGCCCCCCCTTCTTTCTGTCAGATCCCATCAATCTGTGCCCAAAGAAATGACTGACCCCGTGAGCTTGCAGACAGGTCGAGTCACGTGGAAAGTGACAAAAAGCGTCACATTAAAAAGTGAGGGGGGAAAAAAATAAAATTAATAAAAGTGTGATCTTATTTCTGGCAACAAGACGTGACAATATGATGGTTATGCCGTTAGCGGTAATGGCATAAAAATCTGCAAGGGGGCGGCCGCATGTTCATTAATTAAAAATAAAGTTGCTGGTGGGGGGTGGAGAGTATTAAGAGACAGTCACGTGTCTTGTTGCAAAAAAATAACAATATTTCGGATTCGTTTAATGTAGTTAGGCCCATCGAGGCATAAAAGGAGTGACACATCTGCATTACTTAGATTGTGTCAGAGGTGGAAGGGTAGATCGGACACTCTGTAAAGACGTGCCACACAATATGGGTGGATTTATACCAGCAGAGGTGGAGGAGCTGGTGGTAATCGTTATGCCGCCTCATTAGATAAAAAGCTGCCGTGCTCAGTTGTGCGACGCGGCAGACCGTGTCGTGAGGGGTGCTATAACTGCGTCACACGGGGCAGGAAATAATTTGTGTGGTTGGCAGGATCTTTGTTTTCAGGCGACACAGAACGGGAGCTGCGTGGTTCTGTGTCACACTTGGAGAGGATTTGCTTTATGACTTGTGAAGGTGTCCCATTTAACGGGATGTTTGACAGAGCTGGTGGGGCACAGCCAAGGAACGTTAGGCTAAGCTGGGGTGACAGCTGGGATTCTGTCACGTGAATTCAGGGATGTTTGGCAGCTGTCGTGACATTATGTGGCTGGTTGCGACTTGACAGCTGCGATAACTACAAATTGGTGGCACGTAGGACAGCCTAGCTGGCGTGACCCTGGTGGTACGGTCACACAACGTAAGGGGCGCTTAGGATTGGGCCTGCGAACTCTAAGAGCGTGTGACTTGTCTGAGTGTCACACGGCAGGTGGGAGATAGATTTCTTGGTATCTGGCTCGTATCGTCTTGTAACCAGCTTGCCGTGGATGGCGGTGTCAGCCAGGGGCTGCTGAAAGGGTTTTGAGGGAGGAGAAGGGATTTGAAGAGTTGGTTATTACATCTTGCATGAATTTCCGGCACACCGGGCGAATCTCCTTGCTTAGGGTGGCGCTGAACATCATGACCTGCTTCTCATGCGGGGTCATGCGGAAAATTTCCTGAACATCTCTTCTCATGTCTGAAAGTGGAAGGAGATTACGGTATCAGCAAATACAGCATTTTGTAAATGTTTTGATCTTTACTTGCTGCGGTAAATATTAAAGCAAGAAAAGACACTGCAATACTCGCCTCCGAGTCATTATTAAAATTCTAACTTTCTGTCATGGAAATAGGGTAAGAAGAAATCCATACGCACCCAGGAGGGTGAGCACCGAGCATACAGTGTGCAGAGCACAGCAGGAAATTCCATAACAGTACAACCACCCAATGTCATTTTAAAAAATTCAATACCAAGTACCTACCTACCCCCTCCTTATAGAATCAAATGATCCCCCCTCTAATCCAGTAGACATTGTCCACCCATCCTTATAGTCAGCGACCTTCCCGCTGCCCCACGTCTTACCTAGCTGCTCGAGCATCTTGTCACACTCATCCAAGATGAAGTGTTTGATGTGTTTCAGATTAAGGGTCTTGTTTCTTGCCAGCGCTAGAATTCGTCCAGGGGTCCCGACCACGATATGCGGGCAGCTCTTCTTTAGCATCTCTTCGTCTTTCTTAATGGGGAGACCCCCAAAAAACACTGCAACCTGGGAGAGACGAGCAAAGGGTTCACACAAAAAAGTTGGGGTGTGTAAATATTACAGGATACACAAACGATAAAGTGCAGGTAGCATAATGTAGAAGCTCCCATAAACATATGCGGCTCCATATTATATCCTCTATAATGCACGTCACCAATAAGGCGATAGTAATCCCAAAAACAAATATGAGAACAAATACTCCCTTTTACCTTGACAGACGGCATGTATTTGGAGAAGCGTTCATACTCTTTGCTGATCTGGAAAGCCAACTCTCTGGTGTGACACATAACCAAGACAGAGACCTGCAGGGCAAAAAGAGAGGACGTGTCAGTCTGTATCTTAAACAGAGAAGCAGTGACTGAGCCGTGATTTGGTGGTAATGTATAACGCCAGTCCGCGCGCCCACCTGTCCGGTCACAGGTTCCAGTTGCTGTAACGTGGCCAGGACAAACACGGCCGTTTTCCCCATTCCAGATTTTGCTTGACAGAGGATATCCATCCCCAGAATGGCTTGAGGGATGCACTCGTGTTGCACTAAAAAAAGACAGGTTAAAAACCACCATTAGCACATTCAGACACCCATATCAGACCAGAGTAAACCCCCGATAGGTTAAAGAAGCGCAGGTCTAGGTGACGTCATCACATAAATTTCCCGAATACTTTTCTCACGTTAAATTAGGGATGCACCGATACCACTTTTTTAAGACCGAGTACGAGTACCGATACTTTTGTTCAAGTACTCACCGATACCGAGTACCGATACTTTTATCTTATGTCATGTGACCGCTTTCCAATAAGAACAGACCTCATATAAAGCCCCCAGGTCTCATGGATTTGCCCCCCAGCTCATGGATAATGTCCCCCAGCTCATGGATATGCCCCCCAGCTCATGGATATGCCCCCCAGCTCATGGATATGCCCCCAGCTCATGGAAATGCCCCCAGCACATGGAAATGCCCCCAGCTCATGGATATTGCCTCCAGCTCATGGATATTGCCTCCAGCTCATGGATATGCCCCAGCTCATGGATATTGCCTCAGCTCATGGATATTGCCTCCAGCTCATGGAAATTGCCTCCAGCTCATGGATACTGCCTCCAGCTCATGGATACTGCCTCCAGCTCATGGATACTGCCTCCAGCTCATGGATACTGCCTCCAGCTCATGGATATTGCCTCCAGCTCATGGATATTGCCTCCAGCTCATGGATATTGCCTCCAGCTCATGGATAATGCCCCCCCCAGCTCACCTGGAGCTCTCCGCTCATACTTACCTTCCTTTAGCGACGCTGGGAAAGTCTTTGCGCGCGCGTGCTCCTTGGAAGGTCCCCAGCCGCGACCACGTGGGACCATGTGACCGCGGCTGGGGTCCTTCCAACGAGCGCACGCGGGGAAACTTTCCCGGCGTCGCTAAAGGAAGGTAAGTATGAGCGGAGAGCAGCTGCAGGGCCTATCGGCATTCGGACAGGCCCTGCAGCTCCTCACTTTGTTTATACTTACCTTCCTTTAGCGACGCCGGGAAAGTTTCCCCGCGTGCGCTCGTTGGAAGGACCCCAGCCGCGATCACATGGTCCCACGTGGTCGCGGCTGGGGGCCTTCCAAGGAGTGCGCGCGCGCGCGAAGACTTTCCCGGCGTCGCTAAAGGAAGGTAAGTATAAACAAAGTAGGGTGAGCAGCTGCAGGGCCTGTCCGAATGCCGATAGAGCATTCGGACAGCCGCCCCAGCCCCTCGGATGCCGGCAAGCCGGCTCAATGCCGGCTTCCGGTATCGGAAAAAAATATCGGGGGTACTGCACGAGTACCAAGTACTCCTGCAGTACCCAGTATCGGCACCGATATCGATACTAGTATCGGTGCAACCCTACGTTAAATGATTGCGCTTTCGCCAGTTACGGCTGCGGAATATTTGGAGATGAGGCGAGAGATGGGAAAGGGTGCAGAGACGGAGAGAGCTTTGTCACTGACAAAACACACAAACACTGACTGTCTCTGCAGAAAGAAAGCCAGCTGCCCACCCGCAGTGGGATATGGCCACCACGTGCTAAAACTGGCATGCTTTCATCCAGGATGCGCACACACACACACACACACACCTCCCTGGGCCTACCATAGATGAATGGGCTCGCCTGCCCTCCCTTCCTCACCTTCTGAGGGATGTTCGAAGCCACAGTCCACTATGGCCCGAAGTAACTCTGGTTTGAGCAGGAAATCTCTGAAGCCGGAGCTGTGAATGGACACGTACGATCCTTTTATCTCCTTCTTGGGTGCTACGTCAGGTCCGTCTACCCCGGTCTGGTTTTCCACTTCGTCATCCTCGTAGTCCAACAGCTCGTTATCCACGTCCGTTTCAGCCATCTCTTTTCTGGGGGCGGTGTGACGCGAAAGCCTGGGGAGAAGAGAGCGAGGTCAGACGTGGACATGTCATGTACCTTCCGGTAATCGCTCTGTAACCGGCTGCGCTCGGATGCCTCATTCACACACCCCGTTACTGACGCTCCTTATTTCCTGCTCTAATATTCTCTGGTTTGTTGCTGTTTATGGGCTTTTTTAGGGAGTATTCCCATATATTTCTGTCTGTCTTTAATCCTCCATAAACAACGAAATGCGTAAAATCAAATCATTCAATATGGAAAATGACTAAAAGCTTCTTTACCCCAGATGTGCAGCTGTGAATTATTACATAGATGGGTCCAAGTCCTCGTCAAACAAATATTTTAAAAAAATCCAACTTCCTTCCTGTAACCCCTTCCCTGCCATAGTCGAGTGCACGGCATGTTGAAAAGCTCCCACAGGAGCCCAATATCCAGTGAACTCGATCTGGTCGTACACCGGAGCAACGCGAAGGAATTTCATTTATTGCAAACAAAATTCCTGAGCTCCAGAATGTGACCCCGCACTTTCAGCACCTTGGACAGGTCAGCCGAAGCTCTTTGATCAGTTTGGGATCTGCTTTTCCTTTCACAGAAACACTGAGCTCCGGCTGTATTATTATGCATGTGATAGCGTTGCCTGGCGCGATACAAGAGCGAGCGTTTCCCGCAGATGTGTAAATCCGTTGTTTACGAAAACAAAATTCCTCCCAAACCTGAAAAACATTTGAGTAAACAAATGCTAAAAAGACAGGGGGCCCCCACCAATACAGAGAGAAGACAGGGGGCCCCCAGCAATACAGAGAGAAGACAGGGGGCCCCCACCAATACAGAGAGAAAGACGGGGGGCCTCCACCAATACAGAGAGAAAGATGGGGGGCCCCCACCAATACAGAGAGAAAGACAGGGGGCCCACACCCCTTAATACAGAGACTAAGACAGGGGCCCCCACCAATACAGAGAGAAAGATAGGGGGCCCCCACCAATACAGAGAGAAAGACAGGGGGCCCCACACCCCTTAATACAGAGACTAAGACAGGGGCCCCCACCAATACAGAGAGAAGACAGGGGGCCCCCACCAATACAGAGAGAAAGACAGGGGGCCCCCACCAATACTGAGAGAAAGACAGGGGGCCCCCACCAATACAGAGAGTAAGACAGGAGGGCCCCACCAATACAGAGAGTAAGACAGGGGGCCCCACACCCCTTAATACAGAGAGAAAGACAGGGGGCCCCCACCAATACAGAGAGAAAGACAGGGGCCCCCACCAATACAGAGAGAAAAACAGGGGGCCCCCACCAATACAGAGACTAAGACAGGGGGCCCCCCACCCCTTAATACAGAGACTAAGACAGGGGGCCCCCACCAATACAGAGAGTAAGACAGGGGGCCCCCGCCCCTAATACAGAGACTAAGACAGGGGGCCCCCCACCAATACAGAGAGTAAGACAGTGGCCCCCACCAATACAGAGTAAGACAGTGGCCCCCACCAATACAGAGAGTAAGACAGGGGCCCCCACCAATACAGAGAGTAAGACAGGGGGCCCCCACCAATACAGAGAGTAAGACAGTGGCCCCCACCAATACAGAGTAAGACAGTGGCCCCCACCAATACAGAGAGTAAGACAGGGGCCCCCACCAATACAGAGAGTAAGACAGGGGGCCCGCACCAATACAGAGAGTAAGACAGGGGGCCCGCACCAATACAGAGAGTAAGACAGGGGGCCCGCACCAATACAGAGAGTAGACAGGGGCCCGCACCCTTAATACAGAGACTAAGACGGGGGCCCCCGCACCCCTAATACAGAGACTAAGACGGGGGCCCCCGCACCCCTAATACAGAGACTAAGACGGGGGCCCCGCACCCCTAATACAGAGACTAAGACGGGGCCCCCGCACCCTAATACAGAGACTTAAAGAATGGAGCAGTGGTCATTGGTGATTGACAGCAGAGGAGGATGGGGGGAGTCACCCGTGTGACTGACAGCACGGAGGGAGGAGTCACCCGTGTGACTGACAGCACGGAGGGAGGAGTCACCCGTGTGACTGACAGCACGGAGGGAGGAGTCACCCGTGTGACTGACAGCACGGAGGGAGGAGTCACCCGTGTGACTGACAGCACGGAGGGAGGAGTCACCCGTGTGACTGACAGCACGGAGGGAGGAGTCACCCGTGTGACTGACAGAACGGAGGGAGGAGTCACCCGTGTGACTGACAGAACGGAGGGACGAGTCACCCGCGTGACTGACAGCACAGATGGGAGGAGTCACCCGCGTGACTGACAGCACGGAGGGAGGAGTCACCCGCGTGACTGACAGCACGGAGGGAGGAGTCACCCGCGTGACTGACAGCACGGAGGGAGGAGTTGACAGCAGAGAGGGAGGAGTCACCGGTGTGACTGACAGCAGAGAGGGAGGAGTCACCGGTGTGACTGCCAGCAGAGAGGGAGGAGTCACCGGTGTGACTGACAGCAGGAGAGGGGGGGTCACTGTATTACTGGTGGTGGGGGTCACTGGTATTACTGGTGGTGGGGGTCACTGGTAATACTGGTGGTGGGGGTCACTGGTATTACTGGTGGTGGGGGGGTCACTGGTATTACTGGTGGTGGGGGGTCACTGGTATTACTGGTGGGGGGGTCACTGGTATTACTGGTGGGGGGGTCACTGGTATTACTGGTGGTGGGGGTCACTGGTATTACTGGTGGTGGGGGGTCACTGGTAATACTGGTGGTGGGGGGTCACTGGTAATACTGGTGGTGGGGGGGTCACTGGTAATACTGGTGGTGGGGGGGTCACTGGTATTACTGGTGGTGGGGGTCACTGGTAATACTGGTGGTGGGGGTCACTGGTAATACTGGTGGTGGGGGTCACTGGTATTACTGGTGGTGGGGGTCACTGGTAATACTGGTGGTGGGGGTCACTGGTATTACTGGTGGGGGGGTCACTGGTATTACTGGTGGTGGGGGTCACTGGTATTACTGGTGGTGGGGGTCACAGGTAATACTGGTGGTGGGGGGGTCACTGGTATTACTGGTGGTGGGGGTCACTGGTAATACTGGTGGTGGGGGGGTCACTGGTATTACTGGTGGTGGGGGGGTCACTGGTATTACTGGTGGTGGGGGTCACTGGTATTACTGGTGGTGGGGGTCACTGGTATTACTGGTGGTGGGGGGGTCACTGGTATTACTGGTGGTGGGGGTCACTGGTAATACTGGTGGTGGGGGGGTCACTGGTATTACTGGTGGTGGGGGTCACTGGTATTACTGGTGGGGGGGTCACTGGTATTACTGGTGGTGGGGGTCACTGGTATTACTGGTGGTGGGGGTCACAGGTAATACTGGTGGTGGGGGGGTCACTGGTATTACTGGTGGTGGGGGTCACTGGTATTACTGGTGGTGGGGGTCACAGGTATTACTGGTGGTGGGGGTCACTGGTAATACTGGTGGTGGGGGTCACTGGTAATACTGGTGGTGGGGGTCACTGGTATTACTGGTGGTTCATTACACTTTAATATGAAGACCCTTACATCAGTCCCAATACAAATCAGCACTCGCCCCGCCCACTTTTTTATGCCCGTCCACTCGCAGCCGCCATTAAAAAGATGGTGGTCAGAGGGTAACTGGTGTCGTCTCCCAGGAGTGAGGACAAGCCGAATGAGCCTCTGTCAGGAGGATAGCGGGGCTGAACGCGGTGGAATGATGGTAAGGGGCAGGATGTGCGGCCATCTTGGATCCTCTGGTGAATCCCCCCTTTGCAGGATCCCCCCGCCTCTCCTGTCGGCTCCAACATGAAAATACGGCGGCTGCTGGAGGCAGGTCTTCCCCGCTGCTTGGGGCAGAGGCGCGGGGATCCAGGGGCTGAGTGATGCCGGAGATGCAATGACCGTAAAAAACCCGACATACCTGAAACGGTCTTGTGTCTCACGATAGGGGGCGGGAAAAGTAAGGGAGCTGAACTTCCGGTAGGGTCTTCCGGTCTGCGACGCCATTGCTGCTTGGTTGGCGGTCACGACTCGAGGGCCCGCGTGTCCTTTGCCAACCACAAAGACTGTCCTAGCAAATGCCTGCTGCCAGGGTGACTCCATAGACTGTAAAATCTCAGATTGCACGACTGTGCGTTACTTCCAGGGCATAGAATAGCCGGTCAGATGTGCCTCAGGCCGAGCCGCCCGGTTTATGACCGGTTTATAGAATGGATTATCTTCCTGGGTTATTTTTGTAGCCCTTTCATTGGGTTATTGGGTGTGTGGTTAATCAAAGGAATCGTATTAATTTCTATTTATTTTTTCAATCTGTTTGCGCCGTTGCAGGCTGGCATTTTCAGTAATTTGTGAAGTAATATTGAACAGGCGCTGCTGGGACGGCTAAACTGTCCTTCACTTGTTGTGAGGCAGCCATGGGAAGGGGGCGTGGTTAGGTCACTATATAAACTGCTGCAGGGGTCGCCATCTTTCTCTTTGCACATTGTGTGCGTGCAGGGCTGTGTAGAGAGAGATGGCTGTTGATAGACCCAGGCAATTCCTGATGCATGTGGGCCCAGGATGAGGGAGGTGGCTCCATCTCGGTGAGTATTTCTTGCATTAATAAATATATCGTCTATAATTACATAATATCAAGCAATATTCTATGCATCATTTCCCAGTATAGCTGTATTATATATCCTTTTATTGCTTTTATAACGTGGCTACTAAAATTCATATACCTTAATGCTGGGATCCTGTGACTATATGCATTCACCTGTCTGTGGGTCTATTTGTGATGGCAGTCTCACCCACTTATTTTTCTCACCCACTTATTTTGTGTGCAAAAAGTGTACTCCTGATTTTTAATGCGATTTAAGAGCGTGCCCATGAAGCGCAACCTCATGTAACGGTCTCCTAGGACAGGGTGTGTCACAAATTCAGACTGGACAAAAGGTGATTTCACCTAAAGCCTAGAAATTGTGTATCTGCCTGTTGGGGTGGTTGGGTCAGTCTATACAGACTTTTAAATGCCTGGATGACTTCCTGCAAAAAAAAAAACAGATTTACGGGTTCTAATATTTAAATGTATGCTGAAAAGACTGCTTGCTCCAAGAGAAATGAGGTCAATGAATTTTTATTTATGGCCTGTTTTTAATTGTGCTATGCTCATTCCCAATCGTGGCCTTTTCTGTTCTACTAAAGGGATCGGAAACCTTGACCCTCCCTGTTGTTTTGGAACTACATCTCCCATGATACTCAGCCTACTCGACTCATTAAGCCTCCTTGGAAATGTAGCTCCCAAACATCCTGGATGGGGAAAGGATGCAAACCACTGTGCTAAACATGCGCCTTGCATATAGGACCCCGCTGTTTCGATTATTATTTTTGGGGGGTTGGCGTGGAGATGCTCCGTACATGCAGCCTGTATAATGCTCGTATTTTCTTTTTCAGGTTATAATGCAGGATTTCTATCGGAGGTAAGAGTTGTCAATTCATCACAAATTTCTAAGGGAATCGATCATCAAACTCAAGCGGCAATTGAAACGGCTATGTATATTCTTGCCATGCGCCATGTAATCTGTCAGTGCTGCTTTTCGCTGGGTATGCGGTGTTTCATATCGTGGCTTTATAGCTGCAGATATTGAAGGGTCTCTATTCTAATACTGCATCGATAACCCAATTTCAGCATAGACTGAAAATGCTGAATGAAGCCTAGAGGCTGGGATTGCCAGGTCGGCCATATTTTCCTGGACACACAGAACTTATACTGAAGGGCATTGCATGAAAAATGCAACCCTAGAGTATGTAGAGCTCATATGCTGCAGGTCAGACTTCAAAGTGGGATCCCAGATCACCAGCCCTGCAGCATCTGAATTATACACACAGCAGGGCAGCATCTTTCCTGTGCTTTCCCTCTCCCAGAAGACCTGGCCTATCTGGTTCATGTCCCTTTATACTGTCCCTGCAGAGGTGGACTGGCTGCAGCTGCCATTGGTGACCTTTTGATGATTGATTCCCTTTCTATGGCTTTACCTGCTTGTGGCCTTTACATGATGAGCCTTTAACACACTTATCCTATAGTGATGAGATATCCGCAGCGTTCTGAGTGGCCGCTGCGCCTCCTGGTGGCTGCAGCACACTCTATACTAGTGACTAACCTGTATATTCTCCTTCTCTTGCAGGGAGTGCAACGCTGATTGGAGAGGTGCAACTTTACACACGTGATATGAAGGTACACACAGACCCGGTTTATGCTTTAAACTCCCCTATCAGATTTGCAATCGCTGTACTGATGGTGTAGAGCTTCGTGTATATGAAGGCTCGGCAACATTTGGCCCCACAGATCTCTTGGAACTACATCTCCCTTGAGCATCTGGGCCAGTGTTGCTGACCACTGCTGTATACCATGGGGCTGTGTATGAGCGCCACTCCACTTATTATTGCTGTTGTGCTCAAGCAGCTATTAGACTCTCGCCACATTGACTCTAACATGTAACATTTAAATTGGAGGTCTCTGCTTGACCTACAGGGTATATAAACATTACCTGCTTCCTGCAGTGTAAGCTTTCCAGGTGAGCGTGCCTGACACCTTGACTGGAGTCTGAGATGGAGTCAAGTTTAAGTAAACGCTCTGACGCGCTCAGGCTCGACTTCAAGGAGAGTCGCTGTATCCCTGTATAATTTCTAACATGAATGTGCTTTCTACAGGACAGAATGCTCTCTGTAAACCATGACGGCTGATGTGCGCCGGCTCTGCCTTCAGGTCCAGGTATGTTAACTGTTATCAGTGCATGACTATTAAAGTGCTTTATCCTGCTGTCTGAGGTTTGGGGCTCAGGGATCCTGCAGGCAGGTGCAGCATTTACTTCTTGAGTCTGCATAATATCAGATCAGGATATGGCAATCCTGAGCACAGCTCTGCAGCTGTAACCTTCCTGATACAGCTTTTGTATACACACCCAACACCAAATCGGAACTAGAGAAGTTTACAGCACCCAGTGTGTTCCAGTATTACATGGCACCAACATATTCCTCAACTCTTTACAATGCAGTGGTAATGATACTAAAGTAACAGGTGGTCCGATGCTACAACACTATCAGCCAGATTTCCCTTGAGCTTACAATTTGAAGGGATCTTACTCCCCCCCCCCCCCCCCCCCCCAATGTTTCTAAATTACAACTCCCATGATCCCCAGCCATCTATTGCATTCAGCAACTTCTGGGGATTGTAGCCATAACCTTTTTTGGAGGCTGGTGTTTGAGATCCCTGTCTGCAGGATTGTGGGGTATTGCATGGAGAGCGTGGGTGATGACACCTTGACTAGAGTCTCTGACAATTGTGATGCTCAAGTAAACGCTCTGACACGCTATCGCTCGGTGACTTGTAACCCTGGTGCTGCTAGGGTTTCTGAACAGGAATGTCTTGTGCTGGCACATATATTATCTGCTAATCTGTATTTCTGCAGGCAATTTAGGAGGCCCTAATAAATTCTCATTCCACAGGTGCAGCTAATGATCAGCTTCAGAGGAACATCCAATATAAAGGGAGCATTGTAAGTATGGAGCGAGTGATCATGACTAGCGGTGGTCGGTCAGTGTGGCTGATGACAGCATTAGACTAGAGTCTCTGAATAAACAGTGATGCTTTAGTAAACGCTCTGACACGCATCGACCAGTGTCCAGTCTGCACAAATGACTTTATAGTTGTCCTGTTGTGGGGGTCTTGTTAAAATCTGCATTTCGTGCAAGCCTCCGGGCCATTAGGTTTCATGATGCTGCTGTCTGTAGAGGACTCAAACTTTGGCATTTAGCCGCTGAAAGCGTAGAATGAATACACCGAAAAGATCTCATTCCTAGAAGTGATCTATTTTGCAAGAGCCATGTGTAGTCTCACCTTGGTACTAATATCCATGCTATGTATCCTACGCTGTGATTTTTTTTTTTTTACATCCAGCTTTACTGTTTTTATATAGGTATGGACGGGCTGATATCTACACTGGAGTAAGGATGCGATGAGGCACAGCAACTAAAGCACTGCCGCTACAGATTAAATGTGCTGGAAGACACTTGATACATTTCTGGTGTCTTGTGCTGTAACACTCTGCCTTTTCTATTTCATGTTAAATAAAAATCTTTCCTGGATTCCTGTGTTCGTGGTCTGTGTATAACAAGGTGCTGCTCTTGTTTTCCCTTCACTTGATTCTAACAAAAACTAAATGTCAAAATGCCAGACTCTTAATGAGTCGGAAAGTCCCTCTCGCCTGACTTGATTTGTTAGTCACATTTTTGTGTTTATGGGTGACTTCACACTGGTGTAAGCAGATAAGGAATGTGGGCAATTCCCACCCCAGCTTGGAATGTGAGGAGAGGACAAAGCAACAAAAGTCTTTAACAGGCATGAACCTGTCAGGTGTGATCCCTGGCCATACTGCACCTCTTGTCATGTGAGGGCAGCACACGGCGCTAGGAAGGGGCTTACCTACTAAACAAAATTTAAGGCTCTTCCACTGTTCAATCAAGGATATTGATACGAAATATCTGCACACCTGTTATCTGGCAAATGATACGATGGAGTGTCCTGAATGTGAAAGTTCATAAATATGAATGATTGCTAGATTTTCAAAGCAGAATGTTTAACAGGCAGTGGCAACCGTGGCCCTCCAGATGTTTCAACTACATCTCCCATGATGCTCAGTAATGTGTGCTGGCTGAGCTTTATCATAGCACCAACAGTTTCTGCAGCACTTTACAATAACCAAAGGGAACATGCAGCTAAACGGGCATAGCATGGAAACATTAGGTGTAGAGGGCCCTGCTCCTAGGAGCTTACAGTCTAGAGGGATTGGGGTTGTGTGTAAGATGGGAGTTTTACTGGACGGCAGGATCATTAGTGCCAGCAGTTCAGGAATGGCAGAGCCATTGAAGCGGCTTCGGGAGGAGTTGCCTCAGCGATGTGGTACGCTAATCTGAAGAGATGGGTTTTGAGGGATTTCTTGAAGGGAGGGTTTGATAGTACAAAAGTTGTCGTTCCACAAGACTGGAGCTGCCCTTGGAGGCGAGCTTTGGCCGTGCAGGTGGAGATTGCCCACCGTGGTCTAGATGGGACATGCTTCCATAGTAACAGAGGTTTACAGGGGTTGAGTTACTGTCGTTCCACACCTCGGAGCTGATATTGACACCCCCCCCCCCCCTTGCTCTACTATTGGCTGGTCAAGTTCCTGACTGCTAGTTTAACTACAACTCCCATGAATCCCTGGCCATATTGTATTCAAAGAATTTTAGGAATTGGCATCTGGGGGCCGGAGCTTGACTGCCAAACGGCTGTGTAGATCACGGCTATGTCCAAACACTCCATGTGTTTTTGTATAGTGCTCTTCTACAGAGCCTGGCTATTTTGGGATGCTCTAGGCAGCAGTAATTCATCCATCGCTGAATTAAAGTTTAATTTCATGACTGGGAAGCCTGAGGCAGTGTCCTAAACCAGAATGTGAAAATTGAAGGATTGTAAAATGTTTATTAAATACATTATTTGGGCTGGATGTACAGGTAACATCAGTGCTCTAACTGTGGAGACCCAGGTTCGAATCCCAGCCAGAGCACCTCTACAGTAAGGTCTTTATCATTTGACCGTGGAGAAGGAAGTCAAATCCCGTTCAGCACATCCCGAAAGTCTTGACTTTACAAGAAGCGTCCTAGTGGTTAGGTTGAACCCGCTTATCTACAATCATGGAAAGATGACCCAAGACGCCACCGGCGAGTGTCCTTAGACCACAATATGGATGCGCCTAACCTCAAATACTTGTACATCACATTGTTAGTTCCCTTAAACAGAAGTTTTCACCGGTTTCCATTTAGTGGATTTCTCCCATGATGCAACATTAACCAAAATCTGTTTTGTGACATTTAACTGCTAAATACTATAGATGAGGTGGAGGGAATGTTTAGATAAGGCAGCGGTGGGTGTTTGTGTTCTCCAGGCTACTTGACATAAGCTGTCCGCTGAATGAGAGAAGACGGGGAGCTTAAAAGACTTCTAATCTACCCCTGGTGATGTACTTTGTCACCGACTCATTATATTGTGTAGACTCACTCCTATGGCCAAAGCCACAAAATGAGCGACTATCCTGCTGCCCCCCAGTATCTTTCCAACACAAAATAACACCATGGACGCACCCAGTGACGCATGGTAAAATATTCTTTCATGTACTTTGTTTTACTCATGTTTAAGATCTCGGTGGCATAAGACCATTTTTGGTGGTAGTGTCCCTTTTAAATGTAAAGGAGTTTGCTATACAACTTATGGATCTGAGCTGTTACTAGCAGAGTATTAAATACCTTTAAAATCATTCCTTAAGGGCTACTAAAATCCCCAGTCTATGTTCACCTCTACCCTCCATGGCAGTAAAGCAGCAGTAAAAAGGTAATCCTAAACGGCGGATAAAATGTGTGCTCAGCGATACTGAGCAAGGTGCTCCTCTTTATGAGGCTCCTGTCGGTTGCCACAGCAAACACCGGGTGATCGATAGATCTCTGAGATGTGTCTGCTCTCCTGAACAAATGTACAATGTACACAAAAGCAACATTGTGCACCGAAATAACCTGAAAACCGGCACTGCCGCTGCTTGGGTTTTGTGGGGGAGCTCGAAAGGGGAGCAGCCGCAGTTAGAAGCGCCCAGTGTTATTTTAGCATGTTGTATGGAAATAATAGCCAGCAGCTGCAGGACGAGTAGAATCCATTTAGTCCCCTGTCTAGCAAAGTATTATGGGACATGTAGTTTAGCATGCATTAGCTGCTAGTTCACCCAACTCCTAGCAATCTCTTTCCTACTCTGTTCTGAGAGCTGCGCGCACACACCGCCAACTGATCCACCAGCGCCAAGTCATACCAGGAGCTCAGGCATCGACTATCTGATTTGTGTCAGGGAGGGGTCAGGTTATATCTGTGTGATTTGTGTCGGGGAGGGGTCGGGTTATATCTGTGTGATTTGTGTCAGGGAGGGGTCGGGTTATATCTGTGTGATTTGTGTCAGGGAGGGGTCGGGTTATATCTGTGTGATTTGTGTCAGGGAGGGGTCGGGTTATATCTGTGTGATTTGTGTCAGGGAGGGGGTCGGGTTATATCTGTGTGATTTGTGTCGGGGAGGGGTCGGGTTATATCTGTGTGATTTGTGTCAGGGAGGGGTTGGGTTATATCTGTGTGATTTGTGTCAGGGAGGGGTCGGGTTATAGCTGTGTGATTTGTGTCGGGGAGGGGTCGGGTTATATCTGTGTGATTTGTGTCAGGGAGGGGTTGGGTTATATCTGTGATTTGTGTCAGGGAGGGGTCGGGTTATATCTGTGTGATTTGTGTCTGTAAGGGGTTGGGTTATATCTGATTTGTGTTAGGGAGGGGTCGGGTTATATCTGTGATTTGTGTCGGAGGGGTCGGGTTATATCTGATTTGTGTCGGAGGGGTCGGGTTATATCTGATTTGTGTCGGGGAGGGGTCGGGTTATATCTGTGATTTGTGTCGGGGAGGGGTCGGGTTATATCTGTGATTTGTGTCAGGGAGGGGTCGGGTTATATCTGATTTGTGTCGGGGAGGGGTCGGGTTATATCTGTGTGATTTGTGTCAGGGAGGGGTCGGGTTATATCTGTGATTTGTGTCAGTGAGGGGTCGGGTTATATCTGATTTGTGTCGGAGGGGTCGGGTTATATCTGTGTGATATCTGTGATTTGTGTCGGAGGGGTCGGGTTATATCTGTGATTTGTGTCAGTGAGGGCTCGGGTTATATCTGTGATTTGTGTCGGGGAGGGGTTATATCTGTGATTTGTGTCGGAGGGGTCTGGTTATATCTGATTTGTGTCGGAGGGGTCGGGTTATATCTGATTTGTGTCAGGGAGGGGTCGGGTTTATCTGATTTGTGTCAGGGTCGGGTTATATCTGTGTGTGATTTGTGTCAGGGTCGGGTTATATCTGTGTGATATCTGTGATTTGTGTCAGGGTCGGGTTATATCTGATTTGTGTCGGAGGGGTCGGGTTATATCTGTGATTTGTGTCAGGGAGGGGTCGGGTTATATCTGTGATTTGTGTCGGAGGGGTCGGGTTATATCTGTGATTTGTGTCGGGGAGGGGTCGGGTATATCTGTGATTTGTGTCGGGGAGGGGTCGGGTTATATCTGTGATTTGTGTCAGGGAGGGGTCGGGTTATATCTGATTTGTGTCGGGGAGGGGTCGGGTTATATCTGTGTGATTTGTGTCAGGGAGGGGTCGGGTTATATCTGTGATTTGTGTCAGTGAGGGGTCGGGTTATATCTGATTTGTGTCGGAGGGGTCGGGTTATATCTGTGTGATATCTGTGATTTGTGTCGGAGGGGTCGGGTTATATCTGTGATTTGTGTCAGTGAGGGCTCGGGTTATATCTGTGATTTGTGTCGGGGAGGGGTTATATCTGTGATTTGTGTCGGAGGGGTCTGGTTATATCTGATTTGTGTCGGAGGGGTCGGGTTATATCTGATTTGTGTCAGGGAGGGGTCGGGTTATATCTGATTTGTGTCAGGGTCGGGTTATATCTGTGAATTGTGTCAGGGTCGGGTTATATCTGTGATTTGTGTCAGGGAGGGGTCGGGTTATATCTGTGATTTGTGTCAGGGAGGGGTCGGGTTATATCTGTGATTTGTGTCGGAGGGGTCGGGTTATATCTGTGATTTGTGTCGGAGGGGTCGGGTTATATCTGTGTGATTTGTGTCGGAGGGGTCGGGTTATATCTGTGATTTGTGTCGGAGGGGTCGGGTTATATCTGTGTGATTTGTGTCGGAGGGGTCGGGTTATATCTGTGATTTGTGTCGGGGAGGGGTCGGGTTATATCTGTGTGATTTGTATCAGGCCCCGCCCACTGCGCTAATATACACATAGCGGCAGGCAGGAAGCTGCTGCAGCTGAGCTCTGGTTAATAAACGCCAGCAATGATTTTAAAGCTCTGCGATGGACCTAGAATATAATTTTATATCATTCCCTAATTAGTATCCAGCCAATAAAAGTTACCCGCTCGTTAGGTTTAATTATACGCACGCAGTAAATACATGACAAGCCTTTGTGGGATCCTGTTACAGCGCGGTTATTCCTGTTCTACCATATATTAAACTTTTATTACAGATCAATAGAATCAGGAAACGTTTTATCGCCTCGTCGAGAAATAATCACGTGGTTTTATCGCGGAACCTGGATTCAAAATAAAGCGGCGCCCGAGCCTCCTGATCCTGCAGCGGTTCCCGTTTGCCCATATTTTCCAGGTCGTCGCTATAACCGGCGGCCAAGTCCTAAAATAACATGTATGGGAATTTAACAAAATTTCTGACCAGCCATAAATCCTGTTGTAAAAAAGATTACAGGAAGCTGTAGCTGCTGCAGCGCCTCTTTATGATTGAGAATGCCATTCTTCTGGCATATCCGCAAAATGTATCATTATCTCGGCCTAAAGGAAATAAGTTCCCCGTGCTAAAATAGTAAAATAGAGGGGAAACTGCGTTCCCGGGCATTCCCGCACTACCTTACCCCATGGGTCGTAATCCCCCCCCCCCCCCCGATGTTTCTGAACTACATCTCCCTTGATCCTCTGGCCATCTGTCATGTTCAAAGAATTCTGGGAAATGTAGGGAATTAACATCTACGGGGACAGAGTTTGAGATTCCTGTTTTACATTTGGTTGCTCAGCCGCGGCCCTTGAGATTTTTTGGGACTACATCTCCCATAATGCTCAGCCTCTCACTAGGTCTACAGAGCCTTGAGAAACGTAATTGCTCAATAAGTGCTGTACAAAACACTTTGTGCTTGTGCGGCCACCAAGGGGTTAAAACCCCATGTATAAGAAGGGCGTATTGGCCCTGCAGATACTGGACTACAGGTCATAGACTAGGGACTGTGCCTGGAAATCCAGGAGGCTTGGCAGGTGATCATAAAGCAATCACTGCTAATCCCATAGCTAAACACAAAGGCTTTATCTTATCAGCCCAGACACAATAACATGACATGTGTCACTGGCCAGGTCCTGCTGTGTTTGCATGGGGGGAGTGAAGGGGCAAAAGTTCTCTGCTGAAGCAGAGGAGGCGGCTGTAACGTTGCCAACAGGCTCTGCATCCATTGCTATAAAAGGATTGTGCTCTATGATCTGGGTCTCAGGTAAACACAGGCAGGAGGGGGAACCCAGCAAATGCTGAAGCCACTGCAGGGGTCTATTCGCTAAGCAGTGCTATTAAATATATGTAATTTTCAGTCATTTCGGGGCAATTCAGAGGAGTTTGCTGATTTTATGTTGTCTTGAGATTTATCAGTTTCTGAAGAGACTTTGCCTAAATTCTAATGACGCTTTAAGAGACCTCCCAAATAGATAATATGTCACAGCGCTACGGAACTTGTTAAAAACTTGTAACTGTAACACAGCCATTTATTCTCCAGGGATTGTAGAGTGATCAATCACTGAATTTATCTGAAAATCAGCCAGCGGGAAAAGAGTTCCAAGAAACGTTACTGGGGGGGGGGGGCTCAGAGATTCCTGCAAATAAAGGGGTGCACACAGCAGAATATTTGTGTGTCTTTTTAGGGGTTCCTCCATATATTCAGGGTGTGTGGGTGTCTTTTTAGGGGCTCCTCCATATATCCAGGGTGTGTGGGTGTCTTTTTAGGGGTTCCGCCATATGTTCAGGGTGTGTGGGTGTCTTTTTAGGGGTTCCTCCATATATTCAGGATGTGCGGGTGTCTTTTTAGGGGCTCCTCCATATATTTAAGGTGTGTGGGTGTCTTTTTAGGGGTTCTTCCATGTATTCAAGGTGTGTGGGTGTCTTTTTAGGGGTTCCTCCATATATTCAAGGTATGTGGGTGTCTTTTTAGGGGCTCCTCCATATATCCAGGGTGTGTGGGTGTCTTTTTAGGTGTTCCTCCATATATTCAGGGTGTGTGGGTGTCTTTTTTGGGGCTCCTCCATATATTCAGGGTGTGTGGGTGTCTTTTTAGGGGCTCCTCCATATATTCAGGGTGTGCGGGTGTCTTTTTAGGGTATCCTCCATATATTCAGGGTGTGTGGGTGTCTTTTTAGGGGCTCCTCCATATATTCTGAGTGTGCGGGTGTGTTTTTAGGGGTTCCTCCATATTTTCAGGGTGTGCGGGTGTCTTTTTAGGGGCTCCCCCATTATATTCAGGGTGTGTGGGTGTCCTTTTAGGCTAGGGTCAGAGTGGGGCAGTCGGAACGCGCGTGCAGACGCACTAAATCACGGCGGCAGTAGCAGCACATAACGGCCAATGACGGCCAATATACGCAGTACGTGCGTACAAAAGTGCGCCGACACCACGCAACCAGCAAATGAACGCATTTTTATCAGAACGTTAAACCGCTGGTACTGACGTACAGAGTGCGCTGCGGCCGCATAGCAGCGTGTGTGCGTGATTAGGAGATGTCAGACGCTGCTAGTGTGCGGCCTACATAACGCTCAAACAGCCGGATTTCCCTAGACTTCTTTTTACCCCACCGTCATGAAATACGTCCAGAATTGCGCATCGTCTGACCACTTAAGCGTATTCCGTGAAAAAATGCGTGCGCACGCATCGACGTACATTTTGACGGTGGCCGCAGAAAATGCGCTCATCTGTCCCTAGCCTTAGGGTATCCTCCATATATTCAGGGTGTGTGGGTGTCTTTTTAGGAGCTCCTCCATATATTCAGGGTTTGTGGGTGTCTTTAGGGGCTCCTCCATATATTCATGGTGTGCGGGTGTCTTTTTAGGGGCTCCTCCATATATTCAGGGTGTGTGGGTGTCTTTTTAGGAGCTCCTCCATATATTCAGGGTGTGCGGGTGTCTTTTTAGGGTATCCTCCATATATTCAGGGTGTGTGGGTGTCTTTTTAGGAGCTCCTCCATATATTCAGGGTTTGTGGGTGTCTTTAGGGGCTCCTCCATATATTCATGGTGTGCGGGTGTCTTTTTAGGGGCTCCTCCATATATTCAGGGTGTGTGGGTGTCTTTTTAGGAGCTCCTCCATATATTCAGGGTTTGTGGGTGTCTTTAGGGGCTCCTCCATATATTCATGGTGTGTGGGTGTCTTTTTAGGGGCTCCTCCATATATTCAGGGTGTGTGGGTGTCTTTTTAGGGGCTCCTCCATATATTCAGGGTGTGCGGGTGTCTTTTTAGGGTATCCTCCATATATTCAGGGTGTGTGGGTGTCTTTTTAGGGGCTCCTGCATATATTCAGGGTGTGCGGGTGTCTTTAGGGGCTCCTCCATATATTCAGGGTGTGCGGGTGTCTTTTTAGGGTATCCTCCATATATTCAGGGTTTGTGGGTGTCTTTTTAGGGGCTCCTCCATATATTCCGGGTGTGCGGGTGTCTTTTTAGGGGCTCCTCCATATATTCAGGGTGTGCGGGTGTCTTTTTAAGGTATCCTCCATATATTCAGGGTGTGTGGGTGTCTTTTTAGGGGCTCCTCCATATATTCCGGGTGTGCGGGTGTCTTTTTAGGGGCTCCTCCATATATTCAGGGTGTGCGGGTGTCTTTTTAAGGTATCCTCCATATATTCAGGGTGTGTGGGTGTCTTTTTAGGGGCTCCTCCATATATTCAGGGTGTGCGGGTGTCTTTAGGGGCTCCTCCATATATTCATGTCTGCGGGTGTCTTTTTAGGGGTTCCTCCATATATTTAGGGTGTGTGGGTGTCTTTTAGGGACTCCTCCATATACTCAGGGTATGCAATTGTCTTTTTAGGGGTTCCTCCAAATATTCAGGGTGTGTGGGTGTCTTTTTAGGTGTTCCTCCATATATTCAGGGTGTGTGGGTGTCTTTTTAGGGGATCCTCCATATATTCAGGGTGTGCGGGTGTCTTTTTATGGGCTCCTCCATATATCCAGGGTGTGTGGGTGTCTTTTTAGGTGTTCCTCCATATATTCAGGGTGCGTGGGTGTCTTTTTAGGGGCTCCACCATATTTTCAAGGTGTGCAGGTGTCTTTAGGGGTTCCTCCATATATTCAGGGTGTGTGTGTGTCTTTTTAGGGGCTCCTCCATATATCCAGGGTGTGTGGGTGTCTTTAGGGGCTCCTCCATATATTCAGGGTGTGTGGGTGTCTTTTTAGGGGCTCCTCCATATATCCAGGGTGTGTGGGTGTCTTTAGGGGCTCCTCCATATATTCAGGGTGTGTGGGTGTCTTTTTAGGGGTTGCTCCATATATTCAGGGTGTGCGGTGTCTTTTTAGGTGCTCCTCCATATATTCAGGGTGTGCGGGTGTCTTTAGGGGCTTCTCCATATATCCAGGGTGTGCGGGTGTCTTTTTAGGGGCTCCTCCATATATTCAGGGTGTGTGTGTGTCTTTTTAGGGGCTCCACCATATTTTCAAGGTGTGCAGGTGTCTTTAGGGGCTCCTCCATATATTCAGGGTGTGCGGGTGTCTTTTTAGGGGCTCCTCTCTATTTTCAGAGTTTAATGTGCTCCAGCTTTTATTTGTTCTGGGAATCGCATAGTACAGTGTGCTGTGTGTTATATCAACAAAACACACACAAAGGCGGTTTGGTGTGTGTGTGTCTCTCAGCCTGTCCCTCCTCTCAGCCCTCTGGACACATTCCCACAGAACTAGAATATCCAGGAAAGGGTCAGGGAAGGAGGAACAGGAGGCCATTGTCTTGAGGAAGGGGGGAGGCTGTTGTCCCACTGGGCTCTCCGTAGCAGCTGCACCCTTTTGGAATTCCGGGTATGAGGTAGAGAGAGAGAGGACCCAGGAAGAGGAGAGCAAGGCAGACCACACCTAACGTGGCTTCAAAGTGCCTTCTGCACAGCTTCATGTGCCAGGGACAGGCTCCCGAAGGAACAAAGGAGGCGACACCGGTAATAGAGAAAGAGCGAGTGATCTCAAGAGCTTGCGCTCTAAATCGTCTCGCCGATTACTACAGATATCATCTTTACCGGTCTCCTGTGCGTCTTCGTGTTCCACCAGGACATGAAGCTGGACCAACAGAGGAAAGTTTAATGAATGAAAAAGTCCAGGGAAGAGTTACATTGTGTCCCAGCCATGCTCTGAGACTGACTGGAAGAGAGGAAGATTTACTCGCCCCACTGCAAGGGTGTAAAGCACCGAGTAGAACGGCTGTCCGAGCCGCCGCTCTACTCTTTCAGGATTTCAGATCCGAGCGGTGACGAAATAACCAACGACTCCTAGAGGGAAATCCGGCACAAACCACAGAGAAGGTAAGTTAAGGCGAACTAGGGGTTAATGCTCCTTGCTTCACTTTGGGGTGTTATTCGCTAAACTGGGGAATTGTTATACTCTATAGTGCCAGCAGATTCCACCGCGCTGTACGGGATAAGTGGACAAGTGTTGATACACTATAACAGACACATACGGTCAACACAAAGGATACAGTAGGATTGGAGGAGCCTGTTCCCCAGGGAGTTTACAATCTATACGTTACAGATACATAGAAACATAAAAAATGTCGGCAGATAAGAACCTTTCGGCCCATCTAGTCTGCCCAATTACATGGATACTTTACCTGGATTTATCTTTTGTTTAGGATAGCCTTATGCCTATCCCATGCCTGCTTAAATTCAATTACTGTTTTGGCCTCTACCACTTCTACTGGAAGGCTGTTCCATGTATCCACCACCCTCTCAGTAACAGAATACAAACTGATGTTACTTTTAGGGGCAAAGGTTTAAAAGTAACATCAGGAAGCATTATTTTACTGAGAGGGTGGTGGATACATGGAACAGTCTTCCAGTAGAAGTGGTAGAGGCCAAAACAGTGATTGAATTTAAGCAGGCATGGGATAGGCATAAGGCTATCCTAAACAAAAGATAAATCCAGGTAAAGTATCCATGTAATTGGGCAGACTAGATGGGCCGACAGGTTCTTATCAGCTGACATTTTCTATGTTTGTATAGCGCCAACAGAATCCGTAGCGCTTGCAAATGAGGGAGTACAGACATGAGACATAATAAAAACACATAAGGAACAGACGGCCCTGCCCGTACGATGATTGCCCTACTGATGAGGGTTGTAGGTTTTCAGATTAACCAGCCTCCCCCATTTCAATACTCAAACTCAGTGACCGCTAACCTTGGCACCCCCCCCCCAGATGTTTCCGAACTACATGTCCCATGATCCTTATCCACACACATGACTGGCTGAGCATCATGGGACATGTAGTTCAGAAAGTTCTGGGGGTGTTGACGTTCGCCATCACAGCTCTAGCTGAAAATATGCTGTTTTCTCTGTCTGCCCAGCTCTGCGTCATGAATGGGTTAAGCTCCAGGAGCCACATCTGTGCCTTGTCGTCATCCATGGTTTCATAACCAAAGCACGAGGATAAACCCAACTGATCTGTCCTGTTCGACTGTTTTTGTTTTAAAGCAGGGATGGACAAAATCTTCTGTAGAGCAACAGCTGCTGCTCAACTGCACCTACCATGCTGCCTTGCCAGCCTCAAAGCATTGTGGGGTTTGTAGTTCCAGACTACTAGGGGTTCTATAGTAGCGTGACAGGTTTGCAAAGTGCCATGGGAGTTATAGTTCTATAACAGCAGGAGATCTGTTTTGTCCTGTTAAAGAGCACATGACTTGTTATGACTTGCAAGCACGGCCAGCCGTATCATACATGAAAACGAGAGAAATCTCAATGTATCCTTCCTTGTAAAATACTTTATAAATAAATACATTGTTGCAAAACCGCATTGGGCTGTATTTTCGGTCCCAGCGCCACCAGGGTTTTGTTTTCCCAGACACGTATAATTTATTCATGCTGATGGGCAGTGCATGGAAAATGCCACCTGCAGCATGTATAATCCATACGCTACAGGTAAGAAATCCAAAGAGGGAACCCAGGTGTCTTCCTTCCTGCAGCAAATGAATTATACATGTTGCAAGGGCAGCACTTTTCCCTTTCTCCCCCTCTGCATGAAATAGTAATATGTGTCCAGGAAAACATGGCCGACCTGACAATCCTGTCCCCAAGTGTGTGTACAATGTCAATCACCAGAAGGAATAAATCCATACGAAATGCAAGTTACTGTATAACCCGTTCCCAGGGTAAGGCAGACAAACATCCCTTAGGCTAGGCTCAAACGAACGCATTATTTGCAGCGACCGTCAAAAAGTGCGTCCGAACGCATTAATGTATTTTTTCACGGAATGCGCGAAAACGGTCATACGATGCTCATTTTCATGCGTGATTTGTTACGGATTCAAACCAGGAAACTTTGGGTGTCTGGACGTTATGTTGGCCGGACATGAGCAGCGTCTGACGTCTCCTAATCACGCACACACACGCTGCTATGCTGACGCAGCGCACTCTGTACGTCAGTACTAGCGGTTCTGCATTCTCGAAAAAATGCATTCGTTTGCCGCTTGCGTTGCGCGGCCGTACTTCGTATATTGGCCGTCATTGCTCGTCATTTGCTGCTACTGCGGCCGTGATTAAGTGCGCCTAAACGCACGTTAAAAATGCGCTAGTCTGACCCCAGCCTCAGCCGTGAAGCTGCATAATGCTGCGCAAGCCTGTACTCAGCGCTTCTTTGTCCATTGTCTCACTATATTTAAACGGATACTCTATTAAAAATTGAATAACTCCCCCTTAAATAATTGTGCCCCTCCTCTTCATCTCAGGGGCTTCGAAACTCGGAAGCCCCTGCACCCTCCAAACCAATTTGTGTACCTACGCAACTTGTGTAGCTTAGGAACCATAAACCGCACACTTTACGTACACAAGTTCCATAGCGCCTCCGCAGAGCGTTGGGTTGGAGCTGCACGCAAGTGAACAGATCCCATCCGTCGGCTGCCTCTCTGAGCACGCTCGCTATTGTGTGCGGTCTGAGAGAGGGTGACTGGCTGCCTGCTGATGTCGCTAGTGACCGATCTGGTGACCGGCAGCCGGGAAATTCAAAATCTCGGCTGCTGGTGACTCTGGATTGGTGGAGGAAACTCCTCCGCTTCATCCAGCAGTTTAACCAGATCGCACCGGACGTAGGATGGGGGAGAACCTATACACCCCAGCCACTTTAAAAAGCTAAAGTGGTCAGCTTGTGTGGAGTGTCCCTTTTAATGTACCATAATGTTGATTTATTTTTTTAACGTTCCCTTATTTTTGAAGTATCCGCATCTCTTCTATTAAAGCCCTTTTTCTTTTTCTGTTGCTCATTTATTTCCCTTTTTTATTCTCCGCTGTCTGATCCCTGCGTCCCATTTAGGTTTTGGTATACGTTTATCATTAAATTTTTATTTCGTCGGCTTCTGGTTTCGTGTTCAGGTTCATTCCCTGAGGTGATCTGACAGGAACGCGATCTCACGCCATACCCAAAGATGTCTGCTCAGCAGGGGGAGGAGAGGGTTTCATACTTGGGGCTAAGGTTGCTGAGTCAACCTCATCAGACCCCGAGCGATCAGGCGACACGTTCCTATGGGACATACGTATGGTTGTCAGGTCGGCCATGTTTTTCTGGGGACAGATCATTTATTCATACTGATATACTGATGGGCCGTGCATCAAAAATGTAACCCTGCCGAAATATATACCTCATGTGCTGCAGGTAAGGCTAGGGTCAAACAAACGCATTATTCGCAGAGACCGTCAAAAAGTGCGTCCGAACTCATTGACGTATTTTTTTTCACGGAATGCGTGAAAACGGTCAGACGACGCGCATTTTCGTGCATGATTTTTTTACGGATCATCAATAAAACACTTTTTGCGTCTGGACGTTATGTAGGCTGGACATTAGCAGCGTCTGACGTCTCCTAATCACGCCGCCATGCCGCCGCAGCGCACTCTGTACATCAGTACTAGCGGTTCTTCGTTCTCAAAAAAAATGTGTTAATTTTCCACTTGCGTTGCGCGGCCGGACTTTCGTATGGCCGTACCTTGTATATTGGCCGTCATTGCGCGTCATTTGATGCTACGCGGCCGTGATTAAGTGCGCCTAAACACACGTTAAAAATGCGTTCGTCTGACCCCAGCCTTAGACTTCAAAGTGGGCTCCCAGACGACCTGCCCTGATTAGATAACAGATAACCCTCCTGCTGCAGTGAATTATACAGACTGCAGGGCAGCATAGAAACCTAGAAAATGTCGGCAGATAAGAACCTTTCGGCCCATCTAGTCTGCCCAATTACATGGATACTTTACCTGGATTTATCTTTTGTTTAGGATAGCCTTATGCCTATCCCATGCCTGCTTAAATTCAATCACTGTTTTGACCTCTACCACATCTTCCCTGTGCTGTCCCTCACTATGAAATAATATTTGTCCAGGAAAACATGGCCGATCTGGCAACCCTAGGGAAAACTCAGTAGCCCATGTGCCGTCTAGTCGCTGAAATAGCAGGAAAGTAGATCTCAGTAACAAGTGATGTCCCGTGGTCTGACATGGCCGAATGTGCCGGGGGCTCCAGGGACCCGTAATTGCTGCCCTCATACTTTGCACTCTGGGTGCCATATATCTGACCTGTCTCTCCCCCCCCCCCCCCTCTTTGTTGTGCTGATCTATCCATGGCTGAGCTGTGGTCTGGATTGCCACCAGATCGGCCATATTTACCTGGACACCTATAATGTATTCAAGCTCATGAGCAGAGCATGAAGTATGCCACCCCTCAGCATGTAGAATTCACACGCTGCAGGTAACAAATCAAAAAATCCCAGGTGCCTTGACTAGGAGACTGAGTTTCCTCCTGCAGCATATGAATTATACATGTTACAGGGCCAGTCCTTCCCTGATTGCTCCCTCTGCATGAATTAGTAATAACTGTCCAGGAAAATATGGCCGGTCTGGCAACCTGAGTGGTGGAACGTTACAGCGCCAGAGGCTGACCATCGGGACTTGAGGAAATGCTGAAACTCATTATTTATTTTTTTTTGTTAATGGCAAAATATTTCAGCCCTATTAAGGCTGGGGTCAGACAAACGTAGTGCGAACGTGCATTGAGCTGCATTTTATTACGGGCGTAGTAGCAGCAAATGACGGCCAATATACGAAGTACGGCCGCACGAAAGTTCGGCCGGGCAACGCAAGTGGCAAACGAATGCATTTTTTTGAGAATGTGGAACCGCTAGTACTGACGCACAGAGTACGCTGCGTCGGCTTAGCGGCGTGTGTGCGTGATTAGGAGACGTCAGGCGCTGCACATGTCCGGCCAACATCACATCCATTTGTTTTTTATAGCTCCGTCAAAAAACACGGCCGAAATTGTGCATCATATGACCGCTATCGCGTCTTCCGTGAAAAAATGCTTGCGGACGCATCCACACACTTTTTGACGGTAGACGTGAAAAATGCGTTCGTCTGACCCTAGCCTAAATCGCCCTAAGCTTGCGGTTAGTAACTGTGCCCCCCTCAGATATTGTGGAACTATACTTCCCATGATTCCTAGTCAGCTCAAAGAGTGTCTGAGCATTATGGGAAATTTAGTTTCAAAACATTTGTGGTCCAAGGTTGCTGACCCCTGCTCTAAATACAGTTCATTGGTGGCCAGGGGCACAGGAACCCATAGGCACAGCTACTTGGGGAACTGGATAGATAACGCCAGAGAATGAAGCTTCCAAACAAGCGAGACGTCAAATTACGATCTTAAATGTCAGCCTAATTGTACACCTAATGATAGGCAAAGTTTCTCAGGACAAGACTTCATGAAACCATCTGTTGTTAATGGAAGAGGCCATGTTTGTTTATAATGTGCCCCTCTGTGGCCAGAAATAGTCTCTGCATCGTCATACTGCATTCATTACGCTGTTCATATCTGTTTTAATCAGCAATTTTATACAAATATTTATAGGAATGAAAAATTTGAACCAAATTTTGGGCACAGGACGAGGTCAGAAAGGTCAAAGAACCACTTCCTGTTTCCTGTGCAGCGCCGTGCAGGAAACTGTTCTGCATAACAGAGAATCTGATTGGCTGCTGATATCGTCATGATATCCCTAGCTTATTTCGCTGCTTTTTTTTTTTTTTAAAAGTAGATGTCCAAGGCAGATTTTTTGTTATTGTGCCAATCCAAGATGGCAGCCACCATGAGGAACAGATTGCCAGAGGGAATCGTCGCTATGTTTCCACCATTGTGTGGGATTGATTTTCTAATTATGTAAGGAAAGGGTCGCTTAGCAAGGAGCTATTCGCTGGCCCGTGCCACACGCCTGCTCCGAGCTGATACTCTTTCCGATGGTTCAGTGTTAATAATTGCCCCAAGTTAGGTTTGCCGTGGCTGTATCGTTACGAGGTTTCGCAGGTCCTGGGACGCAGAGGCTCTCAAATTAACCGTTAGGTTCCTAGGTATTGAAAGGCAAATTCTCAGCTTTCCAAAATAGCCGACCCCCCCCCCATCCAGAGAAATCCGATATAGCTACAAATGACATAGTTCAGAGGTTTGTACCTCCTCCCCTTATGTCCCCTCCAGTTTACCAGCTCCAGAAAGACACTGACATAAGGTAATGATGACACAAGACCAACTGGAAATAAAAGTGAAGACGATGCTGGAGTTACAGGAGGAAAGAAAGATTTCTACGTGAACATGTACACTGTAAGAACTACTAAGGGTCTATTGCACAAAGTGCCGAAATTACAAATTCAACCAAACTGGCAAAAAAAAAAAAGCGTTCCCTATTCTCAATATTAGTGTAAATCAATAAAATGTGTCCAAATAATAAGTCTATTAAAAAAATCTAAAAATACATAAAGGAGTTCTCAGAAAATAAAAAAGTGTTTTTGCTGAAAATGAAATGAATAAATGGTCTTTGGGGGAAAAAAAAATCATGTTTTTTGCATTGAATCCTGTGGGATTCGTCTGTTTAAACCTGTCGACCTGAAAATCAGGGCATTTCGCCGGAACTTTGGTGCAGTTCGGCATTCTGTGATTAGAAGACCCAATAGTCTTGTATGAGGCAATGTCGATGCTGCTGGATTGTGGCGAATTGCACAGTATTTTGTTGTCAATTCGCCAGTTTTTAGCACATTGACAGCTTAGTGTATAGACAAATCGGCACCGTTCCGGTGCAATTTGGAGCCATGCGGAGGTTAGTGAATAACTTATATAGTTGTTTTTGTTCTTTGGGGGGGGGGGGTTGTCCATAGAAAACATTCTCAGGTTTTAGAACAACTAGTCCAAAAAGGGCCGCAAATAAAAAAAATTCTCTAACTGTCCAGAATGAGGAATCTTTTCCCTCTATTGTTTTGTCTGAATCTCTTTTTCCTCTCATTGATTTCCAGATGTTCCTCCATCGCGCCATCCAGTGGACCTCGCCCCCCACTTTCTTCTCCAAGCTCCTGCAATCTCCGTCAAGTCCTCCGCCGAACTCTCAGTGCGCTCCTCAAAAGCACAGACGCTGGACTCTTCCGTCGTTACCTATGCCATCTCTGTCCAGCTTGCGCTCCCTTCTACACTACACGAAGAGCAATGAAGATACTAAACCTTCTCCGCCCTCTAAAATCAGCATCGAACACTTCCAGATCTGCATCAACCTGGTCCACCATATATTTGAAATCTGTATTATTGGGCTCCTTACTGTCTTCTCCCCAGTTTTTCGCGTAACCTTGGATGTTTTCGGGCTGCAAGGAGCCGTCAAACTCTGGATCCATGGCCTAGCGGTGTTCTTGACCACCACGTACGGAATGTATCTCCTCCTCTGGTTGGCCCACGAGTACTTCTTCCAGCTGGCCTCTTTTTATGGTTTCCTACAGGCGTTGGTCTTGATGGTCAGCCTGAAAGCGGAGAGGGAGGAAAAGACAAGGAGAGGAGGAGAAGAAGAACCGCCGGGCGGAGAAGAGGAGGTGGAGGGCATGACAGGAAAGGTAGATGAAAGAGAAGGAGAAGGAGATGGCGGTGAAGGAGAATACATGGAAGACAGGTGGGCGGGTGGCAGCGAAGACGAAATGGACAATTCCGATGACATGTGGGTGAGTGACGGGGAGGAAGAAGAGGTCGCCTGAGTTGTTTCTCCATCCAGGATCGATAGGTGGCTTTCGCACGTGATTGACATTTCTGAGGTAACACTAAGGAACATTGGAATGAGCCACTACAAGCAGATTTTTTTTTAACGAGCAAGGTGTCCATGGGAAGTGACACGAGCTTTTTAAAGACACATTCGTATCCTAGAAGAGCTGTGAAAGGCTGAATGTCTTCTAAACGGGTTCCTCTGGAAGGACTGTGTGATGTCATATAGAGAAAGTGTTGATAGAAGGAATCTTTTTGGGTAAAAGTGTTTTGAGAAGGAAAAAAAAGGTTATTTATTCTTTTCTAATGTATTTTTATATTTTTAATGCCATGTGAATTTTATTTCTGGACCGTGACTGTGTATTATTTGTGCGATGCACTGTGAAAATCCAGAAACTGGGAACAATCGGTACTTTCCGGATATTTGATTCATCGCAAGTCTGAAAACCAAAGACTGAATACTATGCACGGCATCATCACCAGCGCGAATCACCGGGGGCCGAGCGATCATCATAGGTAGGCAAGACATACTGGTGCACCAGTGACCAGACAAGGACCATGTCAACCGTAGTGTTTATGGGGATCCAGAACCAGGAATATACCAGCAGTACATGGACAGGAATCCATCCGAAAGCCATGGACGTTCTCTGCGGTTGTGTGGTTAAAACCCATTGCTGTAATTCACTTTATGGTACTTTTTATACACTGTAAATTAAATGTCTGTTTGTGCACTGCCGACGGGGTTGTGGTTTTATAATGCACTTAGTCTGGGGGCCACATGAGCGAGTAAGTACGTCTGTTGTAACACACATACTTGTACTTGTGGACACCACATGGATTCTGACGCTGAAGATAAAATGTGGCAGCTGAAGGAGCCGTTGCGTTTTGTAGTTAGTTTCCTGCACACGTGGCAGACGTCGAATGAGCGCTTGTCTGTAATCCTGTAATCCAGCCTATAGAAAGCATCACGTCCGCAGACATGTCTCGACGCGCGCTCTAGTGGTTTGACATAGACCAAAAATCCGTGTCCTTTCTAATGTGCGTGGAAAAAGTGCGCACGTAGGTCTTGGTGTTCCTATATGATCCATCAAAGTTCTGTGACGGACGACATGATGCGCGTTACAATGGTCGCACTTAGGCTAGGGTCAGACGAACGCATTTTTCGCGTTGTCCGTGAAAAAGTGCGTTCGAACAAATGGACGTATTTTTTCACGGAATACACGATAGCGGTCATACGATGCGCATTTCGTCCGTGATTTAGTACGGATCATCAATAAAACACTTTTTGCGTCTGGACGTTATGTTGGCCGGACATTAGCAGCGACTGACGTCTCCTAATCACGCACACACGCCGCTATGCCGACGCAGCGCACTCTGTACGTCAGTACTAGCGGTATCACGTTCTCGAAAAAATGCGTTTGCCGCTTGCGTTGCGCGGCCGAACTTTTGTGCGGTCGCACTTCCTATATTGCCTGTCATTGGCCGTCATTTGCTGCTACTACGGCCGTGATAAAGTGCGGCTGCATGCGCGTTCGCACTGCGTTCGTCTGACCCCAGCCTAAGTGCGCTGGAGGGTTAGAGTTTTGTTAAAACATTATTTTTATTATCCTTTTATATAGCGCCACATATTCTGCAGCACTTTACAAGATCAGTGTACAAGGAGTCGATACATTAGAATAGAATAGAAAAAATAGATGATGACCTGATTCAGGTCAATACTACTGGACTCCACAATTGGGGGATTTTGGGTGCTCTTTGACACTTAAGGGGTTATACAATAAGTGCCGAACTTACCACCGAATAGTGAATTTCCCCATACGTTGCCATTTCAGGGCAGTTTGTCTATTCAGAAAGCTGCCAAATACTGGCAAATTGACAGCGAAATATGGTGCAGTTCGGCGGTCTCCAGCAGCAGCGAAATTGGCCCATAGAGAAGTATTAAGCTATTCACAGAACGACGAAGTGTCAGTACAGAGCCTTGACTTGAGATGATTCTGTTCAACAGGTTTAAACAGGCGAATCCCATAGGTTTCAATGGAAAACAATATTATCATTTTAATTACACTTTTTTTATGCAACCGTTTATTCTTTTTCTTTTCAACAAACCAACTTTTTATTTATTTGTTGGAATTCTCTTCTATAAAAAAAAAAAAAAGACCTTTTTTTTATTATTTCCACACATTTTCATGCATTTTATTTGTTTTGAACACCTTTTTTAAAGAATAGTAGAGTTGTTCAGGATTTTTTTTCTGCAGTTTGACGGGCTGATCAGCGGTCTTTGGCGGCTCCGTGTCCGGTGCACTTTGGGGACCCTGCGGTGAATAATTAATTCACCGCAGGGCCGGCGAACTGGAATCGCCGAAGTGCCCTGAACGAGAAAACACAGGAATTTCGGTGCTTTCTGAATAACGCCATTGGCGTTATCATGCAAAGTGTCAGGTAAGTAGGAGTTCCTCTCATTTTGGATTTGCACAAATGGAATTTTTACTGAATTAGTAAATTTGAAATATTTGCAAGAGAATTGCAAATATTAGCCGGTGGGGACCAAGCCGAAAACCTATAGCTGTGTTACACAATGTGTCCAGATTGACCCAGGTTTACCTAAAATCAGCTTTTCTCCCCAGATTTATGGATTTAGTCAAAGTTTGCGTCAATGACGTCATCGAGGACAAATATTCAGTTATTAACTACAAGTCGCTGTTGATGAGAGCAACCGAAAACTCCGAGGGGGCCACAGTAGCTCCGTGGTGTCTAGGACAGACCCCAAAGAACAGTGATGGCGAACCTTGGCACCCTAGATGTTTCTGAACTACATGTCCCATGATGCTCAGCCAGCCTTATGTGTGACTAACCATCATGGGACATGTAGTTTCCAAACATTTGGGGTGTCAAGGTTCGCCATCACTGCCTTAGAACAAGGGTCGGCAATCTTGCCCCTCCAGATGTTTTGAAACTGCATTTCCCAGTAGGCTCAGCCAATCAACGGAGTACCTGAGCATTGGGAGATGCAGTTTCAAAACCTCTGGAGAGCCGAGGTTGCTGATCCTTGTCTCAGAATTTTTTGCTTGGGGCAAGGCAGAAACAACTTGGAGGGACGTCTATGCTCATCATCCACAGTATTGTGTTTATGCAGCGTGTAGTTACAGGCTTACATGACGGTATATGTGACCTGTTTGAAGAAGAAACATTTATTGATACTATATGGCAGCGGTCGGCAGCAATCTTGGCCCTCGGTGTTTTGGAACTACATCTCCCAAAATGCTCATGTTCTTATTAGCTTGGCTGAGCATGATGGGAAATGTTCTTCCAAATGATCTGGAGGGCCGAGAATCTGACCCCTGCTATATGGAAAGGATGACATTGAGTCAAATGGGGGGGAATAGCGGGGTCCTATTCTGATCTGCTTGGAATCTGTGCTAGGTTACTGTATACTTTGTATAAGAGCTGTTAATGACTGCGCAGTAGTAGAGCAGGGAGTAGATCCGCGGCCGGTATCTCGCTGATCTCTGCTCACCTCGATATTCTGCAAAGAATCACTGGAGTGTTGGAAATGGGAGAGATTGGGAGGCGAGCATTGATCTTGGTATTGATCGGTCTAATGCAGGTGGAAGGTAATGAAAGTGATTGATGGTAAAAGCACAATGAGATGAAGTCAGAAGGTAAAGCGAGCGCCGTGTCCGAGGCTGGATCAGACGCCTTGCTTTAAATCTTCGAAATGGAGAAAGATGAACTGGGCAGTTGAGGAGACAATCTTGGTGGTCTTTATTAAGGATGCATTGCAGGCAACGTTTCAGTCTTTCTCAAGCGAAAAGACCTCTATAAAGGGCCGAAACATTGTGTGAGATGTTTCCTCAATAAAAAACAAGAGTCTCTCTTAGATTGCCCGGATCATCTTTCTCCATCTGGTAATGTGTGGGATTGGGCCGCTCTGTCCCGAGTGGCGCCGGGCAAGACAAACCGGGTTATTCAAAGAGCTCCGAATTGCTGGCGAAAGGTAACCGAACAGTGAAAATCAGCGTTCGGTTACCTTTCTTGTCCATTCGGCTATTCAGAGAGGAGGCAGTTTGCCAAATCCTGGCGAATTGCCTGCACATACGGTGCCTGTTCGAGGGCAGTGAATCCCCATAGAGAAGCAATGCTTCGGCTGTTCAGAGAACAAAAACCAGCAGTGAAAAGTTGCCGAATTGCCCTGCTGTTCGGTGGTTTCATTCGACAGATTTATTCAGGAGAATCCCATAGGCTTCAATGTTAAAAATATTCCCGTTTTAATTCAATATCTAATAAACCGTTTAATATAATATTCTGCAGCAAAAAGTCTATTTTTAGATTTATTTATTTTTTAGGACCTTTTTAGGCATTTTTCGGGATTTTGTTGCAAAACTTTTTGTTCCTAACAGCCCTTTTTATTATCATTCATTGGATTTTATGTGTAAATTCCAGATATTTTCGCTCAGCAGTTTCTTTGCAAACAGAGTTTCACTTTACAATCATTCAAGCAAACTTTTTTTTTTTTTTTTCACTCCATTCGTCTGGTTTTTCCGGCGGCTGCTCTGCACTGTGATTGGCTCCTGCTCGGGTTTGTTCGGCGGGGTTAATCCAGATGTTTTTGCGGGTTTCGGTGTGCGTTCGCCCTCATTTTGCAGTGAGTTTTCGGCGGGTTTGCGGCGACTTTTCCCTGCACTACGACGGCCCTGTGGTGCTTGCTGAATACACCGCAGGGTCGCCGAAATGGGATCGCCAAATCGCACCGAATTGAAGAGAACGAAAAGTCACCGAACGTGCGGTGACTTTTCGATTCTCTTTGAATAACCCTGACAGTGTTTAGGCTGGGGTCAGACGAGTGTCTTTTAAGAGCAGAAGGAACATCTGTGAGAGTGGACGTTCCTTCCAGTCTGACGCCCGTCTGGCCGCCTCGCTGTGTGCAGCTAATCTTCCTATGGAGGATCATGATTTGCAGCCCCGTCGAACGCGCGTCCTTTTAAGGTATTAAAATGTATTTTAATATATTTTATATAAATCGACACATCCGGCCGAGGCCAGAGTCGTTGAGGTGCTGAAGATAACCCTCATGTGGGAGTGAAAGGTTGACACCGATGGTGTATTTGAATTGGCCGGCGATTCGCAGCAATGTATTTGCATGTGAATTTGAATCGGCTGAGCCGGATTCACACTGGTTTATAATGTGTCGGCAAAGGGAATCCAGAGCCTTCATAACATAAGCGTATGGATCACGCCCAGCCTGGCTCTGCTTCCCACTGGCACCTTGAACGAAAATGACCTTTTAGATCGCTCTTGTCTTCACCTTCCGGAAAGATCCTGGATACGCTGTCGCTGGATCGGGACTTTATAAACACCGCAAGCTGGTCATGTATGAATATCTGTTAGATAAGCTGCCGGTTTCCTGCCTCGCGGGAAGTGAGATCAGGCGTGTTTAAAGGCTTTATAAACACATTTCAACTTGCCTGATTCTGTTCTTTTATATAAATGATGATTTGATTAAGAGACACTTGGCTCCTTTATGGATCAGCAGCAGCACTGCCAGAGCCATGACATGGAATATGAAGAAACATGGAGCCATCAGACCATGCAGATACCATAGAGCGGTATTTCCCAAACCTCTCCTCGGGACCCTCAACCAGGCCAGATTCTGCAGATCACCTTGGGGAAATGCAAACTGAATCCTGCAATCGCTGAGCAGCAAATCCTGGTGTGTTAGCGGGTCCTGAGGACAGGTTTTGGAAACACTGCCATAGAGGAAAAATAGGAGTCAGGTGCTCACTATAAGGCATAGAGCTCCTATAGAGACTCCCTATGAGACAGAGATCGCCTATAGAGACTCACTATGAGACACAGAGCTCCTATAGAGGCTCACTATGAGACAGAGATCGCCTATAGAGACTCACTATGAGGCATAGAGCTCCTATAGAGACTCACTATGATGCATAGAGCTCCTATAGAGACTCACTGAGACAGAGCTCCTATAGAGACTCACTATGAGATAGAGATCGCCTAGAGACTCACTATGAGACAGAGATCGCCTATAGAGACTCACTATGAGACAGAGATCGTCTATAGAGACTCACTATGAGACAGAGATCGCCTAGAGACTCACTATGAGACAGAGATCGCCTATAGAGACTCATTATGAGACAGAGATCGTCTATAGAGACTCACTATAAGACAGAGATCGCCTATAGAGACTCACTATGAGACAGAGAGCTCCTATAGAGACTCACTATGAGACAGAGAGCTCCTATAGAGACTCACTATGAGACAGAGAGCTCCTATAGAGACTCACTGAGACAGAGAGCTCCTATAGAGTCTCACTATGAGACAGAGAGCTCCTATAGAGGCTCACTATCAGATATACAGCTACTACAGAGTTACACTATCAAACATAGAGGTACTATAGAGGCTCCTCATCAGACACAGTGCTGTTATAGAGGCTCATCGTCAGACCTAATGCTACTATAGGGGCTCATCGTCAGACATAATGCTACTATAGGGGCTCATCGTCAGACATAGTGCTACTATGGGGGCTCATCGTCAGACATAGTGCTACTATAGGGGCTCATCGTCAGACATAGTGCTACTATAGGGGCTCATCGTCAGACATAGTGCTACTATAGGGGCTCATCGTCAGACATAGTGCTACTATAGAGGCTCATCGTCAGACATAGTGCTACTATAGGGGCTCATCGTCAGACATAGTGCTACTATAGAGGCTCATTGTCAGACATAATGCTACTATAGAGGTTCGCTATTAAACATAGAGGTGCTATAAGTGTAAATATGGTACAGCACGAGGTAGCGTGTGTACGTGTGGAATATCTAACCCAGTGAACATATACATTGCGACACCCAGGACTGTACAAGTGTGTGAAGAAGTTCCTGGAGCCAGCATCACAATCCCCTGGCATCATGGGCATAGTACCCTGGCAGCAGTTATTGGCTAGGTTTAGTAGTGGTCGCTACGTGTATTGTATCCTTTTTGCCAAAGGTAGATACTCCGGAGGCCCCTGGCACAATCAGCCACAGACTGGTGTATGAGTGCGGCAACACATGCTACTGGGACACATAAAATACTCATGCCACGCAAAGTGCCACAGATCCGTTGCCACATGGTAAATTGCAATATAATTGCTGTTGGGTATAGGGTACCTTGTAGTGTCTTAATGAAATGTTCTCCTGTCCTGTGTTCTTAATAAATAAACCAGGAGCAACGGGTGGTTATTTCAGTGTCTTTATCTGTGTATATAAAATACTGGCACGTTACGCGGGCTCCGCGATTGAGGATGGTCCACAGTGAGGGTCTTTATATGCTTTTACTATGTGTTTTATCCTCCTGGCTCTGTCCAATCCACTGCTCATGTGTCCAGAGGGCAATACTCTGAAAAGGGAGAGAATCGGATCAGTACCAGAGTATCCACCGCCTGCTTCTATAGCAAAACATTTATATACACCAGGGGCAGCAGTCTCGGGCCTCTAGATGTTTTGCAACTACATCTCCCATGATGCTTAGCCTCCTTATTAGGTCGGCTGAGTCCCATGGGAGATGCAGTTCCAAAAAATCTGTAGGCCCAAGGTTGCTGACCTCTGCCCTACACGGTGCCTAGTACTACACCCTGCTACACCATTACATCAAGGCCTGACAAACATATATCAAACTTAGGAGCCAGTAACGAAATGTTGGAGCCAACTGGACATTTTTAGGAGCCAGACCAGCTCGCTGTAGAGTTGCCAGACCTGCCATGTTTTCCTGGACGTACATTACTATTTCATGCAGTGGCGAGCACAGGAAAAAGTGCTGTCCTGCAGCATGTATAATTCATATACTGCAGGGAGGAAAACACGGCAGGTCATCTGGGATTCCTTACCTGCAACGTATGGATTATACATGTTGCAGGGTGGCATTTTTCCTGCATTGCCCATCAACATGAATAAATGATATGTGCCCCGGATATCATGGCGTTTTCTGGCAGCCGTAGCTCTCTGTGCTTCATCATTATAATGCCCATGAATCGTTTGGACATGCACCCTGGCACCCCATTGCCCCCTCTTTCCATATCCTGGCTCCCTTTCACTCGTGCTCATGAAATGGTTTGACCAGGACCAGCTGGCTCACACCAACGAGCCTCGCGCCTGTGTACGTTCCATTTTTCTAATTTTTTTGTATTATTTATAGGCATTTATTTATACTCTCCTGGCCTGAGATTCCCGGTGTGCGAGGATTGGCCGGGAGGTCACACGGCCGCGTCACATAAACCTAATGTATCGTTTCACTTTTTATTTTAAAGCCAAAGAGTCTCAAACCAACCCTGAACATATCTGGACACGTCGTCGTGACGCCCGGACGCGCCTGACGGTGCTGAGACAAATGAGTCACGGGAAAATCGGAGCCTCTGGGCTTTTTAATTCCGTTTGTGTTAATCAGCGTGGCGTAAAGTGCGCACCTCCCACAACGCCGGGCCGTGACCCTCTGCCCACGCACAACAAGGCCAGGAATGCCACCCAGCTGGTCTCTTACTCATGGGGCAAACCATCACTTAGCCTGTTCATAATCTAGTATAGAGGACACGGTGACCTGTCAGATCGGACTCACCCGTAATGACGTCAGCGTGAAACAGGCAGATTACCGGCAGAACGGTAAATTAAAAAGGCTATTCACTAAGTGCTGATGAATGCCGGTGTTGCAAACACCGTCAAAAAATGGGGGTGCTGCAGCGCCGACAAACACCAACACTTCCTAAAATTAAGATCCAGAGAGGAATAGGAGGAGACGCTGCACTGCGAGACTTCTCCTGCTGTTTGGATCTCACTCACTTTTGAAAACGGCAACATTTCTTGGCAAATCAATGCAACACTAAATAAATAAGGGGTATGGAAGGGTTAAGTTATGAGGAAAGACTAACAAGCTTAAACTGTTTAGTTTAGAGAAACGGCGCCTTAGAGGGGATCTGATAACCTTATATAAATATATACGGCGCCTTTAGAGGGGATCTGATAACCTTATATAAATATATACGGGGCCATTATAAACCATTGTCTGGAAACCTATTCATTAACAGGACTATACACAGGACAAGGGGTCATCCATTTAGACTGGACGAAAGGAAATCTAGCCTAAAGCATAGGAAGGGTTATTTTACAGTGAGAACAATAAAGCTGTGGAATTCTCTGCCTGTTGAGGTGGTTGGGTCAGAGACTGTACAGACTTTTGAAAAAGCGACTGGATGACTTCCTGCAGACACAGAATATTAAGGGTTATAATATTTAATATGTGGGAAAAAGCTTCTTGATCCAAGGAGAAATCTGACGCCATTCTGGGGTCAAGAAGGAATTTTTTCCCAGTATGTTGCATATTGGCAAGCGCTTCAGACTGGGGTTTTTGCCTTCTTTTGGATCAACAGCAGTAGGTGATGTGTGAGAGAGGCTGAACCCGATGGACGAATGTCTTTTTTTCAGCCTATGTAACTATGTAACACCGGCACTTTGTGTATGAAGACTCTAAGACTGTTTGGATAGTGTTGTGGTATTAAAGGGACACTCTGCTCATCCTGTCCATTTTAAAGTTTAAAGGTGGTCAAGATGTAAAGAGTGCCTACCCTCCCTGCTCCTGCCCCGATCTGGCGGTTTCCTCCACACCAAGCAGCTTCACCGGCTGCCGGTCACCAGATCGGTCACTAGTGATGTCACACACAGAGAGTGGCCGACGTCACCCTCTGAGACCAATCACTGTAGCGAGCGTTCTCAGAGAGGCAGCCAATGGATCAGATCTGTGCATGCGCGTGCAGCTCCGAACCATCGCTCTATGCAGGCGCTACGGAACTTGTGTAAGTAAAGTATGCAAGTTCCGCAGCGGTTTTGTGGTTCCAACGCTACGCAAGTTGAGCAGAAAAGCTTCAGGGACTTCTGGGTTCTGGAGTCCCTGAGCCGAATAGGAGGAGCAGCACGCGGCAAGGGACAAAAGGTAAAAAAATATATATACAGTGGCATGAAAAAGTATGTGAACCCTTTGGGATTACGTGGAGTTTTGCATGAATTGGTCATAAAATGTGCTCTGATCTTCATCTAAGTCACAACAATTTGAAAAACACAGTCTGCTTAAAATAATACAACACAAACATTATATGTTTTCATGTTTTTATTGAACATAACATGTAAACATGCACAGTACAGGGTGGAAAAAGTATGTGAACCCCTAGCCTAATGACTTTTCCAAGAGCTAATTGGAGCCAGGAGTGAGCCAACCTTGAGTCCAATCAGTGTGATATTATTGGATGTGTTGCTGAAAGCTGTCCTGCCTTTTAAAAACACACACCAGTTTTGGGTTTACTGGTTTCAAGAAGCACTGCCTGATGTGAACCATGCCTCGCAGAAAAGAGCTCTCAGAAGAACTACGATCAAGAATTGTTGACTTGCACGAAGCTGGAAAGGGTTACAAAAGTATCTCCAAAAGCCTTGATGTTCATGTGTCCACGGTAAGACAGACTGTCTACAAATGGAGAAAGTTCAGCACTGTTGCTACTCTCCCTAGGCGTGGTCGTCCTGTAAAGATGACTGCAAGAGCACAGCGCATAATGCTTAATGAGGTAAAGAAGAATCCTAGAGTGTCAGCTAAAGACTTCCAGAAATCTCTGGCACATGCTAACATTTTTGTTGACACATCTACAATAAGGAAAACATTAAACAAGAATGGAGTGCATGGGAGGACACCACGGAGGAAGCCATTGCTGTCCAAAAAGAATATTGCAGCACGTTTGAAGTTTGCAAAAGAGCACATGGATGTTCCACAGCACTACTGGCAAAATATTCTGTGGACAGATGAAACCAAAATTGAGTTGTTTGGAAAAAAACACACAACACTATGTGTGGAGAAAAAAAGGCACAGCACACCAACATCAAAACTTCATCCCCACTGTAAAACATGGCGGAGGGAGCATCATGGTTTGGGGCTGCTTTGCTGCCTCAGGGCCTGGACGGATTGTAGTCATTGATGGAAAAATGAATTCCAGAGTTTATCAAGACATTTTGCAGGAAAACGTAAGACCATCTGTCCGCCAACTGAAGCTCTGCAGAGGATGGGTGATGCAACAGGACAATGACCCAAAGCATACAAGTAATTCAACAAAAGAATGGCTTCAACAAAATACGCCTTCTGGAGTGGCCCAGTCAGAGTCCTGACCTCAACCCGATTGAAATGCTGTGGCATGACCTTAAGAGAGCGATTCACACCAGACATCCCAAGAATATTGCTACACTGAAACAGTTTTGTGAAGAGGAGTGGTCCAAAATGACTCCAGATCGTTGTGCAGGTCTGATCTGCAACTACAGGAAACGTTTGGTTGAGGTTATTGCTGCCAAAGGAGGGTCAACCAGTTATTAAGTCCAAAGGTTCACATACTTTTTCCACCCTGCACTGTGAATGTTTACATGTTCTGTTCAATGAAAACATATAATGTTTGTGTTGTATTATTTTAAGCAGACTGTGTTTTTCAAATTGTTGTGACTTAGATGAAGATCAGAGCACATTTTATGACCAATTCATGCAAAACTCCACGTAATCCCAAAGGGTTCACATACTTTTTCTTGCCACTGTATATATAATTGGGCCAAAGGCGTCAGCAGGATCTGCCCAATTATTTCAGGACAAAAAAATGGAACTTGATTTTGCGATGGAATATCCCTTTAAGGTTTAACACAGTCCCTCTGAGCAGGGAGCTGCACTCACAAAGGGATGAATTGTGCAATATCCGATAACAAAGGATGCTCTTGGGGCCAGTAGGGCCAACCACCAACGATACCTATAACAACCAAGAATGGCTCCAGGTTTTCCAAAAAAAGATCTGTGGCATTTATTGAAGGACCTGCAATGTTGGACAAAGGTCCGCATGACCAGAACATTGCGTGTCCTTCAATAAATGCCACAAAGACATTATTTTGGAGAGGCTGGAGCCGTTCTCGGTTGCTACCTGGTATTAAGATTTGGGACATTTCTTACAAATAACAGCATCACAGTTCGGGTCGAATCATGAAGTGGCACCATTGATATTTTCATAGGTATGCGCAGACGGTTTGCAGGATGTGCCTAGGGACACCCCAATGTTGGGTGAAGAGGTCCTCTTTCACCTCCTACAATGACATTTCAGATGTCCCTTATCTGGTTCACGATGAATAGCAATAAATCTGACTGCATCTCTGATTACAGGCCTGTTATTTCTAATGAAAAATGTCCATTTTGTCCAACATTTTCTAAACATACGGTTTGGATTCACTAATGTTCCATGGGGCTGCGCACACCAGTGGATACTTTGTTACCTAGTTTTTGTGGAATCTCCAGTGTCTCTTTGTATCCCTCGCAGAACGCCTTCTCCTTGAAATCTTCCACAAACTCTCTTTCCAGCTGAGGGGAGCGAGCTGGGGGGGTCAGAGAGAGCGAGAGCGTGACTGAGGGGGGCTTTGTGCGAGACCAGATGGGACGAGGTGACAGAATAGGTAATGAGCGACAGATCAGGGAACAGAAAAGATGAGGAGGATTCTATGAAAACAGATGAGAAAAGGAAATATCTGCACGGAGCTTGTTAATTTACCTTTTTATAACAGGTAGGTTTCCATTTTTTACTTTATTCTAATTTTGGCAAACTGTAATTTTGGGGCCCTATTCCTGCCGAGACGTTTTCCACTCGCGGCTCGCTATTAATGACTGTATTCTGACCGATCTGCCATAGTATCGGCTCCAGTTGAAATATTTGTGAGCTACTGATTGATATCGGCTCCTGGGGTCCACAGGACTGTCTCTCACAATTACTATGGCACCTCGGGGGCGGGGTAAATATATTCCAACCTATGATACTGCCTCTCACAAACAATATGACACCTCAGGGGCGGGGCAGATATATTCCAACCCATAATACTGCCTCTCACAAACAATATGACACCTCAGGGGTGGGGAAGATATATTCCAACCCATAATACTGCCTCTCACAAACAATATGACACCTCAGGGGTGGGGAACATATATTCCAACCCATAATACTGCCTCTCACAAACAATATGACACCTCAGGGGTGGGGAACATATATTCCAACCTATAGTACTGCCTATCACAAACAATATGACACCTCAGGGGCGGGGCAGATATATTCCAACCTATGATACTGCCTCTCACAAACAATATGACACCTCAGGGGTGGGGCAGATATATTCCAACCTATAATACTGCCTCTCACAAACAATATGACACCTCAGGGGCGGGGAAGATATATTCCAACCTATAGTACTGCCTCTCACAAACAATATGACACCTCAGGGGTGGGGAAGATATATTCCAACCTATAGTACTGCCTATCACAAACAATATGACACCTCAGGGGCGGGGCAGATATATTCCAACCTATGATACTGCCTCTCACAAACAATATGACACCTCAGGGGCGGGGCAGATATATTCCAACCCATAATACTGCCTCTCACAAACAATATGACACCTCAGGGGCGGGGAAGAAATATTTAAAACCTATAATACTGCCTCTCACAAACAATATGACACCTCAGGGGCCGGGAAGATATATTCTAACCTATAATACTGCCTCTCACAAACAATATGACACCTCAGGGGCGGGGAAGAAATATTCCAACCTATAATACTGCCTCTCACAAACAATATGACACCTCAGGGGTGGAGCAGATATATTCCAACCTATGATACTGCCTCTCACAAACAATATGACACCTCAGGGGCGGGGCAGATATATTCCAACCTATAATACTGCGTCTCACAAACAATATGACACCTCAGGGGCGGGAAAGATATATTCCAACCTATAATACTGCCCATCACAAACAATATGACACCTCAGGGGCGGGGAAGATATATTCCAACCTATAATACTGCCTCTCACAAACAATATGACACCTCAGGGGCGAGGCAGTTATATTCCTACCTATAATACTGCCTCTCACAAACAATATGACACCTCAGGGACAGGGCGGATATATTCCAATTTGTAATACTGTCTCTCACAATTAATATCACACCTCTGGGGCGGGCAGTTATATTCCAACCTATTATACTGTCTGTCACAATCAATATGATACCTCAGAGGCGGGGAAGATATGTTGCAACCTATAATATTGCCCCTCACAAACAATATGACACCTCAGGGGCGGGTCAGTTATATTCCAATCTGTAATTATGTGTAGATACTCCTGGAATCCTTTGGGGTTTTCGTGGATCTGACCCATTAACAAATCCACAGGCAATATCACCTAGAGCTTGGCTAAAAGCTCCACCAAATGTGAGTTGACACTCCATCTGTATCAGTTCATGTATTGATTGGCGGATCTGCACAAGAAAGCTTCTCTTTCTCTATGTTTTCTCCTATATCTGACGAATAAGAGGAGCTATCGATTGTATAAGGTGTGGGTTACCTTCAGAATAATAAGAAGAAAAAAGACCCAGATGCATCCAACCACTCAGAGCCAGTGATAGGGCTCTACTTTTGTGAGTGGGAATAATTCATCAGTGTTGCACAAATATTTGATTAATACACTCTGCACTATCATATGTATTCTTTGCTTCTTTTTATATAAAATCCATGTGGATGATGCACATTATGAGAAACACCTGAATCCCGAGAAGCGATTATCATCGTGCTACCAGATACCTATATCCATGTTTAGATACTGTTTTATGGTAATTGTTTTCTAATTTTCTCATTTATCTTTTGAATCGTAGGTCCACATCCCACAGACCCAGCCCGCCGATCACATACAGTATAGAAGGAGCCTGGAAATGCTGTTTTCTGTCTCTTTCAGGATGACGCACTGGGTGCACTTCGATGAAAACAGCTCCGTGACCCTGTCCGGGTGTCCTGCAGAGACATATTACAAAGGTTATTCTCTGCTTTCACCAGCCAGTAGCTCCTCTGTTGCCACATCTTACCCTCCGTCCTCAGCTCAGTGCTGTCACCGCTCAGCAGGTAAATCCACTTTCGAGGGACGCAGGAGCCATCTTTACTGGAAGGGAAACAAGAGGACGCGTGAACGTGGGGAACTGAAACAGAGGAGGAGACAAGGAAAGAGATACAAATTTACGGCTTTTGTAGCCAACGGAGGGAATCAAAGCTAATGGAGAACAGACGAGGAACAACGAGAAGTAACGTGAAATCTGGACAGGAAAAAGTCGCCAAAATATAAGATAACGACTAGAATTGGGAAGAGAAGGAGAGAAAAGGGGTGGCAGGATGGCGAGAGAAAAGGAGGAGAGGAAGTCTGAGGGAACATTGATTGGAAAATGCAGTTTTTAGGTCGGTATACAAAGCCTCACACTCTGACGTTGGCTCTGAACACCAGCTTCTCGTTTTCCGTACTTTCTTGGACCCAGAAGGCAGTGTTGTCCATCGGTTTGAAGGTTTCCAGAGCTTGTGAGTCGGCGGGGGCCGCGGCTGCCAGGAAATACCAGCGTCCCATATACTGTGATGGGAACTAGCAGGAATTTAATACACGCTTTATTGTCTTAACCCTCTTCCTGTTACAGCTACATCTGATATAATAAGCACATTGACCCAAACTTTGTATAAACCCCGGGGGTTCTTCTCATTCTGTAGAAAAAATAATATAAATAACTGCAAAAAACACATCTACACGTCCAAAGGAATCAGAGTGTTGCATTGCCCATAGACCTCATTGGCTACACTCCCCATATGCAGCAAGGAACTCTGGGTAGGACTCGCAAATAGGGATGAGCTGTTCGGTTCGATCAGTTCGGAGTTCGATTCGAACTTTGGCCGTTCGCAAGTTCGCGAACTTCGAACTTTTTGGCGTGTTCGGTTTGAGTTTTTTTTTTTTTAAAAAAGTATAAAAAATGCTTAAAAAATACTAAATAAATCTGTAAATAAAGAGACTCTTTACTGCAGAATATTATAAGCAACGGTTTATTAGATATTGAATCAAAAACTAATGTCTAGGTGCAAAGATTCTCACCTCTAAATGACCTGTGCTCTCAAACGGCGTAAACAACAGGTGTTTAATTAGTGTTTGGAAATAACATGTGCTTCTAATTAGTCCGGTCTCATGAATTTGATACATTGTATGCAAACTGGGAGTGCTAGGCGTCGTGTGTGGGTCTGTGATGGTGATGTTTCCATACATCCTTTTCCATACATCTTTCACCTTTTATCACATGAACATTTGCTTTTATATTTTCTATGGGGTGCGCGTGTACAAAAATTAGAAATGGGACTTATTAAATTTTTTGGGGGGAATTATGTGATTTTTAGCAAATGCACCCCATAGAAAAAAATCATTAGTGCAGCATCAGTGTTCACATTATAATAGAAATGTGAACAATATTGCTGCATTAATAAAAATAACACACAAAAAAATACAGGTTTTTTATTTTTTTTACTTTATACCTGGTCATGTTGGGTATCATGCTCAGGCCTTTCGATTGACACCCTCCATGACCCCCTAGCTTCCACGGTTCTGGAGATATTGGGGTTCAAATGAACCCCCTATCTCCACCAGGGGATTCCGGGCAGCTAGGGGTTCCCCGGCTATCTGACGTCATCACGCTATGCGTGAAAAAGTGTGTTCAAACGAATGGACGCATTTTTTCACGGAATACGCGATAGCGGTCATACGATGCGCATTTTCGTCTGTGATTTTTTACGGATCGTCAATAAAACACTTTTTGCGTCTGGACGTGATGTTTGCCGGACTTGAGCAGCGTCTGACGTCTCCTAATCACACACACACGCCGCTATGCGGACGCAGCGCACTCTGTACGTCAGTACTAGCGGTATCACGTTCTCAAAAAAATGCGTTCGTTTGTCACTTGCGTTGCGCGGCTGCACTTTTGTGCGGCCGTTCTTCGTATGCTGCCCGTCATTGGACGTAATTTGCTGCTAGCGCGGCCGTGATTTAGTGCGGCTAAACGCATGTTAATTCTGCGTTAGTCTGACCTTAGCCTTAAAGCCAGGCACCGCTTAAAAGGGGAGACTCTCCCCTTTTAAGCGGTGCCTGGCTTTTTTTTGTGGGACCTCCTGATCGGGAGGGAGAGGGATCCGAACGGACCCCCCCTCCCTTCCAGGCGATCTCCTGGCATTGCCGGGGGGGTCGCCTGGAAATAACGTCATCGCGCATGGCGCAATGAGGTCATTTACGTCGGGAGGAGCTTGACATCAGCGTCTGAGGACGCTGAAGTCAGAACGCCGCGGGACCCTGGACAGAAAGGTGAGTATCTCCGCCGTGGGTCCCGCAAAGCTGATGACGTGTGGGACACATCCTCCTCAGCATACAGCGGGAGTAACTGAGGACGTGTTCCACACATCGTCAGCAGTGAAGGGGTTAAAAACTTCTTTTTTAAAACTTTTTGTCCTTGTTTCCTGTCCCCCAGGGCACTACCCGGACCCGGACATTGTTTTTAAATGTTTCTATACATCCTAGAAATCTGCCACTTCACAGGCAGGTTATGGGGACCTCCTAGGCACGATATTTGAAGGAATTTTTCGTTTTTATTTTTAACCCTTATTTCATGGAAAACTCATTGTCCCTTTAAAAACTTTTTTTTTAAAACTTTTTGTCCTTGTTTCCTGTCCCCCAGGGCACTACCCGGACCCCCATACACCTTTTATGGCAAATATCTAGCATATATGCCCTCTTGGAGGACACTCTAAAAATGGAACTTTCGAGTCCCATTGACTTGCATTGAGTTTGAATTCGAACTTTTGAAAAGTTCAAATTCGAATGCGAACCGAACTCGGGGGTGTTCGGCTCATCCCTACTCGCAAACGAAGTCCACAATTTCTCACTTTTTTTGCATCTAAAGTCTGCTTCGGCACAGACCCCCCCCTCCTTTTATAAGGGTTATTCAAAGATAGACGAATTGGCCACCGAATTCTACCGGACGTCGACGGTGAATTTACCCGTACAATGCAATTTTGTGGCTATTTGGGTATTCAGAAAGGTGGCAGTTTGCCAATTTTAGGAGAATTATGGTGCTGTTCGGCTGCAGTGAAATCCCCATAGAGAAGCAATGGTTAATCTATTTAGAAAATACCGAACTGCAGAGAAATGTCAGTGAAATGCCCTGATTTTCGGTAGTTTCATTCAACCGGTTTAAACAGGCGAATCACATAGGTTCAATGGCGAAACAAATCCCCATTTTTTATCAATTTTTTTTATCCAACCGTTTATTCTTTTCATTTGCAGCAAAAAATCAGTTTATTAATTAATTTTTTTAGAATTAAAGAGCCATTTTTCTGGATTTTTTTTCAGCGACATTTTATATTACGAATTTATGTGCTGTTTTTTTTTCCTCTAACAGACCTTTTTATTGGTATATACACGAGACCTTATACATTCAGGGTTATTCACAGAGAATCGAAAAGTCACTGCACGTTCGGTGACTTTTCGTTCTCTTCAATTGGTGCGATTTGGCGATCTGATTTCGGCGACCCTGCGGTGTATTCAGCAAGCACCACAGGGCCGTCGTAGTGCAGGGAAAAGCCGCCGCAGAAACCCACCGAAAACTCACCACAAAACCAGGGCGAACGCACACCGAAACCCGCAAAAACGTCTGGATTAACCCCGCCGAACACGCAGGAGAAACCCGAGCAGGAGCCGACCACAGTGCAGAGCAGCCGCCGGAAAAACCCGACACCGCAGATGAAAGGAGTGATAAAAAAAAATCAGTACACTTGAATGTTTGAAAAGTGAAACACTGTTTGCAAAGAAACTACTGAACGAAAATGTCTGAAATTTACATAAGATCCAATGAATGATAATAAAAAGGGCTGTTACAGAAAAAATAAAAAATTATTGAAAAAAAAAAACGGAAAAAATGTTTGCAAAAAAATGCCTAAAAAACTATAAATAAAGAGACTCTTTACTGCAGAATTTTATAATGAACGGTTTATTAGATATTGAATTAAAACGGGAATATTTTTAACATTGAAGCCTATGGGATTCGCCTGAATAAACCTGTCGAATGAAACCACTGAACATCAGAGCAATTCGGCAACTTTTCACTGCCTGTTTGTGTTCTCTGAATTTCAGCGTTCGGTTACCTTGCGCCAGCAATTCGGATCTCTTTGAATAACCCTGATTATTTCCATGCATTATTTTTTTTTTTAAGACGCCTTTTAGGCTAGGGTCAGACGAACGCATTCTTCGCATCGTACGTAAAAAAAAGTGCGTCCGAACGCATTGATGTATTTTTTCTCGGAAGACGCGAAAGCGGTCAGACAACGCACATTTTCGTGCGTGATTTTTGACGGAGCTATGAAAAACAAATGGACGTGATGTAGGCCGGACATGTGCAGCGTCTGACGTCTCCTAATCACGCACACACGCCGCTATGCGGACGCAGCACACTCTGTGCGTCTGTACTAGCGGTTCTACTTTCTCGAAAAAATGCGTTCATTTGCTGCTTGCGTTGCGAGGCCGAACTTTCGTGCGGCCGTACTTCGTATATTGGCCGTCATTGGACGTCATTTGCTGCTACTGCGGCCGTAATAAAGTGCGGCTGCACGCACGTTCGCACTGTGTTCGTCTGACCCCAGCCTGAAAAGTTGCTTTTTTTTTTACCCCTATTCGGCGGCTGGTCGTCTTTTTTCGGTGGCGTTTGGCAGATCGTCGGTTTATCAGATAGGTTTGTTGCAGTTGCTTTCTCAGTGGTTTTGCAGGTCAGCAAGGCCGGCGAACAATCCAACGTGGGAATACCAGTAACAAACACCGAGATCAAGGTAGAACGACTCCACCGATTAAACAAGCCAAGGTCAAAGACCTGAGAGTCAGCAAAGAGTCGAGGAACAAACTGTGCGGCTAATTGGAGCTAAAATGACACTAAGAGATGGCTGGGAAACATTTATGGATGTCGACGAATGAACTTGTCCCACCACTGCCGAACAGTATACGGGCAAAGGTACAAGTGCCACGGAGTGGTACATTACCCAAGGTGAAGGGACAAAAGAAGGGCCACTGTATCCCACGCTGAGGCCCTCACGTCCTCCTGTATCTGCTGGCAGCAATACTGACCTTCTCCTGTATGTATTGTCGAATTGTCCTGTCTTTGCACCTTGTACAGCGCTGCAGAATGTGTTGGCGCTTAATAAATAATAATAATAAAATCCCAGGTAGTGCCACGATAGGCTGAGTGAAAAACATAACCCACAGGATGACGGGTATCCCCCTCTCTCGCCCATACCTGTGCCAATGTCTAATGAAATTTACACCATGCCCATATATATATATATATTACCCTCTGTAACAGGCCTGTGCCAGTGTTCATTGATATTTACACTGTGCCCATATATATATATATTACCCTCTGTACCAGGTCTGTGCCAATATCTATTGATATTTACACCATGCCCATATCTATTATCTTCTATACCAGGCCTGTGCCAGTGTCTAGTGGTATGTACGCCATGCCCATCTCTATTATCTTCTATACCAGGCCTGTGCCAGTGTCTAGTGGTATGTACGCCATGCCCATCTCTATTATCTTCTATACCAGGCCTGTGCCAGTGTCTAGTGGTACGTACACCATGCCCATCTCTATTATCTTCTATACCAGACCTGTGCCAGTGTCTAGTGGTATGTACGCCATGCCCATCTCTATTATCTTCTATACCAGGCCTGTGCCAGTGTCTAGTGGTATGTACACCATGCCCATCTCTATTATCTTCTATACCAGACCTGTGCCAGTGTCTAGTGGTATGTACACCATGCCCATCTCTATTATCTTCTATACCAGACCTGTACCAGTGTCTAGTGGTATGTACACCATGCCCATCTCTATTATCTTCTATACCAGGTCTGTGCCAGTGTCTAGTGGTATGTACACCATGCCCATCTCTATTATCTCCTATACCAGGCCTGTGCCACTAATAGTATTTAAACCTTGCCCATATCTAGTATGCCCTCGGTGCCACCTCTATCACCGTTGTGTGTGTGCATGGTGCTGTGTTACCTCTGTCCTGTTGATGCTCGATGCTGAGAGTCGATGATTAATGTCGCAGACCACCAGTAAGTCTACAAGGAGTCCGTACACATAGAGGATGCAGCGCCACGTGGTAACGATCATGTCTGGACCTCTTGATGGTGTTTCTTTTGCTCTCCTCAAGTGGTTCCCTCAACTTCTCGCATTCAGGGTGACTTTCCGTCCTGACCGCGTTCCTCTGGACTCTCACGTCGCTCCACAAACCTGCGCTCTTTCTTGTTTCCTATTTGTTTCTCTCCCAAAGACCCTTGTTCTCTCTCAATCATTAACCACATCTCACCCACTCAGTAACAAAGGACACGGCCAGTTTAAACATTGTATTGCGACACACACAGAGACCCTTTTACCCTCCCCATGGTGGATCCAGGCCTGTAAATACGCACGATCACTATCAGGGTTATTCAGAGAGAGGTGAAAAGCAGGAGAATGACTGGAGAATGTAAAAATTCTAGGTCAAAATAGTCGATTTGGAAAGTGAGATGAAAGGGAGAATTTTTCTGGTTTGGCTATTTTGGCCTAGAATTTTCCATTCTCCAGTCATTCTCCTGCTTTTCACCTCTCTCTGAATAACCCTGTATATTTTATAACGTAAATAGTCACTTAGTGAATTCATCATTTTAATATTTTTCCAACAAATAAAAATTAGCGGCAGATGAGGCTGGGGTCAGACGAACGCAGTGCGAACGTGCGTGCAGCCGCACTTTATTACGGCCGTGCTAGCAGCAAATGACGACCAATGACAGGCAATATACGAAGTACGGTCGCACAAAAGTGTGGCTGCGCAACGCAAGTGGCAAACGAACGCATTTTTTTGAGAACGTGAAACCGCTAGTACTGACGTACAGAGTGCGCTGCGTCCGCATAGCGGCGTGTTTGCGTAATTAGGAGACGTCAGACGCTGCTAATGTCCGGCCAACATAACGTCCAGACACAAAAAAGTGTTTTATTGATGATCCATACAAAACAAAAGGACGAAAATGCGCATCGTATGACCGCTATCGCGTATTCTGTGAAAAAATGCGTCCATTCGTTCGAACGCACTTTTTCACGGACAACACGAAAAATGCGGACGTCTGACCCTAGCCTTAGAGTCCATGGGACGTATTCCATTGTGGCTGACATCCCTTCAATCTAATTTTTACGACCGTTTTTGATATAGCATTCTAAAAAGTGACGTGGCGTATACACAAACAGGGTTATTCAGAGAGCGGTGAAACTCAGCAGAATGACTGGAGAATGGAAAATTCTTGGTCAGAAAAATTCTCCCATTCGATGTTCTTGAACCCAAGACATACTTGAAAACGAGAGAAATCTCAATGTATCCTTCCTGGTAAAATACTTTATAAATAAATAAATCTCACTTTCCAAATCGGCTTTTTGGTCTAGATTGTTCTCTTCTCCTGCCATTCTCCTGGTTTTCACCTCTCTCTGAATAACCCTGATAGTAATGATATATTTTGAATGAATGCATGAGTGTGCGTATATAACCTTATCTCTGCTAGAAAGTCACAGCGTGGCATAGCATTGATTTTAGGGTTCTGTGTAATAACAGACCCAGGATGCATAAAAGTGAGACAGAGGTCATTTGCATATCCTACCCAGAATTCCGTGCTGCATATGGAACTCTGGGATGCAATTCTTTGAATTGTTATGATGTGCACGTGGCTTCTGCAATAATAAACACACACTATATATATATACATACAGTATCTCACAGAAGTGAATACCCTCTTACCTTTTTGTAAATATTTTATTATCTTTTCATGTGACGACACTGAAGAAATGACACTTTGCTACAATGTAAAGTAGTGAATGTACAGCTTGTGTAACCGTGTAAATTTACTGTCCCCTCAAAATAACTCAACACAGACACAGCCGTTAAGGTCTAAACCGCTGGCTTCCTTGCGGGTAAATAATAAGTCGATTATAGCAATGGCTATGACACTTCTTTTACCAAATTTGTCATTTTTGAGGCTTCCTTTTAAAACCACTGGCATGACCTCATCCATTGTGTCTTAACTAGTTTTTCCAGGTCGGCCATGTTTTCCTGCATACATAGTACAATTTCATACAGAGGGCGGCACTGGGAAAAGTGCTGCCCTGCAACATGTATAATGTATATGCTGCAGGAAGGAAATTAAGACAGGTCACCAGATGCGCGTTCAGTTGCTGAGCCGCTGCAAGTGCTAAGTTAGCAACTTGCCACTGAACGTCGTTCTGCCGCTCAGCGCTCCTAATTTAGCACTTGCAGCGACCCGGAGAGATGCTGCGAGTAGCTGAGTGTGACGTATTAAAGATGGCCGCCGCCATGAAGCAAGTAACAATTCCGTACGGCAATGTTAATTTTGAGGTTTCTGTTCACCAAAGCACAAAATATTTATTTATTATTAACCCCGGCACATAGACATGTATTACAGCTCAATTTATATTTTGTTTCAGAAGTAAACATAACGTTTATTCAATAAAAGCTATCATTTGTGGTGTGTGCATACAAAACGGAATTGTGCTGACTGCTTTTCTTTATCAACTGTTGTCCGAGTCATACGAAAAACAATCTGAATCTTTCATTAAGAAATCGGCAGCCATTTTGCTTCGAAATTCGCATCCAAAGCGTTCAATGACACTGCTGCAGCAAACCAGCAATTCAGCAGCTGCTGAGGAACTGAACGGGGCTCTGGGATCCCCTTTGATTTCTTACCAGCAGTGTATGGATTATATATACTGCGGGGTGGCATTTTTCATGCATTGCCTATCAACATGAATAAATTACGTTTCAAGGAAAACATGGCTGACCTAGCAACCCTGTCTAACACCGCGGAGCCGCGTTCAATACCTCAGCCGCTGCTAGTGCTAAGTTAGTAACTTGCCATTGAACGCCGTTCAACCGCTCAAGTGCTCAGCAGTGCTAACTTAGCACTTGCAGTGACCCCAGGAGATGCTGCGAGTAGCTGAGTGTGACGTAGTAAAGATGGCCGCCGTCATGAAGCAAGTAACAATTCAGTACAGCAATGTTAATTTTGAGGTTTCTGTTCACCAAAGCACAAAATATTTATTTATTATTTACCCCTGCACACAGACATATATTTACAGCTCAATTATATTTTGTTTCAGAAGTAAACATAACGTTTAATCAATAAAAACTATCCTTGTGGTGTGCGCGTACAAAACGGAATTGTGCTGACTGCTTTTCTTTGTTTTTCGTATGACTCGGACAAAATATAATCTGAATCTTTCATTAAGAAATCGGCAGCCATTTTACTTCGAAATTCCCATCCAAAGCGTTCAATGACACTGCTGCAGCAAACTGAATTGCTGCGCTGCAGCAATTCAGCAGCTGCTGAGGTATTGAACGGGGCTCCGCTAAGCCTCATAGGAATTGTAGTCATATGTAGTCATAGTTTTCAGTGCCTGACATTCCTACAAACGGAAGCAGCTCTATAAGGGACAGCTTCCTGCTCTTTGTCATTTTATTACGTTTAACTTTCAAATACACAGGACCTAATGTAGATACCAAATGCATCATGGGGATAAAACTGCAAAACATAAGGAGGGATGGATTAGCCGGGCCTCTGCAGCGGGCCCTTCAGTAAGGAGTCAGTCTGCTCCCACACGGGCCTTTCACTCAGTCACACACAGCCTGGCAGACTGTGGGCGGAAGTCAGAGCGTTACAAGCCGCGCTCAATACCTCAGCCGCTGCAAGTGCTAAGTTAGCAACTTGCCATTGAACGCCGTTCAACCGCTCCGCGCTCAGCAGTGCTAACTAAGGCTAGGGTCAGACTGAGGCAGTGCGAACGCGCGTTCTGGCGCACTTAATCACGGCCGTGCTAGCAGCAGATGCCGGGCAATGACGGCCAATATACGAAGTACGGTCGCACAAACGTCCGGCTGCGCAACGCAAGTGGAAAATGAACGCATTTTTTCGAGAACGTTAAACCACTAGTACTGACGTACAGAGTGCGCTGCGTCCGCTAGCGGCGTGTGTGCGTGATTAGGAGACGTCAGACACTGCTAATGTCCGGCCAACATAACGTCCAGATGCAAGAAGTGTTTTATTGATGATCCGTACAAAATCACGGATGAAACTGCGCATAGTATGACCGCTATTGCGTATTCCGTGAAAAAATACGTCCATTCTTCGAACGCACATTTTCACGGACAACGTGAAAAATGCGTTAGTCTGACCCTAGCCTAACCTAGCACTTGCAGCGACCCGAGGAGATGCTGCGTGTAGCTGAGTGTGAGTTTTAAAGATGGCTGCCGCCATGAAGCAAGAGGCCTGTTCAATACCTCAGCAGCTGCTGAATTGCTGCAACGCAGCAATTCAGTTTGCTGCAGCAGTGTCATTGAACCCTTTGGATGTGAATTTTGAATCCAAAATGGCCGACGATTTCTTAATGAAAAATTCGGATTGTTTTTCGGATCACTCGGACAAAATATGATAAAGAGAAGCAGTCAGCACAATTCCGTTTTGTATGCACACACCACAAATGATAGTTTTTAATGAATAAACGTTATGTTTACTTCTGAAACAATATATAAATTGAACTGTAATATATGTCTATGTGCAGGGGGAAATAATAAATAAATATTTTGTGCTTTGGTGAACAGAAACCTCAAAATTAACATTGCTGTACGGAATTATTACTTGCTTCGAGGCGGCGGCCATCTTGCTGTACGGCATTGTTACTTGCTTCATGGCGGCGGCCATCTTTAAAACGTCACACTCAGCTACACGCAGCATCTCCTCGGGTCGCTGCAAGTGCTAGGTTAGCACTGCTGAGCGCTGAGTGGTTGAACGGCGTTCAATGGCAAGTTGCTAACTTAGCACTTGCAGCGGCTGAGGTATTGAACAGGCCTAAGTAACAATGCCGTACAGCAAGATGGCCGCCGCCTCGAAGCAAGTAATAATTCCGTACAGCAATGTTAATTTTGAGGTTTCTGTTCACCAAAGCACAAAATATTTATTATTTCCCCCTGCACATAGACATATATTACAGTTCAATTTATATATTGTTTCAGAAGTAAACATAACGTTTATTCATTAAAACTAGCATTTGTGGTGAATTGTGCTGACTGCTTCTCTTTATCATATTTTGTCCGAGTGATCCGAAAAACAATCTGAATTTTTCATTAAGAAATCGTCGGCCATTTTGGATTCAAAATTCGCATCCAAAGCGTTCAATGACACTGCTGCAGCAAACTGAATTGCTACGCTGCAGCAATTCAGCAGCTGCTGAGGTATTGAACGGGCCAGAGAGGACCTAAACTGTACCAGCGGCTACTCAGCCGCTATAGGAAGTGACGTTTGACGTCTGTCCCGGAGCCGGAAGTCGCTCAGTAATCCCGGAAGCGCACCGGCTGCCGCTGTCTGCTTTGCAGCGTTTGTTGTCGGTTTCTGTCTCCCGTCACCAGGGATTATTAGTAAGTGTGCGAGAAACGGAAACCCCTGACAGCGCCTCGGGGGTCACGGAGAAACGCCGGGCTGGGCCGATAACCGGGGCCTTCATTACAAACGGCCTGCGAGCCGGGGTGAGCTGTCACATGTCTGAGGGGAAGGCCGGCATGTGGCCCTCACTTACTGTGAGCCCACCGCCGTGCTACTGGGGCTCTGAAGGCCCTGGGCCGGCATAGTGTGAGCCTGGTGAACAGCTGGAGCTCCTAATGCTGTCCATCACCGGCCCGCAGAGCCCTCACCGGCCCGCAGAGCCATCACCTGCCCGCAGAGCCCTCACCGGCCCGCAGAGCCCTCACCGGCCCGCAGAGCCCTCACCGGCCCGCAGAGCCATCACCGGCCCGCAGAGCCATCACCGGCCCGCAGAGCCATCACCGGCCCGCAGAGCCATCACCGGCCCGCAGAGCCCTCACCGGCCCGCAGAGCCATCACCGGCCCGCAGAGCCATCACCGGCCCGCAGAGCCATCACCGGCCCGCAGAGCCCTCACCGGCCCGCAGAGCCCTCACCTTCCCGCAGAGCCCTCACCTTCCCGCAGAGCCCTCACCTTCCCGCAGAGCCCTCACCGGCCCGCAGAGCCCTCACCGGCCCGCAGAGCCCTCACCGGCCCGCAGAGCCCTCACCGGCCCGCAGAGCCCTCACCGGCCCGCAGAGCCCTCACCGGCCCGCAGAGCCCTCACCGGCCCGCAGAGCCCTCACCTTCCCGCAGAGCCCTCACCTTCCCGCAGAGCCCTCACCGGCCCGCAGAGCCCTCACCGGCCCGCAGAGCCCTCACCGGCCCGCAGAGCCCTCACCGGCCCGCAGAGCCCTCACCGGCCCGCAGAGCCCTCACCGGCCCGCAGAGCCCTCACCGGCCCGCAGAGCCCTCACCGGCCGCAGAGCCCTCACCGGCCCGCAGAGCCCTCACCGGCCCGCAGAGCCCTCACCGGCCCGCAGAGCCCTCACCGGCCCGCAGAGCCCTCACCGGCCCCACCGGCCCGCAGAGCCCTCACCGGCCCCACCGGCCCGCAGAGCCCTCACCTGCCCGCAGAGCCCTCACCTACCCGCAGAGCCCTCACCTGCCCGCAGAGCCCTCACCTGCCCGCAGAGCCCTCACCTGCCCGCAGAGCCCTCACCTGCCCGCAGAGCCCTATATATGGACACCTGTGGAGGCACGGGAGTGTGGGATGTGGGGGCAAAAGGGAGCAGGGGTCCTGGAGGCATGGGGATGTGGAGGCACAAGGGAGCGGTGGAGGTGGGGTGACGGGCACGGGGAGACACAGGAGCGGGGGGACGTGGAGGCACAGGAGCGGGGGGACGTGGAGGCACAGGAGCGGCGGGGACGTGGAGGCACAGGAGCGGGGGGACGGGGGGCACAGGAGCGGGGGGACGGGGAGGCACAGGAGTGGGGGGGCACAGGAGCGGGGGGACGTGGAGGCACAGGAGGGGGGACGTGGAGGCACAGGAGGGGGGACGTGGAGGCACAGGAGGGGGGACGTGGAGGCACAGGAGGGGGAGGAGGGGGGACGTGGAGGCACAGGAGCGCGGCACGGGGACGTGGAGGCACAGGAGCGCGGCACGGGGACGTGGCGGCACGGGGACGTGGAGGCACAGGAGCGCGGCACGGGGACGTGGAGGCTTCGTGCACAGGAGCAGGGTACAGGGATGTGGAGGCACAGGAGCGCGGCACGGGGACGTGGAGGCTTCGTGCACAGGAGCAGGGTACAGGGATGTGGAGGCACAGGGGCGTGGGGGGTGGGCACGGAGACACCGGGACGTGGAGGCACAGGAGCGGGGCGTGGGGGGACATGGATGCACGTGGAGGCACAGGAGCAGGGGACGTGTGGGCAGAGGAGCTGGGTGCGGAGGCAGAGGAGATGGACAAGGGATGTAGAGATATAATATCAGTAAGGCCGGTGGCACACGGGATGTTTTCTTTAACGCACATTACGTGCGTTAAAGAAAACCCAGCGTTGCACTCGACGCCCGCCACCCCCCTCGCGTGATCTTCCATAGGAGGATGACAAGAGTAGGTGTCTGTGGAGGCGCTTAGTGATTACTATGGTGGTTGGGGCTGCTGCCTACAAGGTGTTGCACGTAAATCTCAAACTAAATGTGCAAATGGAATGTATAGAAAAAGTTGGAGTCCTAGTGGCGCAATCAATACTTCCTAGAGTGGAAGGTTCTGATTATTTACGATGATGTTAGAGGTCTAGATAAAAGTCGGATGTCATCAGGTGTTGACAAAAAGGGGGGGGTGCTGCAATTGATCAATGATCTGCTGGTAATTGTGCAAATAACAATTTTGTGCAAAATCACAGTTAAGTGCAGTAGAATACAACGACGATAGTGATGTCTCCTTATATCATACGTGTGAAACCATCTCACAATACAGGGTATATAATGAACAGCATGTGCAAAATGCATATAAAGTGCAAAATCACAATTCAGTGCAAATTGGATATGGCAGAAATAGTGCAATCTCCTTATGTCATACATGTGAAACCATCTCACAATACAGGGTGTATAATAAACCACATGTGCAAAATGCATATAAAGTGCATATGCTCGTATTGCCTTTCTATTCGTAAAGTGCAAACACAAAAAGTGTTGATGTGAGTTCTAAGGAGTCCGTAGAAATGTCCAGTGATATTTATCAATCTCCGAATGGCCTATAACCACAAAAAAGTGCAAGTGCAAAAATGTGTAAAATCCCAAAATGGTAAATGAACCAGATCCAAGGCTATTGGTCGCCGTACAGTTTATAAATCGTGATCAGATGTCCCAACGTTGTACTTCCTTCCCTCAGTTGGTGGGTTCCATTATATGGGGAAGAGAAAAGAGGGATAATAGTGCAGACTGCTGGAATTTTGTAGAGTGAGTATATATATATATATATATTTCACTCACAAATTGAGGAGCCTAATGGGTCCCGGCTCTAGGTTGGAATGCCTTACGTCAAGTACAGGGTGACGTTCCCCCTTTTTCCTGGGGTTTTCCAGTTGTCCTCAAATGAAACACATGTGGAGAGACAATGCTCCCATAGCATAACACAGTATATAAAATCTGGATAATTACAGTTGTCGTTCAACTCACCGATGTTGGAGCCTCAGTTGTTTCAGGCTCGGGTTAAGGGAAAATGGTACTTCTTAGTTGGGTGAGTACCTTACCCCTCTTTCCTGCAGTGCCTCCTTGCTCCTGTCTCCGGTCCTGAGTTGACCTCCAGATAGGAGAGAAAGTGGAGAGAGGTAGAGGAAGGGTAGATAAAAAAACCTGCTGCTTCTGCCTTTGGACTATCACCTTCAATCCAGAGGGATGGGATAGCAGAAACCCATATAAAATTATAATAGGAATTCAAAAAGATGAGAAATGGGTATAAAATAGAAAAATATTTATTCCATAAAATTAGGGGGGGGGGGTGTTACTGTAACGCGTGTCGGCACTTCGCCTGTGCCTTCCTCAAACAGTACAGGCGAAGTGCCGAAACGCGTTATAGTAACCACCCCCCCTAATTTTATGGAATAAATATTTTTCTATTTTATACCCGTTTCTCATCTTTTTGAATTCCTATTATAATTTTATATGGGTTTCTGCTATCCCATCCCTCTGGATTGAAGGTGATAGTCCAAAGGCAGAAGCAGCAGGTTTTTTTATCTACCCTTCCTCTACCTCTCTCCACTTTCTCTCCTATCTGGAGGTCAACTCAGGACCGGAGACAGGAGCAAGGAGGCACTGCAGGAAAGAGGGGTAAGGTACTCACCCAACTAAGAAGTACCATTTTCCCTTAACCCGAGCCTGAAACAACTGAGGCTCCAACATCGGTGAGTTGTTGAACGACTGAACTGTAATTATCCAGATTTTATATACTGTGTTATGCTATGGGAGCATTGTCTCTCCACATGTGTTTCATTTGAGGACAACTGGAAAACCCCAGGAAAAAGGGGGAACGTCACCCTGTACTTGACGTAAGGCATTCCAACCTAGAGCCGGGACCCATTAGGCTCCTCAATTTGTGAGTGAAATTATATATATATATATATATATATATATATATATATATATATATATATATATATATTATAATATATATATATATATATACACACTCACTCTACAAAATTCCAGCAGTCTGAACTATTATCCCTCTTTTCTCTTCCCCATATAATGGAACCCACCAACTGAGGGAAGGAAGTACAACGTTTGGACATCTGATCACGATTTATAAACTGTACGGCGACCAATAGCCTTGGATCTGGTTCATTTACCATTTTGGGATTTTACACATTTTTGCACTTGCACTTTTTTGTGGTTATAGGCCATTCGGAGATTGATAATTATCACTGGACATTTCTACGGACTCCTTAGAACTCACATCAACACTTTTTGTGTTTGCACTTTACGAATAGAAAGGCAATACGAGCATATGCACTTTATATGCATTTTGCACATGTGGTTTATTATACACCCTGTATTGTGAGATGGTTTCACATGTATGACATAAGGAGATTGCACTATTTCTGCCATATCCAATTTGCACCGCATTGTGATTTTGCACATGCTGTTCATTATATACCCTGTATTGTGAGATGGTTTCACATGTATGATATAAGGAGACATCACTATCGTCGTTGTATTCTACTGCACTTAACTGTGATTTTGCACAAAATTGTTATTTGCACAATTACCAGCGGATCATTGATCAATTGCAGCATCCCCCCCCCCTTTTTGTCAACACCTGATGACATCCGACTCTTATCTAGACCTCTAACATCATCGTAAATAATCAGAACCTTCCACTCTAGGAAGTATTGATTGCGCCACTAGGACTCCAACTTTTTCTATACATTCCATAGGAGGATAGCGGAGCCCCGTCGACTCGAATCCTAGCGCATCATCACTGTCGATGCGCTAGGATTCACATCGACGGGGCTCTGCTATCCTCCTAATAGAAGATTGCGCGAGTGGGGCGGGCGTCGAGTGCAACGCTGTTTTTTTTTTAACGCACGTAATGTGCGTTAAAGAAAATGGCCCGCGTGCACCCGGCCTAATTCCATTCCTGGCATACTCTTACATGTGTCAATCAGAGCTTGTCCCCAAACATTACCCTGCGTCTCCAAGCTGTTTTATCTCTGAGGAAAAGGTTAAAGTTTTTTTTTTTAATGTTCATGGAGCAGAAAGTGATCTAGATATTTATTAATACTCCTTTCCTTTTAATAAATGTCTTCGGCATGTTTTGCCAAGACACCCCACCTCCAAACAACCCCCCCAACAAATCAAACGCCACAGCGTTCTTCTAATTTGTCTTGTAGGCCTCATCGTATTTTATGGGTTGAGTAACAATTCCCCTGTCACACGACATGATATGATCGAATGTCATTTGTTTGTTTCTATAAAGGTACAATGTAACCGTTACCAAACTCATACTATTCCTGTGTTTATCTCTTCTTAATGTGCCCTGATCCAAACCCTGTATCGTGCCGCGTCTCCCTCTCCACGTGACATCGATTCTACAAGAGAAGCGGTGTTTGTACTTTGTAGGTTTTGTTGTTGTTTATACTTTGCATGATCATGTGTTTATTATACAATATGTGTCATTTCACACACAGTGAACGATGCACATCATGTACAAAGTGTGAAAAATCATATTGTGTGTATTTTGGGTGGTTTGTAGGGCTACAGATATAAACATCCATAATCAGAATGGCTCTATGCATCGTCTCCCTATTTTTACGTGTCCGAAGCTTGGGAAGCAGATTAATGTACTTTTTTTTTTTTTTTCTCATGATCTATATTGAGTCTTGTAGCTGCCGGCATCTAGAATTGTTAATTTTGACAGATTTCAATTTTGTTTTTAGTTATACAGGGTTATTCAGAGAGCGGTGAAAAGTAGGAAAATGACTGGAGAATGAAAAATTCTAGGTCAGAATAGCCGATTTTAGGGATGCATCGATACCACTTTTTTAAGACCGAGTACCGATACTTTTTAAAAGTACTCACCGATACCGAGTACCGATACTTTTCTTTAATGTCATGTGACACTTTCCAATAAGAACAGACCATATAAAAATGCCCCCAGCTCACATGTATATCCCCCCCAATATATATATATATTATATTCCTATTGCCCCAGCTCATGGATATTGCCCCAGCTCATGGATATTGCCCCAGCTCATGGATATTGCCCCAGCTCATGGATATTGCCCCAGCTCATGGATAATGCCCCAGCTCATGGATATTGCCCCAGCTCATGGATAATGCCCCAGCTCATGGATATTGCCCCAGCTCACACATGGATATTGCCCCAGCTCATGGATATTGCCCCAGCTCACTCATGGATTATGCCCCAGCTCACTCATGGATTATGCCCCAGCTCACTCATGGATTATGCCCCAGCTCACTCATGGATTATGCCCCAGCTCATGGATATGCCCCAGCTCACACAAGGATTTGCCCCCAGCTCATGGATATGCCCCAGCTCACACATGGATTTTGCCCCAGCTCATGGATAATGCCCCAGCTCATGGATAATGCCCCAGCTCATGGATAATGCCCCAGCTCATGGATAATGCCCCAGCTCACACAAGGATTTGCCCCCAGCTCATGGATATGCCCCAGCTCACACATGGATTTTGCCCCAGCTCACACATGGATTTTGCCCCAGCTCATGGATATTGCCCCAGCTCATGGATATTGCCCCAGCTCATGGATATTGCCCCAGCTCATGGATATTGCCCCAGCTCATGGATAATGCCCCAGCTCATGGATAATGCCCCAGCTCATGGATAATGCCCCAGCTCATGGATAATGCCCCAGCTCATGGATAATGCCCCAGCTCATGGATAATGCCCCAGCTCATGGATAATGCCCCAGCTCACACATGAATGTTGCCCCAGCTCACTCATGGATTATGCCCCAGCTCACACATGGATATTGCCCCAGTTCACACATGGATATTGCCCCAGTTCACACATGGATATTGCCCCAGTTCACTCATGGATATTGCCCCAGTTCACTCATGGATATCGCCCCAGTTCACTCATGGATATTGCCCCAGTTCACTCATGGATATTGCCCCAGTTCACCAGTGGCGTAGCGTGGGGGGGGGGGGCTGGGGGGGCCGTGGCCCCGGGCGCAGTTTTGTTAGGGGCGCATTTGCGCCCCTAAAACTGGCCCGGGGGTTGAGGGGACGCAGATGCCGGGCAGCGCGGGAGCGCCTGCCCGGTCTTTAACAGTCCGTCCTGTTAGGTGATGCGGCTGCGCGGCGTGCGCAGCCGGTCACGTGGTCCGGCTAATCAGGTGGTACGGCGTCTCTGTACCACCTGATTGGCCGGACCACGTGACCGGCTGCGCGGCATCACCTAACAGGACGGACTGTTAAAGACCGGGCAGGCGCTCCCGCGCTGCCGGCATCTGGGTCCCGGTCCCCTCAACCCCCGCCGGAGCTGGGGCCTGGGGCAATATTCAGGTAAGGGCTGGGGGCAAATCCATGAGATGGGGGCAAATCCATGAGTGAGCTGGGGGGCAAATCCATGAGCTGGGGGCAAATCCATGAGATGGGGGCAAATCCATGAGATGGGGGCAAATCCATGAGATGGGGGCAAATCCATGAGATGGGGGCAAATCCATGAGAGAGCTGGGGCAAATCCATGTGAGAGCTGGGGGGCAAATCCATGTGAGAGCTGGGGGGCAAATCCATGAGTGAGCTGGGGGCAAATCCATGAGCTTGGGGCAAATCCATGAGCTGGGGGGCAAATCCATGAGTGAGCTGGGGGGCAAATCCATGAGATGGGGGCAAATCCATGAGTGAGCTGGGGGCAAATCCATGAGATGGGGGCAAATCCATGAGTGAGCTGGGGGGCAAATCCATGAGATGGGGGCAAATCCATGAGTGAGCTGGGGGGCAAATCCATGAGATGGGGGCAAATCCATGAGTGAGCTGGGGGCAAATCCATGAGATGGGGGCAAATCCATGAGTGAGCTGGGGGCAAATCCATGAGATGGGGGCAAATCCATGAGTGAGCTGGGGGGCAAATCCATGAGATGGGGGCAAATCCATGAGTGAGCTGGGGGGCAAATCCATGAGCTGGGGCAAATCCATGAGATGGGGCAAATCCATGAGTGAGCTGGGGGCAAATCCATGTGAGAGCTGAGGCAAATCCATGTGAGAGCTGGGGCAAATCTATGAGCTGGGGCAAATCCATGAGTGAGCTGGGGGCAAATCCATGAGCTTGGGCAAATCCATGAGCTGGGGGCAAATCCATGAGCTGGGGGCAAATCCATGAGCTGGGGGGCAAATCCATGAGCTGGGGGGCAAATCCATGAGCTGGGGGGCAAATCCATGAGCTGGGGGGCAAATCCATGAGCTGGGGCAAATCCATGAGCTGGGGGCAAATCCATGAGCTGGGGGCAAATCCATGAGCTGGGGGCAAATCCATGTGAGAGCTGGGGCAAATCCATGAGCTGGGGGCAAATCCATGTGTGAGCTGGGGGGCAAATCCATGTGTGAGCTGGGGCAATATCGATAACGTCCACAGGTTGGGGGGGGGGCGCGCACAATTCTTTGCTGGCCCCGGGCGCTGACAACCCACGCTACGCCACTGCAGTTCACTCATGGATATTGCCCCAGTTCACTCATGGATATTGCCCCAGTTCACTCATGGGTATTGCCCCAGTTCACTCATGGGTATTGCCCAAGTTCACTCATGGGTATTGCCCAAGTTCACTCATGGGTATTGCCCCAGTTCACTCATGGGTATTGCCCCAGTTCACTCATGGGTATTGCCCCAGTTCACTCATGGGTATTGCCCCAGTTCACTCATGGGTATTGCCCCAGTTCACTCATGGGTATTGCCCAAGTTCACTCATGGGTATTGCCCCAGTTCACTCATGGGTATTGCCCCAGTTCACTCATGGGTATTGCCCCAGTTCACTCATGGGTATTGCCCAAGTTCACTCATGGATAATGCCCCAGCTCACACATGAATGTTGCCCCAGCTCACTCATGGATTATGCCCCAGCTCACACATGGATATTGCCCCAGTTCACACATGGATATTGCCCCAGTTCACTCATGGATATTGCCCCAGTTCACTCATGGATATTGCCCCAGTTCACTCATGGATATTGCCCCAGTTCACCAGTGGCGTAGCGTGGGGGGGGGGGGCTGGGGGGGCCGTGGCCCCGGGCGCAGTTTTGTTAGGGGCGCATTTGCGCCCCTAAAACTGGCCCGGGGGTTGAGGGGACGCAGATGCCGGGCAGCGCGGGAGCGCCTGCCCGGTCTTTAACAGTCCGTCCTGTTAGGTGATGCGGCTGCGCGGCGTGCGCAGCCGGTCACGTGGTCCGGCTAATCAGGTGGTACGGCGTCTCTGTACCACCTGATTGGCCGGACCACGTGACCGGCTGCGCGGCATCACCTAACAGGACGGACTGTTAAAGACCGGGCAGGCGCTCCCGCGCTGCCCGGCATCTGGGTCCCGGTCCCCTCAACCCCCGCCGGAGCTGGGGCCTGGGGCAATATCCAGGTAAGGGCTGGGGGCAAATCCATGAGATGGGGGCAAATCCATGAGTGAGCTGGGGGCAAATCCATGAGCTGGGGGGCAAATCCATGAGCTGGGGGCAAATCCATGAGCTGGGGGCAAATCCATGAGCTGGGGGCAAATCCATGAGATGGGGGCAAATCCATGTGAGAGCTGGGGCAAATCCATGTGAGAGCTGGGGGGCAAATCCATGTGAGAGCTGGGGGGCAAATCCATGAGTGAGCTGGGGGGCAAATCCATGAGCTTGGGGCAAATCCATGAGCTGGGGGGCAAATCCATGAGTGAGCTGGGGGGCAAATCCATGAGATGGGGGCAAATCCATGAGTGAGCTGGGGGCAAATCCATGAGATGGGGCAAATCCATGAGTGAGCTGGGGGGCAAATCCATGAGATGGGGGCAAATCCATGAGATGGGGCAAATCCATGAGTGAGCTGGGGGGCAAATCCATGAGATGGGGGCAAATCCATGAGTGAGCTGGGGGGCAAATCCATGAGATGGGGGCAAATCCATGAGTGAGCTGGGGGGCAAATCCATGAGATGGGGGCAAATCCATGAGTGAGCTGGGGGCAAATCCATGAGATGGGGGCAAATCCATGAGTGAGCTGGGGGGCAAATCCATGAGATGGGGGCAAATCCATGAGATGGGGCAAATCCATGAGTGAGCTGGGGGGCAAATCCATGTGAGAGCTGAGGCAAATCCATGTGAGAGCTGGGGCAAATCTATGAGCTGGGGCAAATCCATGAGTGAGCTGGGGGGCAAATCCATGAGCTTGGGCAAATCCATGAGCTGGGGGCAAATCCATGAGCTGGGGGGCAAATCCATGAGCTGGGGGGCAAATCCATGAGCTGGGGGGCAAATCCATGAGCTGGGGGCAAATCCATGAGCTGGGGGCAAATCCATGAGCTGGGGGCAAATCCATGTGAGAGCTGGGGCAAATCCATGAGCTGGGGGCAAATCCATGTGTGAGCTGGGGCAATATCGATAACGTCCACAGGTTGGGGGGGGGGGGCGCGCACAATTCTTTGCTGGCCCCGGGCGCTGACAACCCACGCTACGCCACTGCAGTTCACTCATGGATATTGCCCCAGTTCACTCATGGATATTGCCCCAGTTCACTCATGGGTATTGCCCCAGTTCACTCATGGGTATTGCCCAAGTTCACTCATGGGTATTGCCCCAGTTCACTCATGGGTATTGCCCCAGTTCACTCATGGGTATTGCCCCAGTTCACTCATGGGTATTGCCCCAGTTCACTCATGGGTATTGCCCCAGTTCACTCATGGGTATTGCCCCAGTTCACTCATGGGTATTGCCCAAGTTCACTCATGGGTATTGCCCCAGTTCACTCATGGGTATTGCCCCAGTTCACTCATGGGTATTGCCCCAGTTCACTCATGGGTATTGCCCAAGTTCACTCATGGGTATTGCCCCAGTTCACTCATGGGTATTGCCCCAGTTCACTCATGGGTATTGCCCCAGTTCACTCATGGGTATTGCCCCAGTTCACTCATGGGTATTGCCCCAGTTCACTCATGGGTATTGCCCCACTTCACTCATGGGTATTGCCCCACTTCACTCATGGGTATTGCCCCACTTCACTCATGGGTATTGCCCCACTTCACTCATGGTATTGCCCCACTTCACTCATGGGTATTGCCCCACTTCACTCATGGGTATTGCCCCACTTCACTCATGGGTATTGCCCCACTTCACTCATGGGTATTGCCCCACTTCACTCATGGGTATTGCCCCACTTCACTCATGGGTATTGCCCCACTTCACTCATGGGTATTGCCCCACTTCACTCATGGGTATTGCCCCCAGCTCATGGACCCCTCCCCCGCGACGATACTTTCCTTCCTGAGCGACGCCGGGAATGTCTCCGTGCGTGCGCTCGTTGGAAGGACCCCAGCCGCGACCACGTGGGACCATGTGATCGCGGCTGGGGTCCTTGCAAGGAGCGCGCGTGGAAACTTTCCCGGCATCGCTCAGGAAGGTAAGTATCATCGCGGAGAGCAGCTGCAGGGCCTGTCTGAATTCTCTATCAGCATTTGGACAGGCCCTGCAGCTGCTCACTGTGTTCATACTTACCTTCCTGGGCGACGCCAGGAAAGTTTCCGCGCGCTCCTTGGAAGGACCCCAGCCGCGATCACATGGTTCCACGTGATTATATATTATAACAAAAAATGCAATAAAATATGAATTTTCAATAATTTACAACGTGTAAAGTGTGTTTTCACATTTTAACATGCGAGCAATTGCGGTTATATTTTGTATGGGGTGCGCTTGTTAAAAAAATTAGAGATGGGGTCTCGTTACATTTTTTTGGGGTAAATTACGCGATTTTTAACAAACGCACCGCATACAAAAATCGTTAGTGCAGCATCGTTGTTCACATTATAATTGAAATGGGAACAATATTGCTGCATTAACGAACCAAAAAAAAGATTTTTTTTTTTTATTTTTTATTTTTTTTTTTAAATATTTTATTATTTAAAAAAAATTTAAAAACTTTTTCATAGTCATGTTTGGTATTGTTGGAACGGCCATGCTCTGGCCGATCCAACAATATCTAACATTAACCCCTATCTCCACCATTGGTGGCAGTTAGGGGTGTCGGATATAATCTCTGCACGTGAATACAACACGTTTATATATATATATATTGGACTTATCAGCCAAGCCTCCAATATGTCTATATTGGACTTACTGGACCTACCTCGGCAGTCGCCTCCAATATATCAGGGATTATTATTTCATAAGAAACTTATACGAGACACAAATATCAATCGTCTATATCTCTTAGAAATTATCCTGAATTCTTTTAATTGTCTGTGTTTTGCTTTAAAAAATACAATAATCAATAATAGGATAAAAATATATATATATTTATTACGTATACAAAAAAGTTTCGAATCTCATATCATGAACAAAAATTTATAAACCACAACCCATCAGCATATAAAAACCAGCTTCACAATATATGTATCTCCGGTTAGTAACTGCATATATGATTAATATCATTTACCTTATCAGTTAGTAACTAATACACAAATGGTTAATAAACATTTCTGCTTAATACAACATGCATTTCCCAGCAAACAATGTTTAACCAGCCAGCTCTTATAGATAGATATATATCTCTGCTACATGGATCAACAAAAGATGAGCTAATTTAATAAGTAATAAAAACTTATTTAGTGAATCCTCCCCTAATCTCGAGAATTAAACTTCTAATCTTTTGCTTTTTATTTTGTAGTTATATAATTCCTTGCTTATTATTTTCAATCACAGTAATTTCCAAATTCAATATTTATATTGGTATCAATCTTACAACATTCTTTTAGGAATAAATCCTTATATCCACTTCTTCATATTTCTATCTGCAGAATAGAAATTACTTAGAATTTGGATTTAACGGTATCTGAGAATCTCAGTCTAATGTTGCAAGAATATCTACACACATATATATATAATTACATTAATTCCCCTTTTTCATACATTACCTGTCCAATTTGGATGTTGATAAGTCTGCCTTGGAATTCCTGATGTAATAATTTTCACACATTCCAAAAATTATCTATCAGATAATCAATGCATGTGAGTTAGAGAGTTAGAGAGTTGGTGAGAATCATGATTGCCTCATGTCTTGGCACCTGCCTGCATCGTGGTGTGAGTCTGAGTGTTGGAATCTTGGACTCTCAGAGGGTCATGTGTAATGCATTGCGATGTGAGTCTCTGTCTGCTGGAATCTCCGACTTCTCAGAGTGTCATATGTACTGGACCTCTGAATGCATTGCGATGTGAGTCTGTCTGTTGAAATCTCCGACTGCCTCACAAAGAGCCTTGCCGCTTATTATAGACAATTTGACGTCATGGTTAATTAATGATAATCTGAATCATTATTTTTACTATCCTCTAGAAGGCAGTATTGCACTTCTTTTATTAATTCCAATTAATTCCACCATTTCTTTTTCTCGGGTCAAAGTTCAATCTACACAAAGACCTTCTCTGCTCCCAGACACAGTGTCTGTCATCTGATTTATAGCTCTACTCCCTTTTGAAATTACTATAGAGTCCTATCAACTGTATTCTTTTCTGGTTAACTCAATTCTTTAGTAATTTTATTATTTACCAATTATATACTTTCTACAATATTTTGGAGTATATATTTCATACTGTAATTATAATAAAATATACCTTGATTATAAACATATATTTTGTGAATATAAATCTATATTAGAGAACTTTTAACTCTTTTTCCTATACCCAAAAGACAAACTCTCTCTTGTTTTAGAAACTTAAGACAGACCAATAAATTTAATTATGACACGTCTTAGCACTTAAACCTTAGCCTTATCACACACAACATTCTAGGTTCCATTCATGTCTGGCAATTCTAAAAAAATATAAAAGACTTCACCCAGGAATGAACTCTGTAAAAAAAAATCTCGTTCATTTCTAAACCTAGAGAAATTAGAAAGAAAAACTCTTTCAAAACAAAATGGCTACAAGCATCCATTTTAAAATTCTCCTTCGTGTGTAATATACCCGACGGGTTAATTTCAGGACTGGCGTCATCGTGCTATGCATGATGACGCCAGTCCTCAGGGGGCATTCCCGGAAGCTTGGCCGACATCCAAGATGTCGGCCAGCTCCGGGAAAGGATCACGAACCGGCGCTTTTCGGCGCCGATTCGTGATCCGGCCCCCATGGGGTTAATTCCAGGTACCGTTAGGAAGGGCAGGCTGTGCCCTTCCAAACGGTGCCTGGATTAACCCCCTGGCGATCGGGAGGGAGAGAGGTCCGAAGGACCCCCCCCCTTTCAGGCGCCTCCTCCGCACATGCGGGGGGGGCCTGAATTAGATGTCATCGCGCCGCCGCGATGACATTTAATTGTGCCGGCGGCGATTCCGGGTGCTGGGCTGACATCGCGGATGGCTGAGCACGTCCTCCGCAAGGAACGCTACCTGCGGGTGGATGCGCTGAGCGCGTCCTCCGCAGCGAAGGGGTTAAATAATTTCGTGAACAAACGGAGTGGGAGGAGGGACTGGAGGTGGAAGGGAGTGACTTTGCTCAAGTGACTTGACCTGAGTGTGAGAGGGAGTGGGTATGGAAAAAAGACCCGATCTGAGTGTGGGAGTGAATTTGGGGAAAGGGACAGACCAAAAGGAGGGAATGGCAGTCCCTGACCAAAGAGGGTGTGGCAGGGAGGGTGGGATGGTGGCACAGGACTCCAGCTTCAAGTGAGGCTTAAACCCAGGCATACAACTCCTTCACCCAGTGGCAGTATCCTATGTGTTATAGTTCTGCTGTTGTAAATGTAGTAAAAACAAATTGGTTGTATCTGACATAACCCTAGAACTAAATCCTACCTAGTAAAGCAGCGGCGCGTCTTTTCCAATCCGCTCCGAAGCTGAGGTTATTTACGTTTAACTCAGTCTTACTCCAAACAATGTGTGCTGTATACAGGACGATTAATCAACACCGATTAATCGATAATGGAAATAGTTGACAACTAATTTAATCATCGATTTAGTTGTCGATTAGTTGTTTCAGCCCTAGTTTGGTTGCTATGGTTGTTCTATGTTAGATGCACTGACTGCACCTTTGGGTGTGAGTATGTTCCCCTGTGGGGTCCTAATTGATATGTGCATAACCCTTTGTATACCATCCTGAGGAAAGTTCCTACGGGAACTGAAACGTTGAGCTATATGATGTATTTGTAATAAACTTTCACTTTTTTTCCTCTTGCCATGTTATCTGGTGAGGGCAGTATTTATGGTCCGTCCTATCGTTGGGTTTGTTTTCCTTCTTTATTTAATACTTTATGATCCTTCATTTATAACCATATATACTTACAGGTGTCCCCCCCCCCCCAGGGTTAGGCAGAATATTATCTCGTTTATATATATGTGTGTGTGTGTGTGTGTGTGTGTGTGTGTGTGTGTACATATATATTTTTGTTACATTTTTTTTTCACCTTATTTGAGCAACATTTTAATGTAGCAATAAAAGCTATGTTTGATTGTAAGGCTGGGTTCACACTTCAGCGTTTTTCATATACGTGCATTTTTTTTTTTTTTTTTTTTATGCGAGTCTCGCGCATACGAAAAACGCGCATTGCAGCGCGTTCGCGGCAATGTCTATGGCCGCAAAGAAGCTCCCATATTTCTTTGGGCGTCGGACGTTTTACAGCGCATTCCTGCGCGCTGTAAAACATCCAGGTGTGAACCAGCCCCATAGGAAAGCATGGGATTTCCAGGGTTGAGCGTTTTACAGCGCGCTGTAAAACGCTGAGGTGTGACCGGAGCCTTAGTGATTTGTTACTGATGTTGGGTTACCCCATTTGTGCTGATCGGGTAACCAGTCATTCCAGAGCATTTCGTACTCCTGTCATTTTTTTTTATTTTTTTATTCAGTGTAGCCACAATTAACCCATATCACTTCGTGTTCCCCAATGTAACGTTTCAGGGTGCAGCATGGCAGCCAACGAAAAAATGGAGGTGACCGTGAAGACGCTGGATTCGCAGAGCCGGACGTTCACAGTGGATCAAGAGGTTCGTGGGTTTGTACGGAGCTGCTGTGACCTCCTCCTCTGCCTGTGTGTCACATGTTGGCTGTATTTGTGTTATCCGTGCGTTCGATTGGAAAGATGTTTCTTGATGCCTGTGTTTCCCAAACCGGTCCTCAGGACCCCCCTAACAGGACAGGTTTTAAGGATTCCCTTGGGGGAAATTCAGACTGAATCCTGCAATCAGTGAGCAGCAAATCATATCACCTGTGCTGTGCTTCAGATATCCTGCAAACCTGGCCTGTCCCGAGGACAGGTTTGGGAAGCGCTGCATTACCTGCTTGTAATCCTAATCCATGTCCTTAATGTATTACCAACCTTTAACGAGTTTTTCCTAATTAAAGTCCAGACTTGTCTCCTCCTGAACTAAACACATGCAGTTTATTTACCAGCTAAGGGCAATATTACAATCTTAACGCTATTGTTAGCGCGCAGCTATGTGAGCTTTAAGGTTGGGTTAAGTGGCGCTAGCGCAGGCCGCCCATGTTACATTCCGAACACTAACGGGTTAAAAAACCCATTAGCACATCGGTGATTGTTCTAGCTGCTGCGAGCTTACTGTACGTTGTGTGAGCTTACTGTACATTGTGGTGGCTTCTGCGAGCTTACTGTACTTTGTGCTGGCTTCTGCAAGCTTACTGTACTTTGTGCTGGCTTCTGCGAGCTTACTGTACTTTGTGCTAGTTTACTGTACGTTGTGCTGGCTTCTGCGAGCTTACTGTACTTTGTGCTGGCTTCTGCGAGCTTACTGTACTTTGTGCTGGCTTCTGCGAGCTTACTGTACTTTGTGCTGGCTTCTGCAAGCTTACTGTACTTTGTGCTGGCTTCCGCAAGCTTACTGTACTTTGTGCGAGTTTACTGTACGTTGTGGTGGCTTCTGCAAGCTTACTGTACTTTGTGTGAGCTTACTGTACTTTGTGCTGGCTTCTGAAAGCTTACTGTACTTTGTGGGAGCTTACTGTACTTTGTGGTGGCTTCTGCGAGCTTACTGTACTTTGTGAAAGCTTACTGTACATTGTGGGAGCTTACTGTACTTTGTGGTGGCTTCTGCGAGCTTACTGTACTTTGTGGTGGCTTCTGCGAGCTTACTGTACTTTGTGCGAGCTTACTGTACTTTGCTGGCTTCTGAAAGCTTACTGTACTTTGTGCGAGCTTACTGTACTTTGTGCTGGCTTCTGCGAGCTTACTGTACTTTGTGCTGGCTTCTGCAAGCTTACTGTACTTTGTGCGAGCTTACTGTACATTGTGGTGGCTTCTGCGAGCTTACTGTACTTTGTGGGAGCTTACTGTACTTTGTGGTGGCTTCTGCGAGCTTACTGTACTTTGTGGGAGCTTACTGTACTTTGTGGTGGCTTCTGCGAGCTTACTGTACTTTGTGGTGGCTTCTGCGAGCTTACTGTACTTTGTGGTGGCTTCTGCGAGCTTACTGTACTTTGTGGTGGCTTCTGCGAGCTTACTGTACTTTGTGGTGGCTTCTGCGAGCTTACTGTACTTTGTGGGAGCTTACTGTACATTGTGGTGGCTTCTGCGAGCTTACTGTACTTTGTGGTGGCTTCTGCGAGCTTACTGTACTTTGTGGGAGCTTACTGTACATTGTGGTGGCTTCTGCGAGCTTACTGTACATTGTGGTGGCTTCTGCGAGCTTACTGTACTTTGTGGTGGCTTCTGCGAGCTTACTGTACTTTGTGGGAGCTTACTGTACATTGTGGTGGCTTCTGCGAGCTTACTGTACTTTGTGGTGGCTTCTGCGAGCTTACTGTACATTGTGCTGGCTTCTGCGAGCTTACTGTACTTTGTGGTGACCTCTGAAAGCTTACTGTACTTTGTGCGAGCTTACTGTACTTTGTGCTGGCTTCTGCGAGCTTGCTGTACTTTGTGCGAGCTTGCTGTACTTTGTGCTGGCTTCCGCGAGCTTACTGTACTTTGTGCGAGCTTACTGTACTTTGTGGTGGCTTCTGCGAGCTTACTGTACTTTGTGGTGGCTTCTGCGAGCTTACTGTACTTTGTGGGAGCTTACTGTACATTGTGGTGGCTTCTGCGAGCTTACTGTACATTGTGGTGGCTTCTGCGAGCTTACTGTACATTGTGGTGGCTTCTGCGAGCTTACTGTACTTTGTGGTGGCTTCTGCGAGCTTACTGTACATTGTGCTGGCTTCTGCGAGCTTACTGCACTTTGTGGTGGCTTCTGAAAGCTTACTGTACTTTGTGCGAGCTTACTGTACTTTGTGCTGGCTTCTGCGAGCTTGCTGTACTTTGTGCGAGCTTGCTGTACTTTGTGCTGGCTTCCGCGAGCTTACTGTACTTTGTGCGAGCTTACTGTACTTTGTGCGAGTTTACTGTACTCTGTGCGAGCTTACTGTACTCTGCACCCCCCCCCATTATTAAGCGTAGGGCGTGCAAAGAGTTAATTGGCGTGAGGAGGATTATAAAGTCCTATCGCTAATTACGCCTCGCTGTGGTTAAGTAACAAGTTACCCGCAGCTCGAAGCTGGTTCTGACGCTTCTGCGGAATCGTTTATCACCAGCTGAAACCCCCACCAAAAATCAGATCCTCCCCTCTCATCCCGCGGCGAGAACAGCGGCCCAATCCACCGCTTCTGGCCGCCGGGAGCAGAGAGAGACTGGCAATAAATGTCCCCAGTCTCCCTCTGTGATCACGCCGCCGACCTGCAGGATCTCACGAGAGCGATATCCTGCATGTCACGTGACCCGGCAGCACGAGCCTCTATGAACTCCAGGAGGGGACGTTAGCGCTGCTGCGAGTATACAGTGGCTTAGCACTGCGTTACGGGGCAGGCTGGTGCATCAGCGGCTGCCCCATAACGTGGTGCTAAAACGGGGATGCCAAGGGGAAACCTGCAGGCACAGCTTTTCCACTTTAGTGTCCCCGTTTTAGCGGGCACAATCTGATGCTGCTCTAAGTCTCTGTGAGCCACATAGGTGTGCACAGCAGAATCAGGAGTCTTGTGGCCGGTGGACATTCCTTTTATAAATCTATTTATTGGCTTGTATCCGTAAGCTGCGTGGGGCTGTGGTGTGTACGCGCGCATGTGATGTGTGGAAGCGGCGCGGTCTATGTGCGGCTGTGTGTGCATGCATGAAGTGTTGAACCGGCGTGGTCTCGTGCAGCTGTGTGTGCGCACGCATGTGATGTGTGCAAGCGGCGCACTCTACGTGCAGATGTGTTGAACCGGCGTGGTCTACGTACGGCTGTGTGTGCGCGCATGATGTGTTGAACCAGCGCGGTCTACGTGCAGCTGTGTCTGTGTGTGCGCATGATGTTCAGAAGCGGCGCGGTCTATGTGTGTGCATGATGTTCAAACCGGCGCGGTCTACGTGCGGCTGTGTGTGTGCGCGCATGATGTTCAGAAGCGGTGCGGTTTACGTGCGTCTGGCTGTGTGTGTGTGTGCGTGCGCGCGCGTGATGTTCGAACCAGTGCGGTCTACGTGCGGCTGTGTCTGTGTGCGCGTGTATGATGTTCAGAACCGGCGCGGTCTACGTGCGTCTGGCTGTGTGTGCGCGCGCATGATGTGTTGTACCGGCACGTTCTACATGCGGCTGTGTCTGTGTGCGCGTGCATGATGTTCGAACCGGCGCAGTCTACGTGCGCATGATGTTCAGAACCGGCGCGGTCTACGTGCGGCTGGCGGTGTGTAAATGCCGGAGTTACTCTAGAATCCCCTAACCGCTCCCCCTCCTTTTTCTAGATCACCGTAAAAGATTTTAAAGATCACATTTCCCCCACCGTCTGCATTCCATCCGAGAAACAGCGACTCATATACCAGGGCAGAGTATTGCAGGAAGACAAGAAGCTGAAGGAATACAGTGAGTATCCGTCGGTATCCGTGTACCCAGGCAGCAGTGACTGCATTCATATTGTTAGACGTTTTGTTTCGTTATTAATACGCATCTTTTTGACTCTTTGCAGATGTAGACGGGAAGGTTATTCACCTAGTGGAGCGAGCCCCCCCTCAGACTCAACCCGCCGCGGGGGGCACTACACCCTCATCCAGCACCACGTCTGGCACCCCTGCGGGAAGTGGACCGGGGGCCAACGGTACAGAGCGAAACGGGAACAGCTACGTGATGGTGGGGACGTTTAACTTGCCGGTGAGAGGCTGCTGCGCATCCGTTCTAAATTTATCATTGAGTAATGGTCAGTTTTAGTGGCATAAAGCTCTGCATATCTCGCCGGGGTATATGGAGTATACTGTCAGCAGCCGGGCACCGCTTGAGGTTTCTGTTTGCAGGTGCTGAATGATGTCATACACGTCAAATCTGCTTCTATCTTTTATAACCTCTACCATCCTCTGCAGCTGACGATACAGGCCTCGTATCGGGGGGGGGGCAGGGTAACGTGTCATTTTGTTTCATGATTCATTGTTACATTAACATTCGCTCCTGTGTTACACAAGCTGTAATGAGATCTGGGCTAGCGTTCCTTTTCTTGGGCTTTCGTCCGATCCCGCACCTTTTCCACAATTTCCTATATAAGCTGCTAGAAAGCTCAGGCTTCACATTTTATTTGACAATTTTTACTCGTGATGACTGGCAAACTGAGAAATGGCAACAGGATACCGAGAAGGACAAAAGCAGCCAGTAAAGAGATACAGACATATATATATATCATGGACCTTACCCTAAAGCTGCCAAAAAATGAAAAATCCGTACTTTACCCGGGTAATCTTCGGACTAACCAACAGCCCTTGGGTAAAATTGAATACGTTTAGATGAGCTGAAAATTTTGCACTTCACGCGGATGATCTGCCGACTATCCAACCCCATTTGGGTAAAGGGGTATTTTGCTATTATCTACTGATATTGTCAATGAAAACGGCAAAAGACAAAAAAAAACTTAACCTGAGGTTGGCTTTACTTCACTGCTGTGCTTTAATCTTTTCGTGCGGGAGGAAATGTTTAGATAAGGCAGCAGGGGGTGTATTGTGTTCTCCAGGCTACCTGAGATAAAACAGTTGGCAGCTGAATAAGATAAAACAGGGAGCTTAAAAGACTTCTAATCTGAAGACTGCTGATGCTGCTTCTAGACTGCTGATGTCCTTTGAATACATACCACACAATACAATGATGTGAGTCAGTGACTGACCCATTCACTCCATTCTGTGACCAAAGCCACACAGTGAGGAGCAAGTGATGGAAAGATACAAAATATCACACACTGGATGCACCCAGTGACACATATAGAGGAAAATATCACACAATGGATGCACCCAGTGACACCTATAGAGGAAAATATCACACAATGGATGCGCCCAGTGACACCTATAGAGGAAAATATCACACAATGGATGCGCCCAGTGACACATATAGAGGAAAATATCACACAATGGATGCGCCCAGTGACACATATAGAGGAGAATATTTTCTTTACTAAACAAACAAGAGAAAAACAAACACATGTAAGATATCAGCAACATAAACACAATAAGGCCTTTTTTTTTTTGGTGGTTGTGGCCCTTTTAAACGTTTTCTGTTCCCACTCTCTTCACCATTTCTCATGTGCTCTCCCTTTCTTCACAGCATGTCATGCCCGGCCTCGGTGACGCTGCGAGAGGAGCGCGAGTATCTACAGTCACTGGAGTAAGTGTGTCCGTCTGAGCGTTAGAGGCTGCATTGATTAAGCGTCGGAAATTCACTGTATTTATTGCTCCGGCAGGATTCTGTCACTCGTTAATGCTCAGGCAAAATACTTACTAACAGAACCTATTTGACAGTGAGACGCTGCCTTTGTGCTCCGAGCTGCCGTGTTCCTTCAGTATAGAGCGCACACAGGGGTTGTCGTGTCGCTGTGTGACACTGCAGCTTCCCGCGTATTGGAAGGCGTGTAATACACAGCTTACCTTTTTATTATTTAAGAATTCCGATAACCAGTATAGACTCGCTACACAGCAGTGGATTCATTGGTTACAGGAGTGAATCCGGGGTGACTATATATCCCAGCAATCATTGATACATTCGATTAAAAAAAATCACTATTAACAAACAATAATCACATCATGTAAAGTCTGACGTGATGGATGTACATGATGGAGCATAATGTATTCACGTTTCCGCACACACATCGCCATGCTATATAGTTCATGTTGAGACAAGCTTCAAGGAGAACACGGTCCCTTATTACCTTGGGTTTCAGCCGCAGTGTATGACGAGCGCTGGACCTGCGAATGCCACAACGTTTTAACTCTCACAAACCCCTGAATCGCACCGGGCAGTGAGTTTCACCTTTTGGGGAAATTCGTCAATTCACCTGGTGCAATTCGGCGCCACTGAAATGCGTCTTCTGCGGCACCACTTGCCCGTGTCTTCTATTCCCAGAATACTGAACTGCACCAAAATTCTGCCGACATGACCTGCTTTTTGGAGTTTCAGTAAGACCGGTTTAAACAGGAATCTTCTTTCTTTCAATGCAACAAATGGAATATTATTTTTTGACTGTTCACTCTTTTCTGTTTGAAAAAAAAACTTTTTATTATATATATATATATATTTTTTTTAAACCTCCCTGGTGGTTTTACAGAGTGTGGCTCGGGGTTAAATTTCAATGCTGAAAGCGGTAACCCCGAGCCACACTCTGGTTGGATACATACCTGCACTCCCTCTCTGTCCTCCCACAATCGCATTCACATCCCTGCGATCGCCACGTCTCAGCGAGGTGACTGCGGGGGACATCGAGGGAGCGCAGGTATGTATCCAGCCAGAGTGTGGCGCGGGGTAACCGCTTTCAGCAATGAAATTTAACCCTGAGCCACACTCGGGGGGGAAAACCGCTATGGGGCTGGATAACTGCACCAATTCTGACATGTAAAATGCCAGAATCTGAATGCCAGGGAGGTTAAAAAACCCTTTTTGTATTTTTTTTTTTTTTTTACAGACCTTTTTTAGACGCATTTTATTGATTTAAACACCTGTTTAAAATAGGAGTCTTCCTTTTTTTTTTTTTTTTTTTTTTTCCCCCCTTCAGTTTAGTTTTTGATAACTGTTTGGGTGACTCCAATTTTGGCAAAATACAGTGACCATTACCCGAATAGTGAATTCACCATATTTTCAGTGAAACACAAAGCCTGGCGAACGTGCACGGAATGTCAGTGCTTTGTGAATAGACCCTTAAGAAGCCGCTTTCCAGGCTTTAATAATTGTTAAAGTTCACACCCCTCGAGCTTAATGAATGGAGACGAGGGAGGTAACACTTGCAGAGGTTCTCTTGTGTGGCGCGATGCCCGCACACTGGAGCTACAGGAGGGCACGAGCCAAGGTAAGTTGCAGATTTCTCATGAACCTTGAAAGTTGATCATAAAGTCGCTCTAAAAGGTTTGTGAGGACGCGAACGTATCCAGGATTTTTACATAAAGCCGGAAACTAAACTGTTATGCTCTCTGCTTGTTCAGATATGAGGCTGTTACCATAAACAATATGATTTTTCCGTTTTCTAGAGGAGCAGAAATCACTAGTCAGGTTTAAGGGGAAATGAGCCGCCCTAAACACGGGCTGTCTGCATGTGTCACGCGTGTCTCCTTCACGGGAGCTTGTCATCTTAAAGGGTGACGGTGCTGACACTTGGGGTTGTTCAGCGAGCAACATTGGTGAAAATCAGAATTTGCTGCAGCGGCTACAAACCCCAGCACTTCACAAAAGAGAAATGTGAACCGCTGCAGGAGAAGCTTCACTGTGAAGCTTCTTCTGCCACTGTTTGATTTTTTTTTTTTTTGTGAAGTGAAAGTGATTCTCACCAGTGACAGCGACACCTGCAAAGCTTCCGCGCTGTGTGAGTGACCCTCTTGGATACACTGTGTCACATTGCATCGTGGATCTAATGTGTATGCGGGCGCATAGGACCGGTGTAAATAACCCGCACCTGTCGGTTTTATTCGCTGCTCTGATTTGGGCTGGGGCCACACGGACGCAGTCGGTACGGACGTGCATGTGGACCGTTCTAATGTACATGAAAAAGTGCACGTCCTGTGTTGTTCCCTATGTGATTTGTCAAATGCGCGTTGCAACGGACGCGTTTCGCACGCTCTTGTGGCCCCAGCCTAAAACACTCAGAGATGGGGACGCGTGCATGTGGTTTCTGAGGTCTTTTCTCACGTCTCGGTTGCGTTGTGTGTATTTGTTGAAGTAATTAAACACTGCTCTGATTTACACTGTTGCTGTGCTCTCCTTTTCTTTGTCTCCTCTTCTCCAACATCTGCCGCCACTGTCTCCTTCTTTCCCTTTCAACGTCCCATCGTTTCTCCTCGTTGATCATCTCCCTCAACGCTGCCATCGCCAAATGTTTCTCTTCCCTCATGCCTTTTGCTTTCTCTCTCGCCTGTCCTGTGTCGCCTGCTCCTTCCTGTCTCCCATCGCTCTTTTCTCACTCAGAATGATGGCTCCTCTCTTGATGTCCACATAAACCTGGATCAGCCACTTCCAGGCCAGGTATGGACAAGCCTTTAGCATTTAGGCTTTAAGTAAGCGTTGATCACTCTGTGCTTTATACCGACGCCTCTCAAATCCATGCTTATTTCACTTTATTTTTCCTCTCTGATAATGCCATTTTTTTCCAAAAAAAAAATAAAATATATATATAATTTTTTATTTTGTTTTGAGTTTGGAATATTTTGTCACATGGAGCTTTCCGTCCGTCCCATTACATTTGTTCGGCTTGCACGCCGTTATGCTCCGACTCTAACGGTGACCCTCCAGGCATCACTGTAAACGCAGAAGTACGGACGCAAAACGATTGGATCTTCCCTGTTCTCATCCCAAAACACATCTCCAGTCCAGGAGGTTTTATAAAAACAGGACAGGCGCTTTGCTTCTGCTTCACTGTTAATAAAAGCCGTGTGTTGTGACCTTGGACTATAACTCCTAAATCCAGACTCCGAGTCGTCCTGTCCCTGGGCTGCGGATCATAGAGATGTGGTTGTCTTGTATTTCAGAGGATCCCGCTGTAAAGGAGCTGGAAGTCTCTAATGCTTTTCTTCATCCTTTCTTTCCCTCCTTCTCGTTTTATACCTTCGCTTCTCTCCTCCAATCACATTGATCGCTTCCCTGCTCCTCTCCTCGCTTGGGTATTTGTCCTCTTTCTCTCCCGGTGTCCCGTTCATCCATATCTCCTCACCCCACCCCCCCCCTGCTTTTCCGGGTCATTTTTATTTTATTTTTGTCATTCCCTCTGCCTCCTCTCTATATTCCTTTCGCCTCTCTGTGTCTTCCTAAAATACAGAGCGAGCCCCGCGTCCGCCTCGTCCTGGCACAAAACATGCTGCAAGACATCCACAGACTGGTGGACCGTCTAGAGGTGAGGAGGAGGATGAGGTTTCCAGCGGTAACGTCCGGGTGTCCTCGGCCAAAAAAAAAAGAAACTTCCCTTTTGTCAGCTGTAACTAGATCACTTGTGCTGTATGAAAGAAACACATTATAATTTATTTTTTTTAACTACTCACATGTAAAAAGGAATAGGTTTTTTCTTTGTCTCTTTTTTTTTATTTCTCTTTCCCCCCCCCCATGGTGCAACATTTACCAAAACATTATGGCAAGTCTCACTTTCCAGCTGTAGTGTAGGATAAAACGCTAGTAAAAAGGCAATGGATTGAGCAGGGAATGTTAAAACAAGGCTGTAGGAGGTCTATTGTGTTCCCTAGACTACTCAAGATGAGCGCTGGCCGCTGAATGAGATAAAACAGTTTAAGACTACTAATCTACCCCCTGGTGATGTCCTTTGAATACATTCCACACCATACAATGATGTGCGTTGGTGACTGACCCATTCACTCCATTCTATGGCCAAAGCCACACAGTGAGGAGCAAGTGATGGAAAGATACAACACAAAATATCACACAATGGATGAACCCAGTGACGCCTATAGAGGAAAATATCACACAATGGATGCACCCCGTGACACAGAGGAAAATATCACACAATAGATGCACCTAGTGACACATATAGAGGAAAATATCACACAATGGATGTACCCAGCGACGCATAGAGGAAAATATCACACAATGGATGCGCCCAGCGACACATAGAGGAAAATATCACACAATGGATGCACCCAGTGACACATATAGAGGAAAATATCACACAATGGATGTACCCAGCGACGCATAGAGGAAAATATCACACAATGGATGTGCCCAGTGACACATATAGAGGAAAATATCACACAATGGATGCACCCAGTGACACATATAGAGGAAAATATCACACAATGGATGCACCCAGTGACACATATAGAGGAAAATATCACACAATGGATGCACCCAGTGACACATATAGAGGGAAATATCACACAATGGATGCACCCAGTGACACATATAGAGGAAAATATTATCTAAACTAGACAAACAAGAGAAACAAAGCAAATGTAAGATATCAGCAACATCAAATAAATACTTTCATTGTTTTTGGTGTTACCGTCCCTTTAAAGACCATCTTGTAAAATCCAAATAAATTCCAATTCTTTATTGAAAAGGACCTAAATGTTTTCCGTGCGTGCGCAAAAACCCGGAATCCATTCATGCCCATGTGTCCTTCAGATGGTGGTAATCGCGGTCAAAGTTACAAAAAGATACAGCAGATACCTTTTCTGACCGCAAAATAAAGATGCCTAGGGTGCCCGCTTGCCAGTGTGAACGTGCCACAGGCATGTTTCAGAGACGCATAGGGACTGCAGATGTAGCCGGGGGCATCGTCACATATCTGCAAGATGTAGCCTCAGCAAGCTCTTATTTTGTCAGGATTGCGCAGAATCCCTGTACGTGTGTGTGTGTTGTTGTTGTGTTAAAGGCCAGGGCATATTAAGATCCTGCATTGTATTTCAGCAGAATCCAGGCTCGGAGCAGCCCTCTGAGCCCATGGATACCACCACTGCATCGCCTGAAGGAGAGACCCCTGCTCCAAGCGCCCCTAGCACTGACGGACTAACCGGTTCCTCTGGTCTCAGGTGACCACCTCGTTTCACCCTCTGCTTTTCATGATGTCAATTTTAGTAATTTTTTTTAAATGTGTTTTTTTTGTTCCTTCACAGTCGGGCCGCCCCATCTGAATATGCTGAGGTCCTGCAGTCTCTCTCACGCGTGGAGGAACGTCTCGCCCCCTTCATGCAGCGTTATCGGGAAATAATGAGCGATGCTTCCACTCACAATTACATGAATGTGAGTTACTTTCCTGCGGGGGGGGGGGGGTGGATCTGAACCCGAGATGTTCCTCTGCATCCACTAATCTAAAGAGCCAACACATCCCCCCCCCCCTTAATGATATTTGATTTATATTTATTACCACGCCCGATGTTTCAAAAAAATACCCTGCCTGGCCAAAATAAAAGTCACCTCCTGGGTGTAACTCAGCCAATCGGTGCTCGCCTTCCATTGGATAATTACTGCAGGGATTAATATGTTTCGGCATAAATTGAGGTCATGTGACTCCCTGAATATACTGAATGAGCAGGTTTTTCCATCAATGGGTTGTTTCTCCCCTGATGGCACAGCGGGCATATTCCAAGATGGCAATGCCAGGATTCATCGGGATCAAATTGTGCAAGAGTGGTTGAGCGAGCACGAGACATCATTTTCACACATGGATTGGCCACCGCACAGTCCAGACCTTAACCCCATTGAGGTTATTCTTTGGGATAATGTGCTGGAGAAGACTTTACGCAGCGCTGCGACTCTCCCATCATCAATACAAGATCTTGGCCACAAATTAATGACACTCTGGACGCCAATAAATGCTGTGACATTGTATGAGCTCATCGAAACAATGCCACGGCGAATACGTGCCGCAATCACAGCAAAGGCGAGAGGACATACAGGGTTATTCAAAGAAGCGACATTCCACTGCACAGTGAATTTCCCCGTACGGTGACATTTAGTGGCTATTCAGAGAGCAGGCAGTTTGACAAATATTGGTGAATTGCCTGCACATACGGTGCCTGTTCGACGGCAGTGAAATCCCCCATAGAGAAGCAATGGTTAATCTATTCAGAGACACCGAACAGCAGAGCAATGTCAGTGAAATGCCCTGCTGTTCGGTGGTTTCATTCTTCAGGTTTATTCAGGCGAATCCTATAGGCTTCAATGTTAAAAATATTCCCGTTTTTATCTAATAAACCCATTTTATTCTTTTAATCTGCAGCAAAAATATATATATATTTTTTTTCCTTCTAGGCGGTTTTTGGGATTTTTTTTTCTTTTCTGTAACCGACCTTTTTATTATCATTTATAGGACCTTGTGTTAGTTCTAGACATTTTCGTATTGTAGGTTTTTTTGCAAACGGCGTTTAAAAGGTTGTGGGCCCAGTTCGTCGGCTTTTTCCGGCGGCCGGCTGGCGCTGTATTCGGTGGATCGTCTTTTTTTTCTGACACGGTCGGCTTATTGGATCCAAATATCGTGGTGATTTTTATTTTCGATTCGGTGGCTTTTTCCCTGCACTTTGGGGCCCCTGTGGTGAATGCTGAATTCGCCGCAGGGTCGGGGAATTTGATTACACCCCCCCAGTGCAGGGAACAAAAGGCCGCGGAAATTCTGGTGCTCTTTGAATAACCCCTATAGATTAGAGGGGCAAAGGTTTAAAAGTAACATCAGGAAGCATTATTTTACTGAGAGGGTGGTGGATACATGGAACAGTCTTCCAGTAGAAGTGGTAGAGGCCAAAACAGTAATTGAATTTAAGCAAGCATGGGATAGGCATAAGGCTATCCTAAACAAAAGATAAATCCAGGTAAAGTATCCATGTAATTGGGCCGAAAGGTTCTTATCAGCCGACTTATTCTATGTGTCCCCTGTCCTTCCGTATACCGTGACCCAGAATATAAAGTTGTATTTCTTGTCTGGAAAACATGAGCCGTTGCCGCAGTTTGTGCGCGGTATGTTTGCCCGTGATGTGTCGAAGCTGCTACAGGGGATTTAAATTCTAGTTAAAATGTCATAAATGTAAGAAAAGGACAAACATCCCCCAAGTTATGTATATTATTAACTGCTTCTGCTCTTATTCCCCAGCGGGAGTGTGAAGCGCAGTCTCAGCGCATTGTTAACCTCGTCGGGGAAGCGCTGCGGCTCCTCGGAAACGCTCTCGTGGCTCTATCTGACCTGCGATGTGATCTGTCTGCTGGTCCGCCGCGTTTCTTGAGCGTGGTGCGGCCAATGTCCCATTACAGCGGGCCCATGTTACTGCAGCAGGCCGCCATACCCATTCAGGTAAGCGGGGTGGGAAGGTGTAATCAGTCTGGTGTTTAACGTACGTGACTCGATTCTCCATTACCGACGCTGACCTGTTCCTGTTAAAGGGACGCTCTGAGCGCCGGCACTCATACAGCTTATTGGGGGAAGTGGCTGCGGTACTTCGAGCCTTGTGGTATCTCCCAGCACAGCGGTGCATTGCAAAGAAAAATCAGTTTGGTTCAGAATATTTCAGAATCCAAAATATTCAGAGTTTTCTGAAGCTTTTTTCGATATTTCCGAACGCCTCATTTAGCGTATTGGAAGCGGTCGTTTTTTTATTTTTTTGTCTCTTTCTGATATTTGGAAATATAAGAAGCTATAAATGGAACGACTCCCAGAATGAAGCGTGTGGTCCAAAAATGGTGCGCGGGGTAGAGCGTGCGGTCAAACAGTTGCCCGGGGTGGAGTATGTGGTCAAAAACCGTTGCCCGTGGCTATAAAATAAACCAGGGCGCGGGGTGGAGCGTGTGGTCTATAAAATAAACCGGGGCGCGGGGTGGAGCGTGTGGTCTATAAAATAAACCGGGGCGCGGGGTGGAGCGTGTGGTCTATAAAATAAACCGGGGTGGAGCGTGTGGTCTATAAAATAAACCGGGGTGGAGCGTGTGGTCTATAAAATAAACCGGGGCGCGGGTTGGAGCGTGTGGTCCATAAAATAAACCGGGGTGGAGCGTGTGGTCTATAAAATAAACCGGGGTGGAGCGTGTGGTCTATAAAATAAACCGGGGTGGAGCGTGTGGTCTATAAAATAAACCGGGGTGGAGCGTGTGGTCTATAAAATAAACCGGGGTGGAGCGTGTGGTCTATAAAATAAACCGGGGTGGAGCGTGTGGTCTATAAAATAAACCGGGGTGGAGCGTGTGGTCTATAAAATAAACCGGGGTGGAGCGTGTGGTCTATAAAATAAACCGGGGTGGAGCGTGTGGTCTATAAAATAAACCGGGGTGGAGCGTGTGGTCTATAAAATAAACGGGGTGGAGCGTGTGGTCTATAAAATAAACCGGGGTGGAGCGTGTGGTCTATAAAATAAACCGGGGTGGAGCGTGTGTGGTCTATAAAATAAACCGGGGTGGAGCGTGTGGTCTATAATATAAACCGGGGTGGAGCGTGTGGTCTATAATATAAACCGGGGTGATATAAACCGGGGTGGAGCGTGTGGTCTATAATATAAACCGGGGTGGAGCGTGTGGTCTATAAAATAAACCGGGGCGCGGGGTGGAGCGTGTGGTCTATAAAATAAACCGGGGCGCGGGGTGGAGCGTGTGGTCCATAAAATGGTGTAAAGCATTCAGGATTAATCCGAATTGTCAGTGTTTTTTTTTAAATTTATTTTTTGTTCCGTTCCGGCTGATCATGGTCCGTTTGGATCAATTCCAGATGTTTTTATTTGGTGTTTCGTACGGATTGATCGGAATCTCTGAATTCCAAACTGATCCAAATCGAGTCGAACATGTTTTTAACCCTTGAAGCGGAGGAGCAGGCTGGGAGTCACAGTGAAAACTCTTCTCTTTGTCCGTCAGATTGAAGATAATTTGTCACACAGATAAGGGGGTCCAGCTCGGTGTCCTTTCTCGGAACGTTTTGCTCTGTTCACGCATTAATGATTTGTTCCCACTGTCACCTTTTTAGATTAATGTTGGAACGACCGTCACCATGACGGGGAACGGAGCCCACGCCGGCCAGACCTCTTCAGAAGGAACCTCCGTTCCAAACGCTCAGCAGAGTGCCTCAGAACCGGCGAGAGGACCTTCTGAAACCCAGCCACCTCCGACCGGGGAACCTGCCCCATCACAAGTACCTCCGGCCTCTGCCCCGCCGCCACCACAACCTCGTGTGATCCGCATCACGCACCAGACGGTGGAGCCCGTCATGATGATGCACATGAATATCCAAGGTGACTATTTTTTGTTTCGTCTGAGCTCCACTCCTGGTTTTTCTGCACCACTGAGGCTTTACTCTCTTCTGTTTTAAGATTCGGGATCAGGTGGTCCTTCAAACATTCCTCCTCCCGCGGCTGGGCACGGTGAGACCCTTTAAAGTCACGGTCACAGGGCTGTCCATTCTAGCAGTGCTATATTGGCTTTGTGGGTGGTTATAGGTGAAGGAATCCCCTTGTCGAGATCCAAACAAAGCTGGGTGTGAAGAGAGACAGAGTGAAAGTACATGTAAAGATACAGGTTGAGACCGTCTGCAGAAAAGAGCGATACATTCAAATTCTTCTAAATAAAAGTAATTACAACTGGCGTAGCCTGACCGGGTCTCTGGGTTACAGACGGGATGGAGTGGACGTCGGCCAAGAAAAAATGTACGGATGCTTATCCGTACTTCAGAGTAGCCAGAAAAGGGGAAGGGTCTTCCAGGAGTTGGTCCTTTTTATACAGGGTAGGACTGACCAGGGGTTTTGGGGTAAGATTTGCTAGTTTTTGTCAGTAATGCAAGAAGGAAATGCAAATGCTCGCCTCTGAGTCTTTACTAAAATTCTAACTTTCTGTCATTTTTAAATGTGAAACTTGAGAAGTTGCAGCAGGACAGACACAGCGGGTTGGGTGTTATCGATCGACTAGGATTGGACTAGAAAGTCAGAGCAAACAGATTTCGGACCCTGTGAAGGCACACGGGGGTCCTTTTTAATGGAAGAGCATTAAGTACAAGGTAGCGATAGGAGGGATCCTTTAACTGGGTGAATAAAATATAGGCAAGATCTCCGGTAAAAGGTCTCGAAAAATTTACTGTAGCGGCATTATGGCTTCATCCTCATGTGACAGATATTGGGTGTGAGGTCCCTTTAAGCGCGCATATGTTCCCCTTATACAGGTATAGTGCTGCACGCTGTCATTTGCTCTTCACCGAGGTGTCTCTAATGCTCTCCGTTGCTCTCCCATGCTGCAGGTGGTGGTACACACATCCACGTACCAGGGCTTCCCCCTGAGTTCATGCAGGCGATTTCACACCAAATTTCCCAGCAGGCCATGGCTGCTGCTTCAGGCAAGTGCTATTGCACGATTTCTCACCTTTAAGCGTGACTCATGACGGCACCAAGTCGCACCGAACGAACAGGACATTTTTATTTCTGTGGTTTTTACCCGTTTCCAGGTCAGCAGATACCAGGCTTGCCAGGACAACCTCGTTTTGTTTTCACAAGGCCTGTTGCTCCCCTTCAACCACCACGTCCCGGGGCAACTGTTCCTCCTGCTGGGGCTGCCGGACCCATCCCAACGGTGAGAAACCACATCTGTGCCTCTCCGTCATACAGTCCTAGAAAATGACAGCTGCAAGAAAACCCGAATTTTAGAATGTCTTTCCTTAACCTCTTCCCTACCAATGGATTTTTCAGATAACCACCATCAGAACCTGTGGGTTTCTAGGAAAATCCTTTTAATAAATATTTGGGAATATTCCCAATGTGTGCCTCACTGCAATAACCTATTGGCAGGAGGATGTTGCCCTCTGCTGGCCAAAAGGAGTTACTGTAGTTCTGGTCTAATTGGAGGATCAGCTGGGGAGATTCCTGCAGACACCTTACCAGATGGTTTTATAAAGTGTTAGCGCCTTGGGCATCGTGCCCGTACTGCTCAGACTTTAGGGGCATGTTCTGGAGCCCAAATGCAAGTGAAATTCCTTGGAATTGCTCCTGTGGAACACAGTATCGGTTATATATGATACTGGGACACCAGGAGGTGCCATGCAGGTCGGGTATATGATTTTGGTAGTGAATGGGGTTAAAGCACATTGTATTCGGCGGTGTTTTACTCCAGATATTCTGAGACCTATATATTGAATCTGATGACATTCCGTCTTGTCTCTCCCAGATGATCCCTGTTCCTGCTGCGGCTAATGCGTCCTTGTCTCAGATGATCAGTGGTCTGGTTGGGCAGCTTCTCATGCATCCGGTCATTGTCGGTGAGTCCAGTTTCTCTCAGTGTTTATTTTTCCCGACACTTCCATTATTCCCCACCTCTCATTCTGTTTTGTTGTTGTTTTTTGTTTTATGTTTTGTTGTTTTTGTACGCACCGTTTTCATATTCTGTGATTTATTGGTCTCTGGTCTTTTCTCACCTTTTCTGTTCTCCCCACAGCTCAGGGTGCCGGAACGCAGTCCACATCAACGTCCACGTCCACTTCCACAACCACGTCCACTTCTAGTTCTTCATCTTCTTCCTCCTCTTCAAATTTCACTTCAACCTTCACCACCTCCGCCACCTCTCCCACGACACCGTCCTTTCCCAGCGCTCCCTCTGCTTCATCAGGTCCGACTCCACAGCCTCCCCCCGGTGCGGACCAGCAGTTCTCTCAGCTCCTTGGTTCCTTGTTGGGTACTGCTAGCTCCGGGATGGCAAACATCGCTATGGGTTCTCCCAGCATTACTGTGGCCGTGCCGGCTTTCCTGCAGGGAGTCACCGACATACTACAGGTACCGGTATGCGTTTCCTTGTCAGGGGTCGGTATTTACATAGGTCTCTTGTTAAGTGTTTTCGTGTGAGTTCCCAAATACTTTTGACTGAATGGTAAGACGCGTGTGAATTCTAGAACCACATTGGTCAAATCATCTTTTACATTCCATGCCTGACGTTACTGACACTTTCCACGTGATCCCTTGTAACCACACCTTTGCAGTTGTCGCCTGATGAGTGTTTGGTTTTCCTTGGTAAAATCCGGTACACGGAGACCTTTTTTATATATAGGATTAAAGCGATGGAGGGACTAATGACGTTGCGAGGAGAGCTTGCGTGGTCTCTACCTGTTAATCGCTGTTCTTGTTATACAACAAATATATGTGGATTTCTGTAAAGAGAGAATCAAATATTTGCCTCCGGGGTTTTGTTAAAATTGTAAACTTTTTTATCCCCCCCCCCCCCCATCGTTTCAATAGGAATATCCTAAAAATGTTCCTTGAATCAAAAGGTCCTGCCAAGTTATTTACTGTATAATAATGTAAATTTCAGAAGCGTGGATTTATCTATAGCGCCTTTCGGGGCAAATCAAATGTGCTTTCCCCATATGATGACAGAGTGATGAGCTCGTGGTGTAAAACCCCCTTATTCTCCTCTTTTAAAAGCATAAGCAACAACCTTATATTCCAGCTCTGGTGGTGGTGGGGGTCTCCCCCAGGTGTATTTGATGTTTAAGCATCCTGGTAGTGGAACATTCGAGCGTTCAGTGGACTGCATGAGTGACTGCATGAGCAGGAGGACACTTGGCTTCCCAAGAATGCTTAATTTGCACCACTTGCACCCAAAACAATAATTTTGGCTCATGTGAAAGTTCTCCCAAATCTGCCTAAACACTGTTACCCAAACTGCTGGCAGATGGAGTTTTTTTTTAAAAACTACCCTTGTGCAATCTCCTGGAGCTTCCGGTTTGCTCTGAGCTGCGGCATGCCGCATTATGTGTTTCCTGGGGAGGGATTTATGGCTGCACAGCAGGAGCCACTCCCACAGAGCTGCCACCAAACTAAAAGCCCTTACAGATCTTCTGAATAGATAGGGAGGCTGGATTCTCGATAAGGTCCAACTGTTAACCCTTCCCTGCACTGCTGTTTCCCCCTCCTAGTGTCGGTTAAAGGGGGGGTATATAACTGCTTTATGCGTGTTTTCGCACTGCTGCTAAGCATTTCAGAGTTAATATTTGAAGTGTCCTCGCTGTCA